>VXBI01011818.1:136819-352579 GCA_013397375.1 Toxostoma redivivum
GCGCGTGCGGCTCCCCTCGGGAGAGCGGCGGGAAAGTCTCGCCCTCAGGCGCGTGCGGATCCCCTCGGGAGAGTCTCGCCCTCAGGCGCGTGGGGCTCCTCTGGTAGAGCGGCGGGAAGGGCTGGGCTTGTCCCGTCCCTCAGGGCGCGGTGGGAACCGCTCCTCCCGCACATACCGTCATCCATGGGACTCTGGCTGAATTTTGTCGGTAAGAAGGCTTTACTTGCTCGGGCAGGGCTTGTTTCCCAGCACTTTGGTATGCCGAGGGGTGCCGGCCCTGGGGTGCAGATCGGAGTTCCTTAGCCCAAGTGATCGTCCTGTATCTTTCTTGCTGCTCCCAGTCTCATAGGCTGGGTTTGAGGAAAACAGGTTTTTGTTCTGTTGGGAAGCAAGTAGGTTAGACTCCGAAGGCCACTGCAGAGGTTGCAGGCTTTGTCCCAGGCTGGAAGCCTGCCTCACTGTCTAGCTGGGGTAAAAAGGATTTATGGTCTGTGGAGTCATTTGCAAAGCAGCTGGATTTTGCCCAATATTGTGCTAAGAGGTTTAAAGTCTCAGTTTCTGGAGTAGTATGGGATTTTTTTGTATTTGCCTGTTGTACTTTCAGTAATGTTTGTGCCAAGGAACTTTTCCTCTAATGTGCTCTTCAGATATTTTCTTGTTACTAACGGTATTTTTCTCTTATTATTTGTTCAGTTTATCCATACTATGTGTGTAAGACTGCCAGGGGCGGGTTTTGTGCACTGTTTTATTCTAGTGTTATTGTTTGTTAAAACAATAGTAACTCAGTGATAGTAATTTGGAGCGAGTATGTGTAGTAACATTAATCCTACATTAAGTCTACCAGGTTTGCAACTATCTATACGAGTTGTCTATGAAACCTATTGTGCAGTGCTTTCTGAAGAAAAGTAGTTAATGTGTTTTTTGTTGTTGGATATACAAATTGTTGAGGCTCTTGGGTTTTCTTAGTTTTTTTTATTCTTTTTTTTTTTAAAGGAACTTTATCCTTTCATTATGGCTACTGAGCTGGCAGATGGATTAATGCATTAAGTGGATGTCGGGTAGCAGAGTGTGTGTAGAGTGCAGTGTTAGAGCTTCTCTTCCAGGCAGTGTTTTCTGTTAGCCATTACCCACGGCTGTGCCCCAGTCCGGTGCCTGTGGTGGCGATGCTGGGGGCGAGCACAGCAATGCCGCAGGGGCTGAGAGATTGCCCAGCTGCGCTGAGTTCCCCTAACAGCAATTACGTGAAGGGATGCACCTGTGAGGGCCATCGATCCCGGGCCATTTACAGGTGTCCCTGTTTGCTGCAGTGTTTGTAATGTATTCTAACCAGCTCTGAACTGATAAACGTGTATCTTACCCCTGCCACAACTTGGTTTCAAGAAAGGTCAATAGCTTTAAAAATGTGAGGGTTTACTGAAAAAAAAACAAACCCAAAACCCAACAACAGAAAAAACCCAAACCTGCATGAAAATCCTAACAAGCAACAGAACCGAACTTCATCCTGAAAGTACAGCATCTGTTTCTAGGTGCTTGTACTCTCCAAGGATGATGCTTTGCACGCTGTCAGGTCTTTAAAATGAATTGGTTTCTGGCTGACACTGAAAGGAACAAATGTTTGGGGTTTATTAGTTTTGTTTTGGCTTGTTAGATTTTGGTTTGTTTCTTGTTTGTGTGGTGTTGCACACCAGGAAAAAAGAAATTGAAGCCCTGGGAGCACTGGGCTTTTGGGTGATCCTGAGTAACAAGCTCTTCTGCTAAAGACTGGGAAACAGTTGCACCTGCTCATCAAAGAGCAGGCCTTCAGCTGGAAAGAGTCTTTTACTATCTCAGTTTCTCCTCATAAGGAAAGTTTGGGGTCTGGTAAGAGTCACGTTATTGGGAAGGGGCTGCAGCACTGGTTCTTTACTAGCAGGGAAGCAGAGGCCTGGGGAGACAGACAGCAGCATGTTTTGATACTGAGCTTTGGAGCAAGGAAATAATTATGACTTTATCAGTTAAGTGTCAGTCATCCTGTCTCTCGCTATTTTGACATGTTCAATTCCAGTGACTGGTGGTAAAAGAGATGAGAGTGTTAGGGGGGTTTGAAGGGAAAATTTTAATGGAGAGAAGCAAGGGGAGAAAAAAACCTGTCGAAGACAATTTCTGGCAGGCAGTTGGGTTCTTGGTGCAGACAGATTGGCTGATGTTGATTGTTGACAGCTTCTGCAGCTTGCTAATTACAACTGTAAAAAATTCAGGTGAATGACAGGAACTTGAAATGTTAATTCTGCTTTTATTATTTTGCAGCTGCAACTGTTAGTTGGCTCTTGCTGTAATTGATGGACACTGCCAGTTGCTTAGACAGATGGGAATTAATACTAGTGTTCCCATTAGAACTTGCCATCACAGTCACGTTGGCTTTGCTCTCCTGCACTGGGTTGATGTGTGCAAGAGAGTGCGTGTGGAAGGAGCAAATGTGATTCCTGCCTGCAGCACTTGCCTTCCAGCGTATTGGAGCCATCCATCCAACACAGAGCAGATGAGCTGCTTGCCAGGTTAGTACATGCAAGAACAGGCCCTCTGTTTGCCCTGAACTTCTGGAAAAGGTTACATGTTGATAAATATTGCCGTTAAACACGGGAGTCTTAAGACTTGTGTTAACTTGTTCTGATTGTTCCTCATCAGACATGCAGCTGTCATCTTGGCTGGTGTGTCTGAGTTGTAGTCACCTGCACACAATGTGAATTGGGAACTATAATGCTGGCTGAAAGCAAAATGCTAGAGGTAGGGTAAGTAAAGCAGTTAAAATTGCTAGGTAGTACTGGAAAGTAGCAATGTGTTGGGGTTTTTCCAAAGTGGAAGTTAAATCTAGGTGAAAGAAACAATTAAGCAAGTTGTAGTTATTTGACTGACCTGCAAGTGGGCCTGCTTTCCATATAGGTAAAGTCCTGGTCTCTGTGGGAGTGAAGCAAGTCAGCACATGCAAGAAGCCCTTCGTATAGGGAGGGAGCTGTGGAAGTTTCGGTCCAGGTTGCTGAAAGCTTGGCTGGCTTTTGACCAGCAAGGTTAAGTTCATAAATTTCAAGCCCTCAGAAGCCTGTTTTTTCTATTTTTTTTTTTTTTTTTTTTTTTTTTTTTAGCAGTTTGCAGAACACATGTCTTGGAGATGGTGAGCAAAATGGTTCTCTCCTGGATGCTGAGAGATTGCAGTGAGTGGGACTCTTATCCCCGGAGGTGTCAGTGAGCGGTATTTACAGGTAAGCAGACAGAACACACAGCGGCTCAGCTGGCGGTGCCAGTGTCCCTAAGTGCTGGTTCATTATTTCCACGCAGGGCAGGTCCCACACGTGCACACACGGGGCCCTCTCCTCCTCCCAAGTCTCCTGCCATGGAATCCATGCCTGGTGCTCAGACCCAGCAGGTCTGGCTGCTCGCTCGGCCTTGGGGCTGAGGTGTGAGCAGTGCACAGGAGCCCTTCCCCAGCCCAGTCGCAGAGCTGTGGGGTGCCTGCCGTGCCCTCGCACACGGCACAGGAGCTGTTGGACGCTCAAGGTAGGAGTGTGTTGCCCACTGCTATGCCAATTACTGGATATTAATGGCAGGATAGCACGCATATGCCTAAACTGGGAAGCAGAAGGTTAATAGACGAACAGCACCAGAAGATCCCATTTATCAGTTTCTATTTATCTCTCCTTGGGAGGTGGCAGGTTTACAGTAAATACCTTCTGTCCTCCTAATTTCCTAATGATGGGGATAATGATGGAGAATGGTGAAGTCATTAACTGGGACAGCCTCTGTGCATCACTCTGTCAACCACATCTCTCCAAGACCTGCAATGAAAAGTGATAGGCCCCAGCTGTTCACCAGATTCTGTTCCCTTCCCCATGCTCAACCCCAATTGCAGGCTTAGCAATTAAAAAACAAAAGAGAAGGTAGTGACACCCAAAACCTGAAAGACAAAAGCCAGTCCCTTCCTCTGCTATGGCAATGATTACCGAGTCTACCCTGCATTTGGGTATGGGCTGGCCTGCATTCCAATGCTCCCAGTTAAATGCATGGTATCCCCAGGCTGGGTGGTGTCATTTGGGCCAGGTATGCAACCCTGGAGGGAGGAATATGAACTGATATGAGTGGAAGCTCATAGAAGAAGATTGTGCTTCTGTAGCAGAGGCACTGGGTTTCCTTGGTCCTGCCAGGAAGAACTTGTTCAATGCCTGTAAAAACGGCAGCAGTTCTCTGTGTCTGACTCTGTGTTCTAGGTACTGATGGATTTTGGGGCTTACCACTGCTCATGTGCAACTGTTGGGGGTGAAGGGGGTGGGCTCTGCTTCTAGGTCCCACTGCTTGAAGTTTCAAGACAGGAAAGTCTTCCTGAAAGGTGAGCTACTTTTCAAATGAATATGCACGTAAGTAAGTTATTGCTTTGAAAAGATGGTCTTTTTTTCCCCACAATGATACTTCTATCTAGGTGACTCTTGAGGATTTTTTATATTTGTTTCACATTTGGACAGTGGCAGGGAGTTGATAACTGTTTTCAGAGAGTTAAAGAGTGGTTTGCCATTTATAGCAGCCATGTGTTCATCTAGTGAAGGCCTGTGATTACAGCCAGCCCTATTTGGAGCAGGATGTGGCCTGGGGTACCACGTGGCAGAGCCACCCAGCTATCTTGCGGGTGGTGCCTTTTGGTCCTGACTGCCATGTGCTGTGCCTGAGAGTCTGGCCTTTTGCCTGAGTGCGTTCTGAAAAGAGAGGCCTGCCTCAAGTGAGCTTTACCTGTTCATCCGCCGTATACTGGGCTCATAAAAGAACTCTCAGGCTGTGGTAGCTTTGTGTTAGAAGGGTTCATTAACTTTGAAATGTTTCAATTGAGAAATTTCAGAGCTCTCAGCATAGACTAGGGTGGCCGGCTCAGCCAAGACTGTCCCCTGACAGTCAGGTACAGATGTGATTGTTAGAGCGCCATAAGAAACCTAATAGTGTCCCAGCAAGTGTCATACTTGAGCTGGAAAGGATTAAACCAGATAGCCTGGAGAGTCTGTAAATAATTTTTATTGGACTTTAAGAACTAGGGAGACAAGAGGAGCCTTTACCTTATAGCTTGCTTGGAATTGTGCCTGCAGAATGTATGTAGTGGTGAAAGAAAGGATTCTGGGACTGGTCTTAATCTGAGCAGGTGCTTAACTGTGTTCTGAAGTGCCTTGGGCCAGGGTAGATAGTGGTGGTACAAAGGGGTGTTTTCTGTCTTTTCTGATATGTGAGCACTGAGACATGAGGAGTGAAAGGCAATGGAAGGCTTTGCTGTTTGGGAGATATGATGTTAGCTAGTTAGCACATGAGACAAATGGAGAGTAAATGTTCCTTAAACATTTGTTTATTTTCAAATTCTAGATGGTTTTCTTGGCTGTTCAAACCTACCAAGTTTTTTTTTTTTTGTTTTGTTTTGTTTTTTTTTTTTTTTTAATTCATGCTGATCTGTTAGCTGTATGCTGAGGAGTCTTCTCCCAAGGGAGTGGAGTTGGTTAAACACCTCTGGTATCACTTGACTAGTAACTTTGTGCCTCCAGTCACAGATTTTGAGGCTGGGGAGAGGGGAGTTTGATTTAATGCGTGATGATTCAGGATCCTCTGTTTAACCTTGTTATCTTGGCACAGGCTTAGGGGCTGATGTTTGACTTAAACAAAGCTGGAGGACAGACTTATAGACATGTGAGGAGGTGCCAGTTCACTGGATTCTAGCCACCCCTAGGACAAGCTGCAGGGGCTCCTTGATGGTTTTGTAGTGTTCGTTTTCTGGCCAGCTGGCCTTGCCTAGGTTCTCCCAAATATGGGCTAGCCCAGTGTTAGCAGTCAGGCCAAGCCTTGTGGTTTGCAACCCTCCTGTGTTCCCATAGGAGCTCCTAGCCAAACATTAGAATATTCTTACTTGTTAGTTTCTTAACTTGGTCTGGTCTGTCCATTGCAAGCCCAGTGGTCCGGGGTGGAGCTCTGTGCTTTTGTTTCTGTGGCTAGCCTGTCTGCTTTTGACAGCTGAAGCTTGACACAAACGGAGCTAAAAAGAACATGTGATATTACACAGCTGTTGGCTTCTAAATAAGGGAAATCATATTAGTCCCTCTCTAAGCCATCTGTATGGTCATTTCAGGAAAGCATGAGGTGGCTGTTCTCCCTGGGAAGACAGACCTGATAGATCTTCTAACATACATAAACTACCTGTAGGGAAGACTTAAGAGCCTAACAAGGGAGGGAAGTTTTACTTCCTTGACTAATGTTTGAGGTGGAAAATAAAGGCAGGACCAATTACCTATCGCTGTGGAAATTTGTTTGGGTAGGACGGTATCTACAGCACCAAATCCTGAGGAGGATGGGTGCTGTTACAGATACTGCTGGTCAAGTGAAAGAAATGTCACTGGAGCATTGTAATAGCTTTCTGAAATAATTTTTTCAATTATGTGTAACATACAGTAGTCGATGACTTAAAAATATATCCTGTCTGACAGGACAAAGGCAGCAAAAATGTTCGATTTAAGACTATTTCTAAAGGTGCAGGATGTACATGCTAACCCTCTGGCTATTGATGGTTGTAAGGAGACAGGAGTGGCTGTTGGCAGTGAGCGTTTAGCTCTTTATAACTTGCCTGACTGCATCTGGTTGTGGCTGCTGCAGACAGCCACAGCTTCCAGAGGCAAGCATAGCAGTGCTTCTGCAGGTCATTATGGATAAACCTAATGTTTTACATGGATTTCAGTGGGGTCTGGCTTCCAGAAGAATGGTGTTTTCCTTGAGTAGGTAAATTGTTCCTGCCTCTGCTGGATGAGGTACTGAAGTTGGTATTCAGTAGGAGCCACTTGCTCAGGGTGGCAGTGCTTATTTGAGCAACTCTGTGCTGCTGAAGTATGGGAGAACTCATTGACAGCTGTGGAGAAATGTGAAATAAAGGCAGCGGCTGTTAAATAAGGTGTTGGTTGTTTTAGGGAGAGGCAGCTGGGTATCCATTGTATCCCACTGACTGCCTCAGCTCAAAAGCACTGTCAGTGCTGCATTTGCTGTGACACTAGAGTGTTTAAAGGGAATTCCAGGAGCTATAGAGAGTCCTGGCCATTCACCCTTTCTGTCTTCCAAAAGACCTGTTGTGATTTGCCTTTGGTTTGTGAGAGGAACCTCCCACTCACTGGTCTCAGAACCCACATGTGAATCTGCCCCTGCTGCCCTTGATACTGACTCCTGCAAGTCCTGTGGTAAAGACTAATTAACCTGGTAAAGAGCTAAGCTTTCACATATTTAATTTGTCATTTTTGCCTCCTTTCATATGATATTTTCCTTACCCTGTGCACCTCTTTGCTCTTGTGCACCTCTTTCCCCTTCCCATCTTTGCTCCTGCCAGCAGAGAAAACCTCTGCAGTTCTGTCCTGCTCCCATTTTCCCGATAAACCATCCATGATACAGAGAGCTCAAAGCTTAATGGACTGTGCATGTGGCGTTTTTGGGGTAACTGCTGTAAGAAATGGGCAGCGCTGTGGTGCAGAGCTCTGCCTGTCTGTTCCCAGAACTTTCACTCAGTCATAGAGTGTGTGCTCACATACTCCATCAGCCGCTGTTGGCTTGGCTGCCTACAGAGGCTAAATCTAAGGCCCCCAGTGAGCATTTCTGTCACTTTTGCTGTTCTGGCCACTTTGCTTAATCAAAGAGCTGAAAGGAAAGCTCTCATTAGAGAGGCTTCCTCAGTTGTACAGAAGCCTCTGCTTGGCTAATTGAGGTTTTAGAGAGCTTGTGCTTCTGGTTGGGTTTGGGTCTGCTTGATGTGATCTGGGCCTGAGGCAGAATGAAGCGAGCAGACTTAAAATGATGTCTGAGCAAACATGATGGCTGGAGACGTACAGGGTTGTGTTCTGTAAGGCTGTTGCTCAGTGACTACAGAGTTTCTTGCTGAGGCACTAAACTGCTGAAATGTGCTGTGGCCGGAGAGGTTGTTGGAAACCTCTGTAGGTGACAGTGGGAGTCTGTGTAGGGTGAATTGATTGCTTTCTGCTTGCATGTTCAGTGGTTGCAGCCCAGGCCCCTTGTATCATGTGTTGGAGGAAATGAGAGTGCAAGGCAATCTGGGCTGCAGAAACTGCAGTCTGAATGGAGGAAGCAGGTCAGTGCCAGGGAAAAAAGGGTGACAGAGCTAAGGACTCTAGCTAATCTATCTGTAGTGCTTGAAGCTCTTACACTTCTGGAGCGGTGTAGCTTTGTCCATTTTGTCTATTTTACAGACTCTGTATTTTATTAAATGTTTTTGTGTACTGCATGAATTGGTGAGCCTAGAAGTTGTCACCTGAGAATGAGTGAACAAGGGGAATTATTCTAAGGGACTTGTTGAAAATATTCCAAAGGACTTTTAAATTATACTGGTAGAACTTATGCCCTTAACAGTTGGTGTCCTAGAGAAGTGTGATGGAGGAGCTGAAAAAGAGTGCTTGCTCTTTGAGGATATGGGAATTCTTCCTCTGTGGTCAGTGACTTCAGTAAATCACATCTGAGCAGTGTTCCTCTGTTGTGGGCCAAAGGCAGTGGTCCTAATGCCATATAAAATGTGGAGTTGCCAGGCTTGCTTTGGAGGGCCCTTGCTTGTAGGTGGGGATGTGCTGGGTGGTAAAGAAGTGGAAGAACAGGAGGCTCACATGTGTTCAGCTGCTGGTGCTGAAAGCCACTCTCCATCCCAAGCAGAGAGTCTGAGCAGAGATTTCAAGGTGTTCAGTTGCCTTCTGCAGCTTTTTGAGAATTTTATTGCAAAAGATTAAGCTGTGCTTGAAAGCGTTGGAGTGTGCAGATACTACTGGTTGGGAAGCGTTGGTCCTGGTGCCTCGGCAGGAAGGCTCTCTGCCCTCTGAGCAGTGTCTCTGGTCATGTGTCAGGGTCCTGCTTTACTATGGGAAGGGAAATGGACCAGCTGTCAAGTGCTTAGAATTAGTAACTAAGCTGTGCAGAGAAAGGGTGCAACCAGTGGAGATCAGATACTGAGCAGGGTAAAGATGGGATCCATTTCCAGCTGGGGATGGAGGGAAGGAGAAAGGGGAAGGGTCAGTGGGGTGTCCATTGGGTATTTACCAAATTGCCATGCATTATTCCTCGTTGGGCAGGCCTTGTCAGATGTGTCTCAGTAGGTTTGGCCTGTTGGGAGTCAGAGAGTGCAGAGAAAGGGGCAGATGGGGAAAGGAGACAGGATATAAGGGAATGTACACGATATCACCCAAGGGACATGTTAACTGTGAGTTTCTCTTTTACCAGTGGATTTGTGCCTGACCTTGCAGTGAGGATTTGGCCATTCCCTCCTCCCTGTTTCTTTTGCTGTTTGCTTTTTATCTTCTTGCCAAGAAATAAAGAGGCTGAAATCTGGATAATTACTATGGGAAATGAACTCCTCAGATGCAGCATTGTTCTGTGAAGAGATATGGAGGAAGCTGTGAGGATAGCAATGAGGAAGTTTGTTGGGAAAGCCTGGGCGAGGAGCTGAGATGACTGTGAGACAGCACAGTTGGGAACAGCACTGGGTAGTTGCCTTGCTCGTGTTGTGTCAGAATCTTCTCATGCCACAGCAGGTTCCAAATGTGTGACAGAACTGTGCCTAAGACTGAAGGATTCTCTTGTCATACATCTGCTGTCTGTCTCCCACACGTGGAGGGGACACGGACCTTTGTTTCAGTGGCAGAGGATCGTCGAGCGAGCTGTCTGCATTGATCTGATTAGATGACTTTGTGTGCTGGAGATGAAGGTGTGGCTGAGCAGCAAGGCAGCTGGGAGGGCTCCAGGGAGCCGAGTGCAGGTTTGCAGACAGGTCTGACTTGGTGGAGTGATGGTTTGTCAGGCAGGGGTGAAGTCTGGGTGGTGAGTGCCTGGAATAGAAACTTAGAGAGAATTGTTAAACGCATAAAAGCCATCCTGAGCTCAGGCAGTCCCAGAGCCGCACGTTGTTAAGGACTGGGCGTGTGTCCTGAAGGAGTATACCGTGGGCATGCTTTATTCTGTGTCCCTTGCCAGGGTGGTGCTGGCCTCTGTCAGAGTGGTGGATTATGTGGGTGTGCTGGCTGCAGCTTTGTTTATTCCTTGTTACCCAAACACTTGTTCAGTGCCTGGCCATCTCTAAGCAGCAGACTGCATTAATAATGGCTGTGGGAAAGTGAGAAAGCCGTGGGCAGTCTTGGATTGGTCTGGATGGAGCTGCTGTTGTTTGTTGTCATTGTTTCTGTCTAAGAGAGACTTTTGGACCTAGAGTAGGATGTGGTCTGTGTCTGTGTGAAACCTTGTGTGCACCCTGCCCCTGTGGTGCTCTCAAACCAGCAAAAGGCTATGTGATGGTTTTGTATAGGGCAGCCAACAGAAAGGAAAATAGTGTCTTAAATGACAGCCATTAAATCCAATAAGGAGACAATTTATCATGGATGTGGAGTCATATTTCCTGTCATCTGGGACTGTGAAAAGGTGTTTGTGGTAATGCTTGCTTAAAATATGTTTCATGTTCCAAAGGACATTTGGGATTTTTTTTTCCCCCAGCTGAAGATCTCTGTGTTACAGAGATAGACTGGGATTTAACATACTAAGAGCAGTCAGCTAATCCTAAAACTTGAGTCTGGCATTTGAGTGTATGCTTATGTAAGTAACTATATATACTGAAAATGAGGGTGTGTAGTAAATTATGGACAGCTTCAAGGGCAGACTGACAAAGGTTGTGTAGAAGTTACATAGTGGGGAAAATAACTGATGAAATAGAAAAAAACCCAGTTGCCTAAATAATTATCTGGGCTGAGGTTGTTTTCCTATAGATAGTCACTGAACTGCAATAAGTACAGTGGGTTTGGAAGGAGGTGAATTCTCCATCCAAGATAGAAAAGCCTAGGTTTAGTACAATGTAGTATCCTTTTAGAGAACTGCCTGGAAAATTATTCCAGGCCCGAGCCTTTCAGCTCTGTTCTCTGAACCATTTCTCAGGGTGATAAGCTGTTTTTCAGCTGAAGGCCAAGAAGCCTTTCCTAGGAAAGATAAATTGGTAAGAACACCGAGGAATTAATAATAAAGATAAAGACACCTGTTTGCTGTTAACAGACCCTGGGAATGGGGTGTCTTCTCTCTGGACCAATCATCTTTACTCTGTTCTCGTTGTTGCGAGTCATGCTACTTAAGCAGTGAGTTTTCTGAATAAACGTTGTCTTCTCGCCTTCTCTTTCATCTCAAGAATGACCGTGTGACTGTGTCTCTTTACTCCACCGCAACTAAAGGGTTAACACCCTAACACCGCAGTCACAGTACAAGACATAGTTAATAAAGAAAGATAGTCCAGGAACTTTTAGAGTCCCAAAATACGAGATTGAGCATAGGAGTTAAATTTCTGATCTGTATCAATGTCTGGAGTTAGTTTTCTGTCGGAGAATGTTCAACCCTTACATACCTGTAAGTTCCTTAGATGGGGAAGAAAAGGTGAGGATCAGAACTCTTGAGCTGTATCTCAGTACGCCCAAGCTGAAGTATGTGTTGTCCTCTGTACATCTCGTAGGGAGATGCAGCATGACCTGAAGGATCTGACCTGGCCCATCCTTAGATTTCCCATCTGCTCTGTGGTGAGGTAAAGTAGCAATGCTGGAGCAGACCCTGTGTATTGGTCAGGAGTTTCCAGCTCCCCATGACTGCCTTTGGAGCTCTGTGGAGCTGAGTTTGCATCATTGTAAATTAAGCTCCTGGTGAGGTCAGAGGGCAGGAGCTAATCTGTAAATGAACATTCCTGAAACTCTAGTTACCCATTGGACCTTTGAGATCAGCCCTAACAACCGTAATGCAAACTGGATTAGTTGTATGCCACTGGGAAATTAAATGTGTCTTCCAAGTTCTTGTCACTTAAAATCTGCTGTGACATTTAGTGTGTTTGACAAAATGCAGGAAAAAAAGGTTCCAATTAACCAGGACATCAAATAGTGTGGATGGTGCAGTTTATTTTGGAGGCATGATAACCAGAAAGGTCACTCTCTCAGTCAGCTGACCTCAGTCGTTTGTAGTGTTGGCTGTGGCTAATGAGCTCTCAGCTCAGTCCATAATGGGAGCTTTATGGAGGGCAAATCCAGATAATGGATGTGTGTGGGCAAACTGGCTCTGATAGCTGTGTGCTGGGCGGGGGTCAGGCAAACTTTCTCTAACATAGAGAAAAAGGCACTCAATGCAATGTTTAAGAGCTAAGAATGTCACCACAGAGTCGGTACCCTCACACCTGGAGGGGAAATGGTTGCTATGTTAGTGCTTCTGCTTGAGCCATATGTAACAGGATGATGGTTTCAAGCTGCAACAGATATAGTGAATGGAAATATATTGCTGCATCCGCACAGTGCAGTCAGTGATGACAACAGCCAGGAGGGAAGGGGGCCAAGTCTCCTGATAGGCTGTTGTTCTTCAGCTGCTTAAATGTTGGTGTCAGTCAGTTGCAAGTAACTCATTTCTTGTACCAAAATTCATGGCAGCTGCTGGCCCTTTATGCGGCTGTTTGCAGTGTCAGCACTGGGCTGTACTATTTCAGCCTGAAAAAATTTACAGCTTGAAAATTACACCTTTGGGCAGAGCTTCTATAAGTGATGCTGGATTTATACCAAACTGACCCCCAGGAAACTCTTCATGTTAAACTGGCCAGTGACCTTCCCTTTATGCTCAGAGCTTTGGGTGTTCAGGTTAAAGATGTTGTTTTCCTGTATCCTAGCAAAACCCTAAGTTTTACCTAAGTTTTTAAATGCACTGCAGCAGTTTTTATGCTATTAAGCGAAGCCTGATAAGGCAGTGTGGGTTGGCAAGTGGTGGCTTCTTGAAGCTGGTGAACCTTAATGCAGCCCACAGATTTGAGCACCACTGGTGCTGGCTGAGTTCTTGGGAATGCCCATTTGAAAGAAATGAAAAATAATTCAATATGCTGCTGGGATCTCTCTGAACTTTACTTATTTAGGAGGTAAGGATGAACACGTTCTTTGCTAGATATTCCTGCTTCTTAATATGTGTTTGTTTTCCTTCATTGAACTCGATTCCCTGTATCCATAGTTTCAGACTGGGATATATTGTGCTGTGAGGGAGGCATCCTCTAGCCAACCTCTAGGATTTACCTTGTCTGCTTTCTACTAGGCTCTGTTGAATTCAGCAGGAGTGGGAATCCAACTTGCGCTGGAGTTAGTAGAGAGGAGGAAACGGTGACAGTAAGAGGGCTGGGAGAAAGCTTGGCCTGTTCTAAATCAGTGGCAGTAGGATCACAGGCCAGACCAAGAATAAGATAGTTGCCTTGAATTTCTGGGAGGAAATAAGAACTTGGAACGGTCGAGTGTGATACTGTCAGTCTTTTGGCTGAAGCAGACTTCCTGAGGCACAGTGCAAAAGAAATAATTTCTCAAATTAAATAGAACTCCCTGCATAACTGAAGTCATAGCAACAAAATGACCTCACTGCAACTTTACTCCCCCCTCCTTGTAGCTGTTTCTTTAATTTCGTACAATATGTTATTCTTGTTGTTTGGAATCGTGGGGAGGAGGGAGAGAGGGAAAACCAACCTGTGTAAAAATTAGCTTTGAGTTATTCCATCTGTGGACTCTTAATTTTGTCATGAAAACAGAGAAGCCTGGCAGGAAGCGAGCTTGTGACTGGCTCCATGTATCCTCTTGTCTGGAGCTGGGTAAGAAGTGTGGCATTTAGAATGAAAGCAAAAGCTTCATTTCTGGAACTCTGAGTGTTTGCCCAATTCTTTGACCATCTGTTTTTGTTGACAACCACCTCTTTGTGTTGTGCCAAAGTTATTTTGGCTTTTATAATTTGTAGATGCGTGTGTGTGTGTATATGATGGAGTGATTGTGTGTATCTGTGTGTGGATCATTAGGGTGCTGCTGACTGGGTCAGACCGGGGGAACTGGGATGTATAAAAGTAGGTATTTTGTGAGGATTGAATTACCAGGAGAAATACAGTGAGTAATCCTGGCTTCTCTCAGAGACAGTTGAGTCCTATTTGTGTTAGCCTGTCAAAAGCTGCCAGCTTCGAGTGGCTGCCCTTAAGTAACTTTGGTTGCATCACAGCCATTTAGAGTACACAAGTACTTGCCTCAGAAATCACTGCTGGGATGAACAGTCCTGATGGAAAGCCCAGCAGCTCACTGAAGCTGGATAGCAGATGGCTCCCTGTGCTCCGTGGTGCTGGCAAGGAGGTACTTAGCCACCTTAGCCTCTTGAGCTGTGCTTCTCTTCCATTCTTGGTGTTGCTTAGGGGGTAGTTATTCATTCCTTGCATCCTTTATGTGATGATTTTATCTCCAACCCATATGGATTGGAGATGCGCTGGAGCAGCTGATGTAGAGAATTCTGTCATGGAACTGCAAAAGCACTTGGAAATTCAGTCTCAAAACCTAGCATGAGACATATATGTTTTTGAACATATATGTATGTTACTAAGCTGTGTTTTCTCTCCATTGTAATAAAATGTCTTTTGTTTTCTTCTGAAAGCTTTGTAGAGAAGCTGAGTGCTTTCTGTGCTGCTTTCCACACTGAGTTTTTCCTACAGTGCCTTCTGAACTCTTGTTGGCATGAGGGTAAGCCAGAGTAACATCTACAGCCCCTGACAGCAGCAAAATGAGGCTAACAAATATCCTTCCGAGGATGCAGCATGACAGCTTCATCCATCCCGCTGCATTTGCATCAGGAGTGTGGAATGGCGGTGTGTCATGGGCCACTGCCGTTGCACAAAGTCATTTATTTAATAACTCGTGCACAGGCACTAAAGGGGAGCCTGCAAGACATCAGTGTGGTGGAGACAAATATGAAATTAAGAGGTTGCAACATTTAGAAAAGTCTGGTTTGTGCTATTCCATCACTAATAATCTGTTCAGCAGTGCTTCAGGTATAAAGTGAATAGAGTTGTTAAGGACAGTAGCAAGGCACGTGCTGTGGTGTGGCACAGTGGCTTCCCTGTGTTTTTTGCTATGTTCTCAGATTGAGGGTGGCCTTTTCCAAAAATAAGCTCATTCCCTTGCAATATCTAGTGTTAGAGCTAATTACACAGCTTGCATGAGGTGTTTCTGGTGCGTGAACCAGGTAGATTAAAACTGCTTCAAATCTGGAGGATTACTTACTTTTCTCCAGAGTGTTGTTAATTCACAGAAAATCGAGTCTCTGTTAGTCAAGATCTTTCAGAAATACCTAGTGCTGCAATTCCATTCTGGGGAGAACTGATTTAAAGTGGAGTGCCTTGAAATCCAGCTTCTTAAATGCTTATCTAGAGGAAAAAAAATAGAGAAACCAAAACACATGGGATAGGTAGTTACTTCCGAAAATCTGTTCATAAGCATAAAATGAAAATCCTTCTGTCATTTTAGATGCCTTTTCAGGGATTGCCTTCCAGTCCTGTGTTTCTGTGTGCAGATGAGGTGCCTGGGGTCTGTGAGATGTGTTGACTTGTACAAATGATTCTGCTGAGTGCTGGTGCAGTTGTCTCTGAACAGGTCATCTCAGAAACAAAACTGGAATCATGGTAAGAAAACCAGGATGGAATTCAGTAACAATATGTCATGCTGAAAAAAGGGAACAGGAAAAGTTCTGTGCATGTAGAAATAGATGGTGTTTCTTCTGTGAAAAATTCAAGGCAGGTTTTTAATGGTAGAGTCCAGATGCTAAACGCCTAAACCCTGTGCAAGCACTTAAAATGAATGCTTTTTGTTGCAGTGGGAATGAGGAGTCCTTAATTTTTCTCATTGGTGGGAGCCCAGTTTTAACAGGATAAACAAGATTGCATGTTGTCTGCTCTAAGAGTAAGTCATCAGATTAACTGCAGAGGAGCACCAGAGGTTGTCAGTCCCTCTTAGCATCAGCTGTGTTTTCCTCACAAGCAGGCTAGTTCTAACCCTTGGTTTGCAGAACTCACTGTGTGCTGGAAATGTCTCTTGGATTGCTTTGCTTAATAGCAGTTTAGAATAAAGGGCCTTGGAAGTGTAGCATTCAAAGCATTTCTGTTTTTAAAAGGCTGGAGGAAAAGGTGTTTGAAAAATAAAAAACACCAAGGGCAGAACCTGTATGGAGGAGTAGAAAAAAGGCTCAAGCAAGAGGGATGACTATTCTGTTGTGTTCTCACTGACTTGGCACCCTGTATTTCCTATGTTGTTTTTCCTAATGTTGCTGTCAGTGCAGTACAGGATGGCTGCAGAGGTTACGACTGCCTGCCTGGTAGGGGAGCGAGTGTCTCAGTCTTGCCTAGGAACCAGGGTAACTTGGCAGCTGTTTATGTATCCAGCTGGAGGAAGGGGAGCCTGTGGGCCAGATGTGGGCGAAGGTCACCTGTGTGTGCATGTCAGACACCTGAGATGGATTCTCCTGTTGGCAGGTTGCTGAAAGGTGGCACCTCGAGGGCTGAACTGCAGTGTCCTGTGTGTCTGCGGTCACTTGCTTGGGCTGCTTAGAAACTGACGTGAGGAAAAACGTACAGGTGGGGTTGGCCACTTGTGCCCTCTCCATACCTGAAATACATGGGGCATAAAGAGAGCCTCTTCTACGGTTCTGGGAGCCCATACTTAGTCATCACTCAAGCTATCTGTTGGTATAAATGAATCCCACCTCATGGATTTCAGTGGCTTTATCATCCGTGAAAGCAAGCAGAGGTGGCAATGTCAGAGGAGGCATGTAAGACCAAAATGTTCCAGTGGAGTTGAGTGTAGTTTTGTGGTGTTGCCTTCTGGTGATACTTAGGGAAGACTGATATTTAAGACCTCCTGTGTTTTTTTTAGATGTCTAATTAGCTAAAAAAAATAACCAGAAGAACAAGAAAGGCATCATATACTCAATGAACAAGCAAAAACGTGCTTAAACAGAGCTGGGGTAAATTCTTAGTTCTGCTCACTAGAATAATACTTCATTTATGTTGTGATGGTGTTTCAAGAGTCAATTTCAAAGCAGAGAGCAGTGCAGAGGGAAAGGGTGAAGGCTCTGTATGCTCATCAGTCTGGTGATCCAGTGGAGCACTGGTACACAGGATCTGCTTCTCTGACTGCTGATTTGTGGGTTTGTGGTACCCTGTTCTTTTCAGAACATTCATTTGTGCAAGATTCCTAGTTCTCAGCATTATCATGAGACCACTGGTAACAGGTGAGCACAGCTTATACCCTGTGACTGCTGTTGCTACTTGGAGCTAACAAATACCTAGTTTGGAAAGCACATGGATTCAATGAGGTATGAGTTGCTTTCATAAGATGTACTGGACTCTTGGAAAGTTTTTTTATGGCCATTGGGATGAGTTTGATATTATGACTCCAGCTTGCCCAGCAGCTGCACTCTGGAATGTGGAGTATTTCAGGTCCTGATGGGTTGGTTTGTTTCTCAGTTTCTGTTCAGACTCTTTCCCATGGCTGGAGTGGGTGGAAAACCAGGCCTTTTTCCCTTGCTGATATTGGCACCTACCAGACTTTCCAAATTTGATGGCAGAAGCTAATGCAAAATACTGAAATTGTAGAGGTTGTTTGGAGATGTGTGGTACCATCTCATGTCAGAAGGAGTTAAAAGTGCAGAAAACTCAGCCTTGAAGAAGGGTGGGCTGAAAGCCCTCTTGAGCTTCCTTTCAGCTGTAATTCTTAGGGTTTATTAGTCTTATTTGAAGCATTCTTTGTCACTAAGGAAGTATTGGTGACTCGTGCTAATTCTGGCTGTAAAGCTTGTTTTGGTCAGCACAAATCATTCCTGGCATTTGCTAGTTGCTTGGTGATGTATGGGAGAGGCTGATTGTTTATCAAGGAAGACTTCAGGACTTGAAATCCAAAGCCTAGTTTCTTCCAGAAAGGATAGAATCATCCCAGTGTGTGATGACCTCGATAATTTTGATGAGAATTCTACGTTACAACTGTCTCATCTTGTTAGTGTGTTTCCCCCCCCNAGTAGATAAATTGTGGCAGATCTAACTACTGCTCAGTTCTGAAAGCTGTAGAGCACTTAAGCAAGGTGGTGTCCTTAGAGGTGGGAGCAGCTTGTTCGGTGAGGTGGGACTGTTGATGGCCATACAATGTACAGCTGAGAACAAGACAGCAAGCTAGGGGCTTTGGGTGGGATGAGGCACCTTGGTTTAGACAGGAAGCATAAAGGCAGAAGGGGATGTATGAAAAACAGCAGCAGTAAGAGACAAAAGCCTAGGTATTGTCTGACTGCATAAAGCATCGATGGAGTAATCTCTGTTTACTGCGTTGGTTCTGGGTGAGTGCTGTGACAAGAGAAAGCAGAGGAGCAAATGAACGTTAGGGGAACGCACACAAAACCCTGTTTCTAAATTTGAAACTTGTTCTTGAAGCATTTTGGGTTTATATGCAGGTTAACAGCCTGATTGAGCAGAAAGTCTGATTTAGTGCAGTTCTACTGCTAAAAAAAGGCTCCCAGCTTATGCCACTGGGGCATGATGTGGTTAAAATGCAGTTTACCTGTAGCTCCAAAGGGGTTAAAACAGGTTGAGGTGAAACACTAGATTGGCAGGGTTTGATTAAATAAAAAAAAAAATCAAAACCCAACAAACCAGAGGGGAGTATTTGAGCATGTGGATAAGCAGAAATGCTCTTTTGTTTCCTTTTTTTTCATGCTTCCTAAAGTGTAGAGTGGTATAGAAAAAATGCTAGATTGCTGTGATGTGCTCAGACTCCACATCCCTTAAATCCATGTGTGGCTGTGGAGCTGTTGCCACACACAGGCTCTGTGTGCTGCATATTTTGCAAACAGCTACACCTACTTGAAGGCAGCACGAGGCATTTGGGCTGGGATTTGGGATTGCCAGGCTGCTGGATGTGCTTGGAGCCGCAGGCGGTGAAATGCATCTTTCCCAGCTTGAGTCACAGCTTTGGCTGAGTGTGGGCATCAGAATATCCTCCCGTGGTGGGGGCAGGGGCAGCGCCCTGTGTCTGACTGGAGGTTTAGTGGGGAAGGGTTAATGAAGTCGCAAGGCAGTGACAGTGAAACTGCAGTGCAGGGCTTGCCATGCATGGGGGTGTGCACGGGGACGGATGGAGGCAGGTGTAAACTCTGCTTGAAGAAATCAGAGCTCTCCATCTATGCCATGTCCTATTGGAATATTTGTCTGGTTCATTCTGGCTTCCCCACCGTGGATGTGTTGTGAGAGTAACTGTGTTCCCCATCCTCCCTCCCTCCTCTTCCTCCCCCCCCCCCCAACAAGCTGGAGGGCCAGAAGGTGGGGTGGTACCTCAGGATAATGGTAGCAGAAGGCGAAGGAGGCAGACAGCTGGCAAGTTCTGCCCCAATATGCTTCTCTGAAAGAGGCAAGGAAAATGCCGAAGATGTGATGCCTGAATGGCTCACTTTGCAGCAAAAGGGAAGATTAAAAGTAAAATTAGTTAACATCTTGCTCATTTCAAACCACCACACGCCATCTTATTGCTTCTCCCCTCCCCGCCCCGAGCCATTTCTCTATGGCTTTCTATTCTGAGGGAAGGAGTGAGAAGTCCCAAGCAGTCCTGGGACTTTGCAGAAATCTGTGTATTGAGCAGCACTGCAAAAAGACTGAGCTCTCCTGGTAGCCCTGGTGTTATCTCCCTGTCGTCTGTATGAGCCTGGGCAGCTGGAACAGACAGGCAGCCACAGGTCTGTACCAGGAGCTTCTCTTGACTGTACTGACACAACAGTACGGGAGTGTGCAAAGGCAGAGGGTGGGGATGGGGGCTGGGGGCCCTGCAGTGGTTCAGTCTGGGAGGGGAGTTCCAGTAGCAGGATGCTCCTAAGGGAGTTTGGGAACCTAGAGGGGTTGAGTGAGAGAGATGTTGCTGCTGTCTGCAGTTGCTAAATGCAAGGGTGGGACAAGGCAGAGCTGAATGCTCCTGAAGCTGCCCTGTGAGAGGGATGAATGGAGCGATGGGGAATCCCAGCTATAGATGGAAGGGGAATTAATTCCCTGGGAGGGTGAGCAGGGTGCTAGAACTTGAATGAACAATACCTTGTGCAAAAAGGTTTTTATTTCACCAGCTACAGCTGCTTTTGAACCATGTGACCAGCACACCCCTTGCTGGCAGGGAGGCTCCAGGTGTGTGCTGGGAATAGCACTCTGATTAAAGACAGGATTTCCTTGTGCCTGTTGTGTAGGGGATGGGTCCCCGTGATCTGCTGAGGGTCCGATGTCTTCATTGTGTGGGCAACTGTGTTTTGAAGAGGTTTTTGGTCCAGCCAAGCAAAACACCATGCAATGTCATGGTGATTGGTTTTATGTAATGCTGTTCAAGCAGAGCCTGGACCCTCAGTGAAGCAGATGGCAGGTTATTGAGCAGCCGTGAGCAGAGGCTGGGTGTTCACTAGACCCCTTTAGCAGCAGCACTACAGGCTTTACTCTGACATCTGACTTCGCTAAGTAGTCCTATGAAACTTGTACCTGTGACCTAAGACTGGAACAGTGGCCCTTTGGCTCTCAGTGGTTACTGGTCACCAGCAGAGTCTGCAAAGTGACAGAGGAATTGGGAAAATGATCATGTTTAATCCTTCCATCTCCACTAGGAATACTAACTAACCAGCCTTAAATGTGTACATAACGCTTCTTCTGTAGAAACTTAGTGAAAGTTCAGCTGAATGATCACGCAATTATCGTAGAAACATTACTGTTAGTACAGTTGATGTAGCTGAGGACAATTCCTTTGGGTAGATGTTGCTGTTGGTTAATGGAACAGGAACAGCCAGATGCCAGTGCAGACTGCATTTGAAAAATCCTTCATTGCAAACACCCCAAATCCCATGTATTGCTGTTTTCAATACAAACCAACTATGCCAGGAGTTGGAGTTGTGGAAAAGCACCTTCCAAAAGCTGTTTGGTTGGTTACTGTCCATGACAGAATTTCTCTCACTGATGCCTGAACTATGTGGTCTGGATTGCTGTTGCAGATTAGGTTCTGTTCCAGCTAGAATGTAACTCTGATCCTGCTTGCTGATTCTCACGCTGGACAGGAGTCCTGTGGGAAAGATGACCATCAAGGAAATTAATTATTTTGCTGGTTTTGGGAGCTAGGTCTCTGAGGTGCGTGTCATTCTAGCAATGCCTTTATAGCCAAGGGATAATGGTGCTCCTTTATGTCAGGCTGATTTCTGCTGTAGCCCAGGGGTGCTGCTTACTCAGCAATTCTCATGCTCATGGCTCTAAGTGCTTTGGGCTGCTAAGCAGAGTTCATACCTAGGAGCTCTTGTTCTTCAGCACTCACCTGCTGCAGTAGTTCGTTAATTGCTTTTCTCTTTCTTAATCTCTTATTTATAAAATAGGCCCAAATGATTGGTGACCCTAGGGAATACCTGAGATGCCTCTAGTGAGGCTTCCTGTCTATCTTGTCTGAGCAGACAAGACCTAAATTCCCTGGGCTGTGTAATTGTGGCATTTTCACTGTCAGCGTTCAAGTATTCCATCCCTGATTTTCAGACTTCGGGGCTGTTTTGGTGATGACTCAGGTTACTGTAAGCAGTGGTTTTTTACTGTGATCTTTACATGGCTATTGACATCAGGATGAGTGAAAGAAAAGGCTTGTCACTTGCAGTCTACCCGATGTGGTAGAGGTGGCTTTGGAGTACCAAGTTCCTCGGCTGCATATATATTTTTTTTATATTGTATATTTGCCTGTATACTTCTAGTGGGGTGGGAAAGAAAGTATGGTAATGATGGGAAGTTATTTAGTGCTGCATGGAGTTAATTGCTTCTAATCAGTGCTTACATCCATCTGGTTTTATGGGAGACAACAAGCCTTCGTTGGACGTGCTCATTAGCCATCCTATAAATCACAGGGATGTTCTGGCATCTTCTGTATTGTGTGCCCATTAGCTGGGTTGTGTTTGCATGTAGCCATGAAAAAAGAATGGTATGCTCTGGGATGGGGGTGGCTTCGAATTTCCACTTAGGGTCCCTTGTAATAATTTGCAAGTAGAAGTTGTTTCCCAGTTGGCCGCTTAAGCCTTGATGAGGGAGTTCCCTGGCTATGTTGAGTTCTGTGAGAGCAAATTAGTGTTAGGAGCTGCTTTCCCAGCAGATGTGAAGTGCTTCTCAGGGTGGTATGCTCATTATATTGATATACAGTGTGAAAGTGCAGCTGCCACTCCTGGGGAAAGCTCTGAGGGGCGCCCCATCCTTAAAAAGAAGAACTTCAAGAACTCAATCCAAAGGTGCTTCTCCTTTTTGTCAACATAAGGTAGTTGTGTCAAAGAATGTGTTCTTTGTGTCTTGATAAGAACTCAGTAGTGGTGGTGTAAGAGGTTTTGGCTCCTCTGTTCCAGGACCAAGTTAAATAATGAGCTGGAGCCATCCTGCCCTGTGCAGCTGCAGAGCTGCCCTGTCCCCAGGCGTGGCAGAGCCCTGCCAGGCCCTGTACGTACTGCGGTGTGATGACTACGTCCAAGGTGATGAATGGCATGTGTCTGGGCACCCATTAGAGCACAGGCACTGCAGCAAGATTAATTGGTTCGGGTTGTGCCAGCATCTTTCAGGGCTCAACATATTGGACATTCATTTATCCATCTTCCACATCGGTTACAGCACTGTGTGCTCAAGAAGAAACCTAGGGTTAGAGCTGTGTGCAGGTAGTGGGGGGCTGTGGCTGTGTGCTGCAGCTCCTGCTTCTGGGGCACTGTGAGCTCAGCACAGACAGAAAAGGACTGTTGGTTTTGGATAGAAACTGGGCTGCTATGTTCCTGGCAATTATTAGCTATTTCCCTTAGATCTCTGTACTCTCAGCTCTCTCGCCGGGTGGCAGCCTCCAGCGTGCCACACTGGGAGTGTGGGGATGTGGGTGGGAATCTGAGCCTGGATTGTAAATGAGGACAAGAAGGAGGGGGAAAAAATCCAAAACTTTAGCCAGTGTCTGCTTCAGGAGTTTTTAAATGTTTAAGTTTTTTGAAGTTTTTCAGAAGCTGCGACCAGGAGGACAAGCAACTTGTTAGTTTTTTGGGGTGTGTTTTTTTTTGTTTTGTTTTGTTTGTTTTTTATTTTAAAAAAATTGTCTTGGAAATGCCATGGGGAACAGTTTTACCGTCATGTGATTGTAGAAGCCGATGCCTACAGCGGGGGTGTACACGGCCTACATCTCTTGAGTCTCCACTGAGTGGAGGCACAGCTCTGCTCATTCCTTCAGCAAGAAGTCTGTGAGTGGAGAATTACGGTATGAGTTGGGATAGGGCGTTTGAGGTATGCTGGAGACAGTGAAAAATGGAGACCAAAGGAAGGTCTCCCAAAAAAAGGAGTCCAAAAGGAAGCAATGTGCAACAGCAATATATTTGATACAAAAAGTCACAACAGAAAAAGAAGAGGATGAGGGCAGGGCATAGGGTGCGCATGGCCTGGATAACTGTAGGTGAAGAAGCTAATCCGTTCACCAACCAGTGAGTATTTCCAGGGGAATGGAGAGATGAAGGAAGTAACAGTTCATTATATTCTATGTGTCTCATGAGTTTAGCACTATCTTTATAATTTATTTGCTGCCAAAAAATGTACATGGACAGTTGTGTTTGCTCATGTATCAGCACTGTTTACTTGGCTGATCTGGGATTGCTTAGAGCCTCAGCCACAGAAGTAAAGCAAAAGGCAGGAGTCCTAAATCCAAATCTCACCTCCTTTTGTTGGATGTATGGGAAGCCAGCAGATTGGTAGGGCTCTAGGAAACTACTATGAAGTGAAAATCCATGTAGGCCTAAAGAAAATACCTAGTTTGGTTCCAAGTGAGGCAGCCTGAGAGAGAAGTGATGGAAGCATAGGAGATAGTAGTAACCATTTTGGAAGAATTGGAGCCTGATGGTGAAGGTGTAGGGCCTTGCAGGCTCATATGACGGCATCTAGAGGGTTCTGTGCTCTGGGTCCAGTGGACGTATTCACATGTTAGTCTGTATTCACAGGTACAAGGGTTGCCTTCCTAGCTTGGCCTAGAAGGATCATGTGGCCACACATAGGGAAAAACTTGTCCTTGGAATGAGAGTTTTGAGCTGCTGAACAGTTTCGAAAATAAATTACTTACATAGTTGCCTTTTTATGAAATGACTGTTGGGAGAGGTCTTGGTGACTAGTGGAGTTGATGTGTTCGTCCATAATCCAGACTAGGGCACAAGATAGAAAGTTGGGGCATCAAAGGTTTATAAATAATGCTGTGGCTTCTGTATCTGGATTTTTCTAGCCAAGCTCACTCTCCCAGCCAAAAACATTCAGTATTAAGTTCTCTCCTGAGCTGCTGGGTTTAGCAAAGCTCTGGAGTTTGTTTTTTTTCAGTGTTTTTTTTTTTCTGCCCGCCTGTCAGGCAGTCTGGACTCTTGGAGTGAATTCCTGTGCCTTGGTGTGCAGAGCTGCTAAGAGATGGCTGTCTGCATTGATGTGATGTCCCTGTCCCCTGCTCCTATTACATGCGTTTGCAGTTTAGTAATTGCATGTGGATGGCAGAGTCGGTGCCAAGCCCTTCGTATCCAAAGTCATTTGGTGAAGGAGTCCATTATGTTTGTGGCTCGCAATGATAAATTCCCTTTGATCGTGGCAGCTCACAGCAGCCTCCTCTCGTAATGGCATTCTGCTCCTGTTGGCAGCCTTCCCTGGGCAGGAGACACTGCCCTGAAATAGCGCAAGTGATAGAACAACAATGCCTGAGCAACTCAGGGAGACCAAAACATGGAGAAATCAGTAATTACTTTCCTGGGATTGCTGTGTTTAAGGAAACATGCAGAGGAGGTAGCAACCTGGCATCTGGATGTTGCCAAGACAAAAAAGCACGATGGACTAACCCAAGAGACCCGTACCTGAGCATGAGGGGCTGAACACAGTTCTCAGAAGTGGATCAAAGGGTTCTATGTGTCCTACTGCAGAAACTTCACAGAAGAACCCTTTGGAACTTGTTTTTAAGATGTAAACAATGGAGCAGGGGTCAGCTAGAAGTCTGGGAGGGGGGTACGGGTGACCTATCTGAAATAGAAGCAGCTTCCAAATTATGTACTCTGTCCAAATCCTTTTGGTTTTGATGTATTGACCTTGGGAATAGCACTCTGGCCCTTTGACAGATTGGTGCCCCATTGGTCCTAATCTAATTAAAGTAGCACTTGCTGCTCAGCATGGGCCAAAGTACAGCAGGGTCAAGTGTATGTCAGTAATTTAAGCATTTAGTTATTAGGCTGTAAAATGATCACAAGAAAGCTGTCTATAGTGGAAACAGTTCAGTGCAATGGGTAAAACACTGTTGGAAGAAGATCCTGATGTACCAGCGCTGTTGCCAGAGACATTTGATACATTCTGCAAGGGATTTATACATGAGAAAGAGTTCCCAGGGAATGGCTGGAGGAGGGATTTATGCATGGACCAAAACAGTTGGTGGAGAACTTACCTTCCTTCCTCTCCTTTATCAAGAAGTCAGCTCAGTTACCCTAGATTCAAGGGTAGAAATCCACTTGAGTTTGGGCACACAGGTTTTTGTTAGCAGATGTGTGGATTTACAGCTCTGTGAGGCAAGTGAAAAGGCAGCTTTAATAATCAGGAAATGGTTAATACTGCTCAACTCATTAGATACCAGTCACTTGTTGGATTGTCTGCTTCCTAATTGTTAATGTTAATTGGCTGTTTATCTACTTGTGTAGGATAAGTGGTGGGGAGCCCCTGTCACAGACCCAGGCCCCCAGCTGTGAAGGGCTGGAAAAGGACAGTCGCCCATGCCTAGATGGGCTGGTGTGAGGAAAATTAGTTCATTTTCATAAGGCCTGTGCCAGCCTTGAAAAAGGTAGCTTGAGTCAGTGAAGGGAGCATTGAGTTCCTGTGCTGACCATTTTGTGCAGGCCCCTTACCTGGGCCCTGGTTGAGGCACAAGAGAGCTGCAAAGTTAAATCCATTCTCAGCTACTGGGGTGTTTTTAAAGGCTATTCTGCGCACAGATGTGTGCAAAGCAGGCACACTTTTTTGCTAACCACTTTATTACAAGTATGGGTATTTCTTTCACTGGGTTATTCGCAAGCCACTCGCTCCTGTAATTTGCCCTTGACTGCAGTATAACCGTAAAACATTTACTGCAAGGCCATGAAGAATCCATATGTCCGTGTGATCTGTCAGGCCACCAAGACGCCAGGGCTTGTGGGGTAGCATAAGGATATCTGAAGGTGACACATGCTGTCAGTTGATGAACAGAGATGCAGAAGGGGATTCTGGCAGCCACTACCTTGGCCTTGACAACTTGTGATAGTGACCAGGTGGGGTGTGTTATCTTAATAGTCTGGAGCTCTTGTGAATTATTTGCTGATAGATGTAAACAGCTGTTATTCTTGGTAATGGAAAGCAATTAGAAACATCTGTACTCTTGGCGATGAGTAATGCCTCCCATCTTCACTGCTCCCAAGTGCCAATTGGAAATAACTACATCATGAGGATGGGCTGGCAACCCTCACTGCATTATGGCCTGGTTCGTACTGAGCTGTGAAGAACAAGAGGTGAAGCACGGTGGAATGAGCCTGTATCTGAGCTTACTTGCATTTGTTTCCCCCTTCAGGATGAGCAGAGGAAAGTCAGGTGCTCTATAGCTCCCTGTCAGCCTGCAGGTAACTCAGTGTTCAGGAGCTTTGGGCTGGTATGGCTTCTGGAGCTGGAAGTCTGTGATGGCACTTCGTGCCCAGATACCATCTTAGATGGAAGGAACTGCAGCTATCTCTGAGGCCTCAGCTCAGAGCTTGCCTACAGCTGAAGTGAGGTCCTGGTTTGGAGACTCTTGAATAAAGGAAAGACTAGGAGAAGCCCGAGAGCTTGGGATCTAGCACCTCTGATGAGGCTTCTCAGATGTGCTCAGAAGGCCCTGGCAACAAACACTAAAACATTAACCTGGTGACAGTGAAGGGTATTGTGCATAGAGGCTGATTTTGGCCCTCACTAACCTCTGAGGTGTGTTGTTGGAGTACACATGGGCTGGATCTTCCAGGTTGTCTTTATTCCTCCTTGTAAATTACAGAAAACCTGTTGTGGCTTCCTGTGCCTTCTGGACCACAGAGTGACACCTTTGATGTCCTCAGTTGGGACTAGATGAGTTGTATTTAACAAAATCAGAAATTCGGATAATTTGATGTAAAATCCTTAGCTTTCAGTTTTTTTAGTGTGTGATTTTTGTTCACGCTTTTCCAGTAGCTCTGAAAAAGATAAGAAACTAAAAAGGTCCTAGAATCTTGATGTACAGATCAGCTTTAATCCTTTGAGAGCAACATCATCTTTAGGGTAGGAAGGGTTGTTAGCAATACTTAATGAAGTACTTGTGAGGAAAAGGGACTGATGGAGCGTGATGGGTTGACAGTGTTTGGTCTGAGATGGATTTTTTTCTACTTTTAGTTGACTATTTGTTTTTCTCTGTTATTTAAAAATATGTATCAGGCAGCACTTATTTATTTGTTAACTACACAGTTGTCTTTCACTTCCTGATGGTTCCTCTTGGTTTTTTTCAGAGTCAGTGTTAACTTGTTTTCCGTCATTGTTTTCATTGTGCAAGAGTGCATCATTTTATGACTTTCACGTGGTTTTAAAACAAAGAAATGCTGAATTTCCTGGTTGTAGCATATCTGTAGCATCCTGGTTAATAAACTGCAGGCTGCTGTCAGAACAGGATGGATGTGTTTAGTTCCTGAATTGTAGTTTATAAGAAGTACTAGATGGGCAAAAGTCTCTGAAATGGGCAGTAGAGTTGTACAGCAGGTTTCTTGCTGTATTAATTAATTCTCACAGGCTATGTGGGTCAATTCCCCCACCAAATGGAGAAAAGGAGGGAAGTAATTAACACAGGAGACAGAAAATATGAGCTGCGATTCTGTGCAGAGGCGTTTCATGCTCTATTGGCTTCAAGAGAAGGCTGAGGTGCCAGAGCAATAATTAATATATCGAAAGAAAACAAAATAGATAAATTATGCACGGTCAGGGCATTTGTTGGCTTTGCAAGAGGGAGAGTTGTACTGAAGCCGTGTGCTACTTGCAATGTCTAGAGGCAGTAGCTGGGCTTTTAGGCTCCCTGGGTGTGGGGTGGATGGCTGCAGGGATACAGGTATGGACGGTGTTGGAACAGGCTGTTACCTTCATGCTCATAGCTAGGCCTGACAGAGCAGCTGCATTCCTGCGGCTGCTGCTGAGGGGAGCATTTCAGGAGGACTCTTAAATGTTGGAAAGGCTGCACTTGAAAATAAGTGCTGAAGTGGTTTATACAGGCACAGTCTAAGTTCTAGTTAGAACATGAGGGGTTGTTGTCCTCCCACCCTCCTGGGTTCCAGTGAAATCAGAACAAGTAACTTGTGTGTGCTGCATCTCCACACACAGCGAGATGAAATACCCTTGTGATGCTTTGCAGTGCTAAGCTGGCCACATGTGGATGTTTCACATCGTAGTGAATCAAGTAAAAGGTGAATTCTCGGTTTCAGATTATCTGCAAGGAAGAGGGAAACCTTTGGGTTTCCTTGTCCTTTGGTGCCTTGGAGCTAGGCTGCAGAGTTCATATCCATGCCATGTTCCCAAGTGTTTCTTGATGTTTCGGTGGGAACTAGCAAAAGGTCATCCTTTTGTGTGACTTAATGAAAAGGCAGTAGTGGAGGAGGTGGGGCTGGCCCTTGGTGTCCCTGGTGGGCTTCTCAGAACAGCACCTATGAGTGTCCTTTGGTTAGTCTCTGGAGCGCCACTGGCCACGGTAACCCTGCGCAATGGCATGTGTGCTAATGGAGAGAGCAGGTGGGTTCTGGGTAGGGCAAAGAGAACTTGAATGCCACCCTGGCTGTCAGCTGGGTTGGCGAAGTTGGGAAGCTGATGGAGAGTTCTGGGGGAAGATCACAAGTTGTATGGATCAAGGTAGCTGTCCCAAGTACTGGGGTTTGATCAGCACAACTGCAGCTGTATGCCAGGGACAGCTGCTGGGTTAAGGATTAGGATGGGCTCCGATTGCTAGGGTTTACTTTACAGATGTCATAAAAAGGCCGTCTTCAAACCTGTTCATTCCTCCAGAGCTGCTTTTCCAGATGGGAATTGCAGAGCAAGATTCAGTGAAATCTGCTTCTGTGTTATTTAACAGAAAAGAATTACAGTAACCTTTTCTAATCCTTTCATTTCAGGTTTGATTTACCTACTACGCTTTGGTCAGAAATTTGTGTAGTTTTACAGGATTAGGTATTTTCATGTCCAGTTGTAGAATGAGTGTAGCGTATAAAAAATTTCATGATTATTGTATTTTGAAATCTGGGATTAACCTGTGATTCTTGATTAAAAAGATATTCTACAGGATGGGGGTGGGTACTGAAAGTGTTGCTTAGCTTGTGTCCTTTCTTGTTTGGAAGAAAGCAAAACTTGAAGGTGTTTTCCTGGAAGTATGCTAGCAGAGTAGACAAATTTGGAATTAGGGAAGGTAGAATTGTTTTTACCTATTGAAGCACCTGAGAATTTCATTGTGAACAAACAGCATGCTTGGCAACAACTAGGCCTTTTCTTACTGTGTCTGATACTGGGACATGGCAGTGCTGAATCTGTGTCTGCTCTCATGGTTTGTAGCTCTGCTGATGTTGGCACCAGCCTTCTCCCTGTCAGGGACTTTAATAGCCAATGGAAGGCCCCTCATTAAGGCTGAAGCTGATCGATGTTCAGCATGTCTCAACAAAAAGCTAGGTTTGTGCAAGCTGCTTTTTTCCGCCCTGGTGCAAAATGGCAGGGAAGGCAGTTCTTGAAACAGCCCTTAGATAGAGGTAGAAGAAAGGTGCCATGAGGGACAGCATTACCTGTCACTGAATGTGGGTTACAAGGATGCCTGCCTCTCACAGCCAGGTGGCTGAAGGGATGGTTTGGGATCATGTGGATACAAGGAATACTTCCATATGTGTGTTAATACACAAACACATTTTAAAAGCCTAAGTGTTTGTATTGTACATAGCGTTGTCTTCCACCTAGTAGAGAAGTGTTGGGACTGCTGTGTATATTTTACATAGAAATAAAGAATAAATCCTTATAATGTGCTCTATTTCAATCGAAATCCGCCTGAAGGTATTCTTTGATTCTGTTACTGTTCCCCCCCTTGAGTAGGGGGAAAGTAAATAGTACAGGTCTACTTTACTTAAGACTGTTATAGGAATTTTGGTGACATGCTAGCACAGTGGATATCTGTGGCTATGTGAGGGCTGGATTTGTTCTTGGTCACCGTTTTTAGAAAACAACCAGCATTTATGAGGGAGAAAGTTTTCACAGGTTTGTAAATGAACAAAGGTGATCCTGCCTTCAAGATCAAGGCACTGCCTAGTGCAGTGGGTAGGAAAGCTGCTTTGACTGGTAGGCAGCTTGTTGAGACAAGGGCCCTGATGGGTAGGTTTCCCTTGAAGAACAGCTTCGTACTTGTTCTCCCCCTAAAGCTCTTGTCCAGGTAGTGCTGCTAACCACAGGTAACATGCTCCTGTTGTGGATGCAGGAGTCAAGGGGCTAACAAGGCGTTATGCTTTTCTCCATACTGGGTATGAAAGATGCAGTCCTTTGAAATCCTTCAGGAGGAAAACAGGAATTGAGGGCAGGCTGGAGTTGTGTGCTGCCAATCCTGGTGAAGCCTGGAGCATAGCGTGCAAAATCAGAGCCAAAGTTCCAAATGGCAGTTATCAGGCAGCTTGGTTAACTCTCTCTTCCCAAGGAAATCACTCTCAGGATTATATGGTCTCAGGAAAGATTAGCAAAGCTGAGGAATCTTCAGGTTGATAAATAGGAAGATTAGATGGAAGCAGTGGGAAAGCTACTTAGTATTGAAGTCTTTGCCCCGAGAGCCAAAAGAAAAGCTTTTAACTAAGCGCATTTGGAAGGAGCAAGCCTGAAATTGCATGAAAAGATGGCATAAGGAGGTAAGATGACAGCTGGAACACAAAAGAGCTTTTAGCTTCTTCTCCTTGCCATTGATGGCAACTTAACAGGAACTGGTACCAGGAACAGACTGCACCATAACCCCAGCTGTTGTTCTAACTGAGACTATGCACAGGCTAAGCCTCCCTGGCACGAGGCTCTAGAGGTTAGGGGAAGGGAAGGACCAAACCTGACCTCGACTGGAAACTGTGGGTACTGAATCATACAACCCAGATCCCCGATGAAGCCAGAGAAATGTTTTTGTTCTCTACTCACAATAGCAGCCTGCTTTGCAAGGGTGTTACGGGCAGTAAGTCTTGGTAATGATTGTGGAAAGCATTTCAGCAGAAATTAGTTTTAGTTTGACTGCCACAAACAGTGCAGTTGAGTAGTGCACAGATGACAACAAGAAATAGTTTGTGGTTAAGTGAGAGCTGGTTTGGTGTTCTAATGTTTCCAGGAAGTTAGTGTATTTTTTCTTGGGGCCATGGACTTTTTCCTTGCTCCAATGCTCAAGTTGTGGGGAGGCGTCCATGCGTCTGCAATCTGAGCTTTGCAAATGGAAGGCCTGTTTCTCCCTGAACACTCTCTCTTTTTCCAGAGTTGTGTGAGGTCGAGACCAACTTAGCAGCTGGGCTTCAAGAGTCAAGGTGATGTGGAGCTCAGGTGTCCTGCTGCCAGGACCCTTTGTACCATCTGTCCCCTAGGCACACTCCCATCGTGTCCCAGTGTGCTGGCACTTGCTTTGCTGCCTTGCTGAGGGGTGTGCCTGGATCCCTGGGGCTCTGGAATGTCATGAAGGATGGAGCTCAGGGCTGGGTCATAACTGATAAGTGGTGTGATGGTCTTAAGGAGAAGTGCAGGCGAAAGAGCCAGGAAATATTTTTGTGTTCCTGTATATTTTTGTAGTACAAAGTTAAAAATACTTGGTATGCTTGGAGGCTGTAAAATACTGCATAAAACTGATAGAAAACGGATCTTTTCTCACAACTAAAGAGTTTTCACTTCTATCCACTGAATGAGAGACCAGTGGTCAACTGGTCAACTCAAAGGAGTTCTCTTTCTCCCCTGGATCTCCACTGCTTGCTTTGTAGTTTATAGATGCTTTTTTAACTTGTTCATTTAACATCACTGGTGATCCATGGATACCTGGATACAGCAGCGTGATAAAATTAATGTCTTGGAAGTGTCATATGTTCTGTTTACTTGTGCTGTCAGGAAGTAATGCAGCAGAAACATGAGAACATTAGACTGAATGATGTGGCAATCCTCTGACTTCTTGCTGGTGATAAGCAGCCCAAATATTCCAGGGAAAAATTAAAAAGGAAAAAAAAAATTCCAGAACGAGCAGTTGGAAAGTGACAGAGGCAAAGTGGTAAAACCAAGTGTGAGCACGTTTGATATGTGATGATAGGTGGCTATTTCAAAAGATAAAGTCGTGCTTTTGGCATCTGTCTGAGATGCAAAAATGTCCTAGTTTTATTATAAGAATAAAGTTGGATACAATGAGTTTGAAGGACAAACAGCAAAAATACAAAAAAGAGTTTTCATCTTGAATTTATGTGGCAGCCTTTCAACTTTGCTGAGTGTAATCCTCTCTCTAATTTTCTGAAATGATTGTGTGTCATTAAAGGAAAAAAATCACGTCCAAGCCCCTTAATAGGGCACCTGTGCTCATGTTTGGGTCTGGAGCCACGTTTCAGTATGAATTCCAGCACACTTCTCTGTTCTTTGTGTCAGTACCTTTACAAAAACAGGTTCCTTGTCTTGCTATCTCAGAAACCCTGGGTGACTTCTCAGATTGGCTGTAGTCTCTGCCTGGGATTTGGCACAGGAGCATTAACATTACTGGTTTCAGTGCTCATTACTTACTGCTGTAATTGTTCTGTCTTTCATCTATTCCCTGTTCCTCAAAGTCTTCTATAGGTTGGACTAAGCCAAATGAGTTGGTTTTATCTGCATAGGTCGTCACCTCATTTCTCAGCTTCTTCTCTAAATCATGACTAATGACTGTAAATAACTCTGGTCTTAGTGTCTTGGGGCACCTCCTTGTTAATCTTGAGCCATTATAGTAATTGACCATTTGATCCTCATCTCTGCCCTGCCCCTCCCTTCATCCCTCTGACTAACTTGCAGCCAGGATTGTCTGTCTGTACACAACTGCCCCATTTTTTCAGAAGGCTTGATGAGATGCTCGGAGGCTTTTTGGGAGCCTGGAGTAAGATGTCATCGCACACATCTTGATCTCCTGCTTTGATGCACTTGCATTATCTGGCAGGATTTTCCACACTCTTCCCAGGCTCACGGCTGATTCATTAGACACACCACTGTGGCAGCTGCTGCTGCTCCTTTTGGTGTCTTGTTGGCTCTCCGGAGGAGAGGGTTGAGGTGGGGAAAGAACTTGGAGAGATGTATGTGGCAGGGAGGAGGAGGAACATGGCAAGGCAGACAAGCCTTTTGTCCTCCTTGATCACACAGTGTTTTGCCAGCATGTCACGGTTTCATTGCAGAAACAAAAGTGGAAGGGGAAGTTGATTTAAGGTGTTCCTGACTGGAATAAAATAAAGAAACTTAGTCTGTAAGATTATGTACAAGTCAGCCAGACTATCCTTTGTGAGTCACTCATGATTTTGCTATCAAGCAGGTTGTAAAAACTGGCTTTGCCCATTCTGTGTCTCACAGTTGCTGCATATTGGGGAGTGGAAGGAGAAGTTTGATGTTTCTTTTGTTTTCTGTCTCAGCACCAATAGGCCCTGTGTTAAAGGCTAAGATTGCAGGATATCTGCATAAGGAAATATAAATATTTTTGGCATTTCAGTTTTCCCCCTGGAGATCTTGTTTTGATGCTCAGGTGCTTGGGAATTCTGGGAGCAACTCTGGTTATTGCTGCCTTTAGGAAAGCAGCTGTTCCATCAGTGCTGTGAGTTTGGTACTTAGCAGGAAGGTAGAGGAATACAGGCAGCAATACTGCAATCCAGTGCTTGCGTAAATTGCATGTCAGTTCTGGAATAAATCCATTCTGGTGCTGGTGGCTGTGCGGCTTGGCACTGTTAGGGAAGTAGTTGTTCTGTGTGTGTCCAAACCTGTGCAACAGAGCTGCTGAGGAGACCAGTGCTCTGTTCTTGGACCCACGACTTGTCACAGTCCCATCTCATTTCTGTTTCCCTCTCATGTTCCTGAAAAAAGAGGTGATGGAGGCAGGAAAAATAACTGAACTCCACAGAAGAAAAAGCAGAGTTGCCAAATGATTTCTAGTGGGTTGAAGTAGAGACTAAATGCTGAGGTGGGGAGCCGGGTGATCGATTTCAGTGGTGTCGTGGTTGTGTTAAGTGAGTGCTCAGAGAAGCCGTAGGTGGGAGTCCTCAGATCTCAGAGGCCAGGAATTTGACCTGGATGTTAATAGGTGAAAGGTTTCTAGGTGTATTGTGGGTGGACCTTGCTGGATGAAATGTTACATTGAGTCTCTTCTGCTCTTGGGTCATTGTTGAGATTTTTTTGATGCGGAAATGATAGATGTGAAGATGGAAGACAGATGGATAGACAGAAAGACAGGATCGGATAGTAGATGAGTTACAGTTGTAGTCTAATGCATGTGCTGTCTTAATGCTGCAATATTAGCACAGCATCAGAGTCCCTCTACATCTGCCCCCCTTTCTCCAACTGTACCGATTTATATGAAAATTAAGATTACAAATTAAAACCAGGCTATCCTGGAGTTTTCCAGTTCATCAGCCATCCAATAAAAATGATGTCGAGCTTGTGTGCATAATTCCCAGAAGATTACTTTGTCCTTACAGCTAAGCTCTGTCCCTGATATAAAAGATCTCTATCCAGTTTTATTGAAATAAAGAACTAACATCGTAATCCCAATATTGAGGTATAATCTTCATTATCTCCTGACCCTCTTGAGGTTTTTTTTTCTCCCACCCCCATTCTATCCTGATTCAGATTTATTTCATTTATAATCCCTATGTGTTTACCTTTATTCAGATAGGATTATAAACCAAATAAATAAAAGCCCTCCCCCCAACATGCCCAAACGTAGAGCAAATACCCTTCAGCTGAGCTCTTATTCTGTGATGTGTTGGGCTGAGCTGTGGCGCAGTGGGCTCAGTTCCTGCTGGCTCTGTACCTGGAATTCCCCTCAGCAGCACTGCCCACACCGCCCTGGAGCTGCTCCTCAGGGCAGGGGCTGGCGCTGGACCCCCGTGCTGGCAGGCATAGCAGGCACATGGTCAGTGTCCTTGGAGGTGCAGATAGGTGAGCTGTCCTGTTTTGGAGTGCTGCTCCTGCTTATTGCACCTCCTCCTTACAGTACTTCCCAGTCCTTGGTGGTACTTGAGTTTGCTTCTAGAATGCATGGCTGAAGCCAGCAGTTAGAATGAGCTGACAGGCATTTGGTGACTTGGCCAAAACCTCTGTTGAGCTGGTACAAAGAATGACTTTTCCTTTTGTGGCTGCAGGCTGTGCCCTGGGCTGGTACTTGCCTTAGTGCTCAGGAGATGAAGGTCACAGGGCTGCTCTGATAAGGGCTTTTTTGGGTAGAGAGCAGTGTTTCCGTGCTTTAGGAACAGCCAGGTGGTAAAGGTGAGGTCTATACCTGCCTCCTTTTAGTCACACACAGCAGGTCTGGCGATGGGTAATGTCATGGTCAAGTGTCTTTGGTTATGTGAGAGGGCTAACACAAAGCCTGCCTCTGCCAAAAGGGAAGCAAGGCTTTTGGAGGCTGTCTTCCATAGGGGTGAGATAGTATTAAGGAAACCTCTTTGCGTACTATAATCACTGGAATGTTTGCCTACATGGAGAAGAGAGGAACCTCCAAACCATGAAGTAGGAAAAGTGGTGATTTTTTGGGGTTTGTGCATTGTACAGCATTGCAGCAGGTTGGAGATCCCAGAGGTGTCTCGGTGGCATTTCTTCAGGAACATAAGGAACAGTCACCTGGATAAGAGCTGTGAAGATCAACAGTAGCAGTGGGTCTAGTATGGGAAAAGGAGGTGCAGCTCCAGCTCCTGGCTAGCTAGGCAGGTGGCTTTTCTGGTGGCCCCAGTGTCTCCCTGAGTTATTCAATCTGTATGAAATGAAGTTGGAAATACTAAGTTGCAGTGAGAAGAACTAAGATGTTCCGAGGAGATGATGGCAATGCAGTAGGGCATATGTGACGTTAGAGGGGAGAATTTAGTTTGCTACAGAGATATATCATGTTGCCTTGCTAAAGTAACTGAGAGTCGTGTCCTGGAGTAAAGTAAGTATGTACTTAGGAAGAAATCACCCAGGTAAGCTGAGGTTATTCCTTCTGTGTCTCCATCTGCTAAGCTGATAACACACAGGCATATTGATGAGGGCTCAAGGAAAACATGAAATATTTCATCAGTAAGATTATACCACACAGAGACAGATGTTGGGAAGCTGTAACATTTAAAAATAAAGAGATAAACACATGCTTGCAGGAGGGATGGAAAGATTAATGTGGGTTGTTGTTTTGGGGTTTTGGGTTTTTTTGTTTTTGTTTTGGTTTTTTTTATTGTTTTATTTTTAATGGGTGAGATGTTTATNGCTGAGGGGGAGGAGGGAAGGGAGAACAAGGTGCTGAGAGAGAGGAAGAGGCTGTACCAGAACCTAAAGGAGTTACTACCTGAGGGCAGACTGGGGAGGTGAATGCTACTGCCTTCGGATAAGCAGCTTTTGCAGGAGTAAGGGGGGGAATGTGAGTTTAACCAGGTTTATAACCTGTCTCTTCTTATATGGGCCAGCCGTGCTGCTACTCATGGCAGATTGTGTTTTAGTCATTAACTGTAAAGCTTTACTTCTGAGCTCGTCAGATCTAGGAGACAGGTAGTGCTTGACTTAGGAGCGTCAGTGAACAGGAGGGCCACTGTCTGCTGTGGGTAGCATGTGTCTGATTGTGTAATACCTGCATGTAGGTGTCACTCAGGTGAGTCTTCTGCCTTGCCTGTTGCTGCCATGGTGTGTGACAGGCAGTGCCAATGCTCTCCTTCAAAAAAAGTAGCGTGAACTGTGGTGCTGTGCTGCTCTGCAGCAGGTATCCTGAGCCTTGCTGTCATGCTGGCCCTCACTTGGCCTTCAGCTGCTAGGGGTCATGCCTTGAGCAAGCTGTGTGTTATCCATGAGTGGTGTTGAACAGCTGGAAGCATTTTCACTGGGCTGGGGCCATCCAGCTGTAACTGACGTGTAGATGTGTTTCTGCAGTCCCCAGTAAGTTGGATGGGGGGTGGGGGGGGAGCCTCGGTGTCTGTAATACAATTGAAGTTTTCAGCAGAAATGCTTCAAAGGAATTGGATATCAGTGAGCTTGGGTATGTAGTGCCTGGGGAGGAAGAAAAGTGCCTTCCTCCTTCTCTGAGGGTGTGAGAGCCTGTCAGTGGCTCCTGTATTTAGCAAAACTGGCGGCATCTTGCAGGTTCGATGCCAAAGGAGGGTCCTACTGGCACAGATTTGTGGCTGTGTAGGTCTCAGTGGTGTGCCAAGCACCTGCACTGATTCTCAGCTCCCATGGAATTCTACAGGGGTACAGCTTTGTTTAGGGCCCTGCTGGGCCGTGGTCAGCTGCAGCTTCCTTGTCTCACCCCAGTGCTCTTGGGCTGGGGAGCCACTGACTCGTCGCTGAGTGCTGGGAGAGTTTTGCATATCTCTTGGCAAAGTACAGAGTTTGACTGTCTCACCACCAGGGAGGGTTCCTTTGTAACTTTGTCACTTGGATCCTGTGATGGATGACAGTGCCAGGGACATCCTTAATGCTGTACAACCTCTGGGGTTCCCTAAAGGTGATATACATCATGTGTAAATGTTGCCATCTGCAGAATGCTGCTTTATGAAGAAGCTCCAACTCTGCCTTAAGTGGGAGGCTGGAGTGACAAAGTGATGGTGTCACTTTGCAACTGGCCCTTGAAAGATGGTCCATTCCCTTCGGGAGCCATCTGTGTAGCCCTGTGTGCCTGATGGAATGTTTATTGTGTTTGGCTGAAATAAAGAAAATCATCCTTCTGTTCCTTGTGCTGTGATTTTCAGAGAGTTTAAAAGCTTTCTGAATGTTCCCTTTTGGCCCAAGGATAGTTAAGTTTGGAGCTGGGGCACAGGCTGAAGTTTTAGCTTTGGTGGAAGTATTGTGAAACCAAGTGTCCCAAAGAGCAGTTGATAAACATTTCCTTCCTCCTCCGCAGGGGAACTAGCCTTCTGTTTGCCTGTGATTAATCAATTTATATCGCAGGTGGGGATAGCAAATTACCTACTTAGCTATGAGCAGGAGTGGCTTTAAAGGGATGGAAACATCTGAAAAAATGTTTGAAGAAAGGACTTGTGAAGTTGTGTGAGGTCAGTGGCCAGCTGTTGATGGGAGGAGTGTCTAAGCAGCAGCTGGCCATAGATTATCACCTTGCTGATGATTAAGGTGTGATTGCACTGTCACTCTGACTTGGCCAGTTCTTCATTCCCCCTTGTGTCAGCCTTCTTCCTTGAGGTTCTTGGAGAGGCGGCAGGGAGAGCAGAGATGTACATGAAGGTGTTCTGACCTGGGCTTAGTAAAGTAATGCTTATCCACAGGTGCCCAGGTATTGGTTGGGTCCTGGTGTTTTCTGCCATTGTTGCAAGCACGTACCTGGAATGGGCTGAGAACGCAGCATGAGGGTACCTACACCTCTGGAACTGCTGTTCTCTTGGGTGGCCAGTCCACAGCACTCTGGCTCTCTTTACAGTGATGTTTTGCATCAACTTAAAAGCTATTGCTTTTTTTTGGTGTGAATACTGTTGAAAAGGTTCAGAAAAGTGATGCAATTCAGCCCTCCTGATTTCTGTCAAGTTCCCTTAGGTTGTTTTGTTGTGGTGGTGATGATTTTTGGGAGGTTGGAGTTTTTTTGATCGGTTTGTTTGTGGTTTTTGTTCTTTTGGTTGAGGGAGTGGTTTTCAGTTTTTTTCCCCAATCTGTGTTTTTATTATTTTCTTGTTTCACATAAAGGCAGGGAAACACTGTGCAAGGTGCGTAAAAGATGATGGCAACAGGGACAGATGAGGAAAGAGGGCAGCAGTGCCCATCTCAAGAGACAAGGCTGGAAAGAGCAGCTTGGTTAGCTGTGTGTGGTGGCATTTGTCGGGAGTATGTCAGGGCGATGAGCTGTTGGAGCTGAGAGATGGAATGGGCACACAGGGAAATGCATATAAACCACTCACAGTTAGAAAAATTCCTGGAACACATGGGCTCTGTTGTTGAGAGATAGCCAGGCTTGGGCAAGGGGCAGTTCGTTGGTGTTAGAACATTGCACTGACCCACCTGCCCTGTGCAGCTGTCCTGGGACACATGGGGGCTCTGACACTGCTCACCCAGGGAAGCTGTGTGCATCAGTAAGATGGTTCCTCAGCTGGGAATACCAAACTGCTCAATCTGCACGTGGCACTGCAAATTGGGCTTGTCTTCTTTCCTGTCTTTGCTTCTCGCATTATTCCTTCTGGGGTTTCTCTTTCTTCAAGCAAATCTAGGTGATTATCTTCAGAGCCCAGAACCACTGGCTGTGATGCTTGTGTATCCCAGTCCCAGTTGATGCCTGGCTGTGCCTAAGTGCTTCTAACAGCTCTTCCAGTGTGGGTGAGAAGGCACCTTGATCTGCTGAGTCTCAGTTTTTCCAGCTGCAGTATGGACGAATTGATTTCCTAATCTCTCATTTTATATGAATAGACAGCAGGACAGCTGCATGATGCTGGTAACAGCAATGGGAATGGAAATTGCAGGGTTCTGTACATGTCTGTAAGTCCCTGACTTCCTGACTAAAATAGCTTCAAGCGATTTCCAAGACATTTATTTTTCTTGCTCTAACGTCACTAGAAAAACCTAGCCATAGGACTTGGGGTATTTGAAACAGTCTATAGTAAATAGTAATGAACTGACTGCTTGTTTAAAACGCTAACATTTCATTAGAATGTGGTTGGGGGGGTTGTTCTTGCAGATCTGCCAGTAAGGGACATGGGTTTGGCTTTTTCAAACCCCAGAGCTGACATTGGTTTAATTGGAAGGAAATAGACCAGACAGTCAAGTATCAGGATTTAAGATGCACATGTCAGTCCATAATGTCTATAGTGCAGGTACTCTTTATGTGACCAAGTAGCTACGTATAAGGGTAGGTGGGGTATCCCGTTTGGAAAGGCGGCTCACAAACAGCACTGTGCCGCCTGCAAACCGCGTACAAGTGGTGCCTACTTGGAATATTGGCCTTCAGGACCTGTTTGGTGGCTGGCATCTTTCTCAGGTGTGTGTGCTGTTAGAGCTGCACCCTCAGCAGCACAGTGGGAATGGCAATGGACAACATCCAACAGTGGGAACACAGGTGACATGCTGATTACCACTCCTGCCTCACCTGGCTCATGCGGCAGAACTGCCACTTCTCGTGAAGGTCAGAAGGAAGCTACTGTGCACTGTCTGGAGGTGTTTGTTGGAATTGTTGACTGTAATGAGAGGTGTGAGGATGTGCTCAAGAAGTTGCTGCAGGCGAAAGGCCTTCGGATGTTCAGATGGGCCCAGGTCAGGAGAGATGTCTGGAGAGGAATATTGCAGGGCAGCAGTGAGGCATTAAGAGAATTTGTCTGAGCAGTTCTCCGCAAGATGCGTTTGTCTACAGAGTCTGTGAAGGCTTCTAATTAAGGTTCCTTGGAGAAGATAAGTCAGCTGCCTTTTGTGTTGACAAGAACACAAGTTGAGGAAAGATTTGGCGGTGAGCAGGGCAGCAGTGCCTACCCTCAGGGCCAAGGACCGGGGGTGGAGCTGCAGGACCTGGACAGAAGCCTGAAGGGATTCCATCTTGGGCCTGAAGTAGCAGGTGGGAGGCTGAGGTGCACAGCCTGGCCCATGGCCCTATTCTTTGAAGGTGTGTGAATGGAAACATCCAGAGAAGGGCTGGCTCGGAGCACTTTATTACTATCAGTGCCTTAGTAATGTTCACACTTTGTCATTGCTCACTTTTATGGGGGGGTTGGCTTCAAATGCAGTGTATTATGCAATGGTTTTGTCATGTATCAGTGATGATATTAACAGTCTAATGCTAAACAGGTTCTGAGGAAATGAGGAGGAAAAAAAAATGACTTACTATATTTACCCTGAAACAAGATTCAATCTGCCACTGTATTTAATGCTATATTTTTCATTATCTCACAAGCATATGTTGGAACTGCTACAGATGATGAAGTTAGCTGCTGGGCAGAGCTATCATCAATGCTTTCCATCTTTACTTTAATAAGAGGAACGAGCAAATTGTTTGTGACCTTTGTCAAGGGCTTCCTGGAAGACAAGAATCCTAGCTGCAACAGAATCGCTAGCCTGGAGCCCTGCTGAATATTCAGTGTTTGAGCCCTGCCTGAAATGTGCTGTAACAAAGCCTTTGTGTCTGATGGAGCCAGGTCTGCCACAAAGGAACTGGGAGCTAACAGCAAAAGTTCAACCTTTGCTTTCTTCTCCTCACATTCCTGGAACAATGTGGCAATATGCTGTTTTGTTCAACCTACTTGCAGGGCAGGAAGCTGAAAATGGTATCTCACTGACAGCTGGTTCATCACGCGTATGCTGCTGTGGAGAGGGAAAAAAAAAAGGGCTTTTGGTTTTTTTAGGAAGTCGAAAGCTGACTTATGTGCTGTTGGTATGTGTCACATGAGGGGCGTGTCCCCTATGGCCGGCAGCCCTGAGGAGTAGGGCAATTCTGTTTTGAGATACCTCATACAAAGAGAACCTTGTGTGACTCAAAGCACAGTGTGTGACAGTTGGGAGCAAATGGGAATGCCAAGGCAGGGGCGGTAACAATGCATTCCTGACATGGAATGGGTTCCTGCAGAATCACCTCGCCTATGCCAGAGTACCAGAATACCAATGTCATCACCACCCCTCCACAAGAAAGCCCCATCCTGAGGCATTGCTCCAGTCTGTAGGCAAACTGGGGGGGTGCCCAGTCCTGGGACTGCCATCACCTCTCAGCAGCAATGGCTTTGACGTTTTTACTTGTGCAGCTCTAAGCAGTTTGTGGAGTTAGAGATTGTACCAGATGCTGTCTGCTGATGCAGATGCTGATGCTTTGCAGGTGACCTCAGGTAAAAACGCTTCCTTGTGGGTGCTTATTTAAGCTTCCAGGCAGCATTTCATATACTGCGAGAAAGAAAAGTGCAGTAGAAGTGATAGTACACTCCTGTCTGTTATCTCCACTTCTGGTACTGACTCAGTGTTCACACTCCCATAACATGGTGCAGGAAGGTGATCTGGGAACCAGGTTTGTAGTGAGGTGATTTTGTTTTGGAATCAGCTATTACAGTTCTCTGAAATCTTGGTACATTACTCTGATGCATTGGTACTAGCCTTTTGCTCACTATGGTATCCTTAAAACATGGAGGGAAATCCCTTGTGGTCATCTGAGCAAGTTCAGTTATCGCTGCAAATTTCATCAAGCTTTTGTGGAGCCCACTGCACTCCAGCTTGTAAACATCATTCCAGAATTGGTATTTGGTTATCTTTGTATGGGTGTAATGGCTGTACATTAGACGAGGAACCCGCCCTTAACTCCCCTTGCAAAAAGAAGGAGCAATGATCTGAAATGGCGAAGATCTAAAGTTACCTTTGGCACCTTCTTCTAGAGACTTCAGAGCATTCGTTGCACTGTTGACTTGGTGGTGCCATTTATCAGGATTATTATCACATCGGAGCCTTCTGAAAACTGGGTATACCGTGATTGCTGGCATTAATGCTTCTGTGCAAAACCATCTGGTGGAAGCTTGGAGTGCTGAATGAAAGGTGTAAACCTGGTTTAGCATGGATATGGTTCTCTATTGCCTTTGGCTCATTCACATCTCACTGGATGTTTTCCAGGTTCCCTTGGAAGAGCCAAGATTGCCATCATACGGTGTAATGCCATATGTTAAGATTCATATGACATATTACCTAAAAGTCATAAATTATTATACAGTGTCTCTTTACAGGGCTGTGATTAGAAATGTTTATGTAAATGCACCTTACCAAGAAAAATGGCACATGATGTTAAACAACAATATGCATGGCAGCTCCTAATGAGGTACTTTGACTCAGTTAGGATGTTGCCTTGAAAACAATCTGATGGGAGTATAATGAGGTATTAATGTCGTTTTTAAATGCACTGATCTTGGATGAGGTTTCTGCTGGTGCTGACATTGCTGGGGAAGAATATGATTGAGAGACAAACGTGTAGAACACACTGGTCTGTGAACTGGGAATACCTGGCCCTAGAGTCCAGTTTGTGGTCCTGGCATTGTGTCTGTGTCACTTGATAGAAATCCAATATGAACACACCTGAATAGAGATGTCCTGTTCTCACATATGACTGGGACAGGTTTCACTTGGACTTTTAAGTTGCTGCCATAAAAGTGAACAAGTTGTCCCTCCCTTAAACTGTTATTTTTCTGGTGTAAGTCAGGTCATCTTGAGTTCTGCCAGTGATGGAAGGTGCAATATGCCCACTTAAGTTAGCTGTAGGTTTGCTTAACTGCTGCTTCAAGCACAGGTACAGAAATACACTCAGCCAAGAGAAAGAGACATAAAAAGCTGACCTAATTGAGCTGTGTATCTCTGTATTTTGGAAAACAAACAAAAGCAACAACAATGAAACAAAAACCTAAAAAGCCCAAACAAAACACCCCCCCCCATAAAAAATTAATTGGGTGGCTCTCTTAAATATCCAAACGGAGGACATGGAACAGTTTGGATGAGGCATTGGTGTAAAACAGGAAGGATTTAATGCTGAGAAGAATGTGCCTTTTTGGTCTAACAGCAATAGATTTTTCAAACAAGATGAAGAGATCCAATCATTCTAATTAGCACTGATTCACTTTCTCTCGCAGAGGGATTATATCTGAGCCCTGTGGTGGGTACAACTGCAATTTGCCGTTTCCCATCAGTGGCTGGGGCACTGGAGCAGCCTAATACAACACCAAATGGGACAGACCTGAATGGAGGTGGTGAATTGATTAGGAATCAGAACATTCAGGAAGCAGGAAAAGAAGAGGCAGCAACTGGCTTGTTTTGAAGCACATGTGAACTTGTGCAGGGCTCACACAGGTTGTCAGAGTGACTTGGACTCGTCTTTGACATGGGGTGTGTGTGACAGGGCCCCTCAGTGGCACCCGCAGCCCACGGCAGCTATTCCGGCCTGTCTGCAGTGTGCAGTGGGTGTGAGACATGCGGTGTTGCTATACGAGCCCTGCTGTCTTTTCAGACACGGGTGTTGTACGTGGCTGTGGCTGCCTGCTCTTGTCACCCCCCCATCAGCACCACAGGCAGGTTCCAAGGCTCAGTGTTGCCACGGGATCAGCTCTCCCATGATTATGTGAGGGATCAGCGTGATCGGCTGTCACTGATTTCACTGACATCTGTCCCCACAGCAAGACAAGCTGCAACATGAATTATTGAAGACATACACATGCAGATCTGTGTCATGATTACGCCAAACAATGTGCTTTGCCACCCTCCGGAGAGCACGGAGAGCTGTGTGGACAGCTGCTTTAACCCTTTCTGACAATCTGTTACCAGCTTCCCAGCACAGGAACTTTGTGGAGACACTTGGGACAGCCGCAGTGCTCACTCCCCATGCTGAGCTACGAATGCAGAATTATTGTCTGAAGAAGTTTCCCTCTCTGCAAAGCTTGGCAAAACCAGACATTTGAATCTTGATAGGAGAGCTTGGTCTTGCAACAGGCAGGAAATGCCAGACCTGATCCAGAAAAAGACCTGGTTAGTTTAACTCTCAGCAAAGGAGGGCATGAAACCTCATCATTCAGCGTGACTGAGACTTGAAAAACCTTTGGGGCTCCCAGTGCTTTGGTCACTGCATGGCAGTCTGAGGAAGGGGATTAGGAAGCAGTTTTAGGAAATAGCAATGGGCTGCTGACTTGAATCATTGGGTGGATTCCAAACCTGTGCTACATTGCAGCCATTTATGTTCACTTGGTTTAACACTGTGTATTGACTAAGACAATCAGGTGCTTTTGTTGAGGATAAACCAATAGGCAGTTGAGTCTCAAACTACCTATCCTGTCAAAAATGCTTTGAGTCAAGCTGGCTTTTGTATCCCATAGTTGAGTGAGCAGTTTCTGAATCTGGGTAACTTTATGGTCAGGATGAAGCCTTTTTCCACTTTAGTGCAACTTCAGCACAGATTTAATTGAAGCAGACGCATAAAGGCCCCCTCTGCTGACCTTGGAGGTTGGAGGTGGGGTGCTCTGGGGTCCCTCCAACTCCAACCTTTGGAGTGAGCTTCATAATTTGAGGGCTGGTTACAGCTGTGATTCCAGCAGTTTTCATCACCATATCTGATTAACCATTTCTCTGCTGGTTTTAGCTTACAGGAATGTTCCATATTGATGGGTTTTGCTGCCTGCTCAATGTCGTTATGGGTTATTCAGTATTGGTTTGTAATGACTAGATGTGTTAGGATTTTTTTTTTCTTTTAATCTTATTGTTTTCTGCTCCTGCACAGTAGATACTGATTCAGCAAAGACTTAATATGTCTCAAACAGTGTTAGAAGGGAGGATGAGCTCTCCTAAAGGGCTTAGCAGGAGTCAGATGTGGCCTTCACCTTGTTGCACAAGTAATTATAGTGCAGACCCTTGGTCAGGGCCATGCATCCACAGCCGTGAACGTTTGGGGCTTTGGGGGAATGGATTATTTGCTCTAAATATACTCCAAGTAATTGTATAGCTCATATCCAGCAGGTCAGGATTACAAATTTCATTACAGATTTCAGAGATTGGAAGCCTTTGTACAATTACCTTAAGTCCAACTAAGAGGTAGAATCATTGCTTTGAGATGGACCACGAGAGGGATGTTGATCTGATATGACTTTCCCTAGGCTTCAATTTCATTAGGAGAATAAGAATCCTTTTTCATTTCATCTGGGTTTGATATACCCTCAGACATATGGCATATCAGGTGTGATACATGCCTTCTCCCCCTCACGTCTTAAAGCTGTACAGGTCAATATCCTTTGGGCCTCTTCATGCTTATTTCTGAACAACTTTGTGACTGCTGGCTAAGGGGGTGCCTTATGAAAAGCTTTGTGAGGCTGGGGAAATGCTGCAGGCAAGTTGCAGGAGGATGTCTGTACGTGAGATCACATTGTCAGAGTATGGCCTAGGAGGTGAGGGTTGATGCAAGAAAGCGTTAAACACTGATGCTAATCCAGAAACAACTGGTTTTACCTACACACCGGTCACTCGGTGTCTATGTCTGTGCAGCAGGGTGTTGATTTTTTGCTTGGCAAAAATGAAATAACACCCACTTAAAGCTACTTACACTTTGTGCTAAGATAAAAGACCCAGAAGGGTGGTAGAGAGGAATAAATTGTGAACTCTGCGGGTTGGCTACAGCTCGAAAGGTGTGAGCAGGGGGTAGCTCTGGGTGGGCTGTGACTGGGTGTGACTGTGGGTGCAGCTTGAGTGCAGTACTGAGATGCTGGAACATGAGCATCTGCCCTGGTGCTCTGTGGAATCAGGGCTCATGTAGGTGGGGATTGAGACAGGGAAGTACACAGCCCTTTGTCTCTGCCATGGGCATGAGCCAAGTGGCACACAGGGCTTAACTATCAGAGAGAGGTTGCAGCTGCACTGGGTCTTCTTAGCCACATCTGTGGCCCTCATCTTCCCTTCCTGTGTAGAGTAGAGGATGGTGACAATGAATTCCATAAGGTGAGTGAACAGGATTGTATGTTTCCCATCAAAAGAGCAGCATCTGCTGTTTTTAGCACTTCGTGGAATCATGAGTGTCTTAAATCAAACTAACAGTACATTAAGGTTGTTTGAGATATTAATACTGCATATTTCTTGGGTGTTTTTTAATATTTTTTTTTTTTTTAGATAAAAGGACTTCGCCTTTAGTGTTTCAGCCTTCCCTATAGCTGGTGTTAGTTTCCAAAGCAGCAACTTATGGCTGTTGTGTTCTCACTGTCATGCTGGTGTCACAAGGGTGTTTGTTTAAAAGCAGAGCTGCACTGGAACAAAAATTTGTGTGAGTGGACATACGGGGAACCGTGGGTCAAATTCACTGTTCCTGGCTGCTGTAGTCATTTCAGCCTAAAACATGTTATTAGCCTTTGGCTTTGGGAAGCCATATGGCCAACAAATCTGGCCAGAAGCAGACTGAATCCAATTCACAGAAAGCTGGTAAACCTGGATTTGTTGCTGAGAGTGTCCAAATGTTGTCTTTAGTCAGCCAAGAAAATACTCACAGCCAAACTATTATGATAAAGTAAGACTGATTGTTGTGCTTTCACCTGACAAACACAGGTGATGGATGCAAGGAGTGACAGCATCTCTGTGAGGCTGCGCAAGTTCATAGCCGCTCATTCCAAAGTGCAGCTCTGGCTCTGGTGTAGTGTCAGCGTTATGCTGGCGAGGCTTTGGCTGCCATCCTCTTCCTTCTGCTACCTACTTGAGAGGAAAACAGGCTCAGACTTGGTGCTCAGTGCTCTGCCCGAGCCAAGAAAGAACAGTGGGGACTTGGGCATCACCTCTGTTAATATTTATGGCAGCATTGCCCAGTGGACTTTGACTTCTGGGACCTGGTTAGGACTGGATTGCAGTTGTTTTTCCGTTTTTTAATGAGAGAGATGTAACTATTATGTGTGAATCCAACATGTTTAGCTCCACAAGAGAGGGGGCGATTTTTATTATTTTTCTCTTGTAAGAGTTACTCGCTTAAGAAGCTTTCAAAATATTACCCAGTCACTGAAGGTTCTTTAAGAAAAATATGACTGCTCGTGTAAACAATTAATGGTTGTTAAGCGTGGCAGTGTATATTATGACAAACAACACATGCTACATTATGCCAGCTGGTGTAATGATGTGATAATGTCTGACTCATTAACTCTGGCACACAGTTTACGATGCCCTTCTATGACAGGATTAATTGATTCACACATACATTAAAACAAAAATAACTAAACTGAAATTCAGCTGGAAGCCTGACTTCTTATTTGTCATCAGCCCTGTTGGTGGCTGCAGCCAGTCCAGGCCCAGTGCAGAGCCAGCCAAGGTTTGTCCCCTGACCTCTGTTTGGCCAACTCCATGAGTATCTTGTGAGAAAGGAGAAAGTGATGATAGCAGCCACCACACTGAAGGGCCCCTGCAATGACTTTCAGGCATTTTGGGACTGTTTGGATCAAATAATTAAGGTGAAAGGTGAAAATACCCCAGAATTGCAAAGCCCTTTTTGCCTGAGTAAAGCCACCAATGCATGGCCTGGTGTTTGCTGTCTTAACAGAGCCAGGGGCTAGTTCATGTATTTTATGTGCTCTTATCTCAGAGCACTGAGATAAGCTGTTACTGGGCAATCTTCCCTCAAACCAGAACTTGGACACATGGAGAAAGTGCTGAGAGATGGCTGAAAGTTGCTCAGGCAGTAGGAAAATTAAATTGGAAACCATTTGATAAAAAAGAAACAAACCAAAATAGTTTAAAATGGAAGTGAAAAAGCTTGTAATGTGATGTCTGCTTACCTGCCAGACAGTGCTCTGGTGCCGGTGAAGAGCCCTAAGTGTCTCTCGTTGACACAAAAGCCGTATTGTCACTAGGCTTAGAAAAATAATGTAATCTACATCTTCCTGTTTGACAGGGAAGGAAAGAACAAGTTAATTGATCATACTAAGAAATCTTTACAGTTGTCTTGCTGAGTTACAATTTGTAGCCGAAGGAAAGTCGCAGGGCCTACCTGTGTGCTCAGAGGTATTGGCAAAGGGGGACATAAAGGAGGGAGAACAGAGGGGCACGTGCAGGAGCTGTCTGGAAGCTTGGAAGAAGCTGCAGGTGGAATCGAAACTTTATTTCAACCTGTGGTTTCTGGCTTTCCAGAAGGCAAAGAAGCTGCTAAAGTAAACAATGTGATCTGAGAAAAGAGACTACTACTTGAATGCCATATAGTGAAAAAGTTCTAAGAAGAAGTGGCATTGTCCAATAAGTAGACTTCACACCATTTAAGAAATCGAGGTGGCTGAATCTGAATGTTCTGTATGTTCTTAATGTTCATGTTTTAAATAGGTTCTCTTCATTTGTGGTATGACTTTCATAAGTGGATTATTCCTGCAGCATGGAGCAGAATGTGAAGACGCTCTCTTTGGGTACAGAGATCTGTTAAAGGGGGAACAACCCAGTGCAAGTAGCTAGAGCAGGTGCTTGAACTTTGCTGCTGGGATGTGAGTCAGACCTGGCTACCCCAGCTGCTGTGTTTCACTCTTGATAAACATATGCAGCAGTCACTGAAATGGTCTGAAAGCCCAAAAATAGATCCCTGGCTCCAGAGGAGTTTCCTGCCTCACAGGCTTGCTGGATAATAGAATTATCCTGTGGCAAAGGATAATCTAGACGTGAGTCTAGTAGGCAATCTCTGTTATGGGCATTTCTGTGCAAAAATATTTGAGTGAAACAGTATCACAGAAAGTCTTTTCCTTCCACTGAATACTCAGGGTTGGGGTTTTCTCCTAGTCCTTTCTCTGAAAAATAGACATGTTTTACGTTTCATCCACCTTCCCTGCCTCCAGTTTCCTCTGAAAATGGAATATTTTGTTTGGGGCAAGTTTATTTCCTGTGCTTTTTCCAGCTGGAATCCCGGTGACACAATGTTCTTGGTGCTGGACTGCCAGCCTTGGCCTAATAGTGCAACTGGTGGTCCTTACAAATGTTTTCAGCGAGGGTTCTTACTCTGTGGAGGTGGTTTGGAACATGGAGCACGGAGATTCCGTTTGAAATGAAACACTGCTGGGGTGTGTTGGAATGGAGCTAGCTCAGGCTTTGTCCAGGGTATTTGCACTGAAGCTTTGTGCATGGAGGACCTATCAGAGCATCCTCTCTTTGTTTTGGGTTTGTGTTGGGTTTATGATTGTGGTGTCCTGCCCGCAACTGGCAGTGTGCCAAGTAGGAAGGGTAATCATACTTGATTTATGATAAATTTAAGGTAAATGGAATAGTTATTATAGGCAGTATTTTGGCTGTTTGAGTTATGTTGGGCACTGAGTAGTTATATGTATTGTAACTTTCCCTGCCAGTAGCTGCTGATACCTGGGGAGGTTTGCAGGTGTTCCCTCCACATGCTTTGGCCTGAGCTCTAGGCAGGTCCTTAGAGAGGTGAAATCCCCAGTCAAACACAGTAGTTTCCGTGGCTTTGAGTCTTGCTCCACTCTCTGCAGTTATTTTGTCTTTGAAAGGCTCTCATGGCAAAGTGTGCCTCGGGTGTGCCTCTCCATCTCATTGTGGGGAGAGTCCTGACGGGCCTCGGGATGGGCTCGTGTTGGGTTTGCTGGAATTTCTCCAGGCAAGGGAGCACCGAGGTACTGCTGAGCTTCCAGCCTAGCTTACTAAGCTGAGAGCTGGGGCTGTGTGCTCAGTTGGCATCACAGGCACCTGTGGGACACGATGACTACCACAGATGGATCTTATCCTTGAGCTCAGCACATTCTCCTGGAGACTTCATGTTTCCTGTATTGAACTTCTCTGATGGTTTATTTTTTTAATCAAGTACAGTAATTGTTCAACTTGAAGAACCAGTTCACATCAAGTCCTTATGGTGTTGAAGTGCACTACGGAAATGGTTTCTGCCCTAAAGAGCTTGCAGTAAGAAAGCAGTTAAGGAGAAAAGAGTGTTTTATCTCAAATAATTCCTAAGAGTCTGTTAGAGACACAGGTTCAAGATATTGTCTGTAATTGATACATCTTGAACTGGTATTAAAAAAAAAAACCAACCAAAAAATTAGGTGTTTGGCCAAAAAAATGCCACATTAGTCTGTGTGAACCTTGGCTGTAAGGATTTGAGTTTGGCTATTGCAAGATGTACCAATCTCAGTGGGCTGATAAATCAAAGGCTGTGCTTCTGTTTGGGGTTCAGATGACATAATTGGTTGTGCAAGGTCTTCAGAAGAAGGAAAAAATTATGGTAACAAAAATGAATTATAAATATTGCCTGCATACACACTGTACAGATTGTATAGCATACCTGTACAGCATTGCTGGTAGCTGAAGTGTGCATCCTGCCTCATGCCATCCCCTGAGGGCCAAGGATGTTTGAATGGCCACCTTAAGTATCCCCTGTGCTTGGAGCTTGTGTCCCTTGGGCCCTGGGGCACGCACACACAACTCTGAGGGGGTTTCTAGCTACTGCCAAGGGAACAGTATTTCTGGGGCTTCTGGTAATGGTGGAGAGGCTGAATTTAAGCTGAGGGCAGCACCTGATGATGAGGGAAAGATAACAATCGCCTCCAGAGGGATAATGGATCCCATAATTAGTGCACTCATAGTTTGCTTCCTCCTGATGTGGAGTTCATACTTAAGGTACAGTTACTTTCAGAGAGCCCGGCAGCCCTTGACTTGGAATTTATCAGAGATTTTTCTATTGGTGTCCTGGCTGAGTGTGGATGACTGATAAGAAATAGCTTGTGGAACTGCTGGGACCATAAGGATGTAATGTGTGCTAAACACAGGGGCCAAGCATTGCAGGATATTCCTCCAGGTCTCCTCTAAACCACCTGGTAAAGGTTTTTCTGCAAACTGAAGTGAATATTTAAATATTCTTCAGGTTAAGTTTATTCATTTTGTTTTGATTAAAACAATTGGAACAAATGGTGTGGCTCTAATTTCAGCAGGAGGTTCAAGTGGGTGACTGACCAAGCTGAGAGTCTATTTATTCCAGGCCTCAGGAGAGAGATTAGATTACTCTTGGGGATCTTACTGGGCTACATGATTTTAAAAATATCCAAAACAAAAAGCAGCAACAAATTTTCACTATCTAACACCTATATAGTGGCTATGTAATGTTGCTTTTAGATGGATGATTGTTTAATTTAGTGTTTAGTCTTATGTGTGGGCTTACTCAGACAAACAATTGCTTATTCCCAGGAGATTATGGGCATTAATATCAAAGTGATAACACAAGCATCACAGCCATGCTCGATCAGAGAGCTGGAGGATTCAAAGCAGCCTGGTCTTTACAGGAGCTGATTTGTTTGGTTGATTTCACTGTGACTTTTCCTTCTTGAGTGACAAGGGAGGCTGGAACAGCTGCAGCATTGCATTACCCATGCCTGCAGATGAGAGGGAGCTGGGGGTCCTGCAGCAGTCCCTAGTGGGATGTGCGTGAGACACCTTGTCCTTGAACTGCATCAAGGAGCTGCAGCTCTGGCTGTGCTCACATCCCCAGTCTGTGTTTCAGTGAGCGCTCCTGTCTTTCCCACCCTGCCCCTGGTGACACTGCTCGCTCCCAGCCCTCAAGTCCAGCTGCTTAAACACAGGAAGAGCAGCCTGGGATACTTTGTCCTAGGCGAAGCAAGGTCCAGCCCTGCCTTGGGTGTATGTAGGCAACACACTGGCTATCAAATGACAGCTTGATGTCTCAGAATGGGCATGGAAGTAGTTTTGCTTAGTGGCCGTGCAGAGAAATTATTAATTAACCAATTTGGTAATAGAATATACAGAGGCGATGTGGCTGCCTAAAGGAGGATCAGAGGGCTGTAATTTGCTGCTATCTCTTGAATTATATTATGGAAATGAGCTTCAAAAACTGCAGGAAAGTAGAGTAAAAAAATAGGGCTGTAGTGGGCTTGGGTTCTTTTTCAGTTGCCTTTTTTTCTGATTTGCTAATGATTATTATATGTCCATCCTTAAAGTCATTTGTGATGTGTCCCATGCTGAGAATTATGACCAGCAGCAAGAAATGAGAAATTAATTTGTTTTAAATGATACTGCACATTATCAGGAGAGAGACTGCATTTTCAGCCACCAAAATGATTCCTAATGACAAGCTTAAACCTTCCATCAGACCCAGCTGCACAGAGTGCTGCAGGTCAGCTGCTGGGCGCCAGGGTAAAGCACAGGGTGGATAGTCTGGCTCAGTTTGAACGAGCAAGTAAATGTGGTGCGAAGGTGCTCCCAGTGACGGGAGCACTCCTGCTGAGAACCCAGTAAAGAGGGAAGTGTGGAAATCAAGTTGTGTGATTAGCAAAGGTACACATCCCTGATGTAAGTTCCTGGGACTGTAAAGGGCTGGAGCTTACACAAATCAGGCAGTAAGGATCCCAGCAGTCCTGAAGGGCCTTTGATTAGGAGCTGGAGCCAGGAAGGAGCTCAGGCCTAACTTCCTGGCCATTAGGTGGTTAAATGAATGAACAGGTAATGACATACAGACTTCCTCACACAAGTCTTATGTTTCCCTATGTAATCGAAACCCGCCTTGCTATGAGTTTCTAGGCTGCCTTTTTTGGCACAATGTAATGTTTTTCTCTCTGTCTTACTCCACTGAAAAAATTTTTCCCCCAGTTTCCACCCATCTTGGGCTTTGAGCAATACACAAGCAGAGATTGGAATTCTTAAGCTGGAATTATTTCAGCTGTCGAGCTGATGGCACAAGTTGTGCAGTGCTGCTCGTGTCATGAGATTTATGAGTAGTGATGTACAGGTTGATGGAACAGCGGGTCTGGTACAGAGTACAGTATTCCTGGGTTTGAAGGTCTGTGGCTCAGAGGAAAAAGCTATTTTCTAGGTTTGAGAAGTACTGAGTCAAGGATGCCAGGCTGTGGATAGAACAGCTTCAGCTGGGATCTACGCTCACCACAGTGTTGATCAGAGCAGTCACCTGTTGGCAGGCTCCAGTGCAGCCTTCCAAGCCTGGTGTTTTAATATAATTCTCAGGTGTTTTTGTCAATAACCCTGGATTGAACTGCTCCAGACCTGTAACAACTTCTCGGTGCATCTCTGAAGGTTTTGTTTAGGCTAGGAATACTGATGCACTTAGGGAATTTCCCTGCATTTTTGCTTCTGAATGACATGGGAACATAGTGAAGGAAGTAGTGATGTTTGATGATGCTGGTTGTCCCTCCAGTTTGTGTGCCTGGGCTGCCCCAAGGTGCTGTTGTTTGTCCTTGCATGAGATGTTGGGTGCCTTGGAGTGGTGTTTTCAGACAGAGTTGTTTTACGCCTTGGCAGCTGTTGGTATGGTTGTTCCCACCTGGTCAGGGTCCAGGACTTGGCTGTGCCTGAAGCAGTCAAAGCAGGATAGGTGTGGGAGAAGTGGGCCATTGGAAGAGATGTCTGAGTACGGGCTGGCTGAGTGTCCTGTGTGGGATGGAGCCTCCCCCGTGCATGTCACACTGCCGTGTGTGACGAGTGCTGGAGAGGCGCTGTGAGGGCTCATCAGCCCGGGCTGTTTATTTGGTCTAGCCACAGCTGGCTGTGGAGTGTGGGCTCGTGACTGACAAACCAATGAGTTCACCCTTCATCTTCTGAAAGTGATACTGAGACTCCCCGCATCCCGTGTTTTAATTTTTGTGTCCTTCTTTGTCATTTTCCCAATGAAAATTACCCCGGCACTGATCTCAATGTTAATGTATTCCTGCTTACATTTGACTTCTGAATATGTTATGGCTAATTATCATTACACAGGATGAGAGATCAGAGCCCTGACTGAGGTGCTCAGTGTGGGAACAAAAGGAGGCCAATGCTGCGCCTTGGCTCGAGGCCCAAAAATGGTGACCGAGCATCTTGAAACTAGTGGAGTCTAGGGAGGGGGGCTTATTGTGGGTTTTTTTTTTTTTTTTTTCTGTTAGTTTCATTTTACTATGTTTTATGAACTGGAGGAGGGGCTAGGATGGGGCTAAAATTTCCCCTTGAACATGATGTCAATATGTTGGCATGTCTCCTTTTATTAAGATGCCATCCAACTGATAACAAGTCCTGCTGTGTTTTACCAACATAAAAAATTAGACTGGAGACCAGGGAGCGGCAGGTGGCTTTTGGCACCAAGAAATAATCACACTTGATGTGGAAAGTAAAGTAAAAGGAGCCATCTGTTCACTGCAGGAGGACGTGAAAAATCACATTAACATATTGTCACTAACATCATGAAATACACAGTTAATAATAAATTTAGTTATCATGGCAAGCTGTATTGGGTGCTTCCTTAGAACAGGTATTGTGTGGAAGATGTGCTTGCCCACACACCCATGTTGAGCTCTGTCCTGGCTACTGTGGCAGCCCGAGCTCTCCTGTTTGTTGCTGCTGGTGTGAGCAGACACGCCTGTCTCTGCCAGGAGCAGGGACGGTGTGTCAGAGCTCTTCTCCTGCCTCTGCCTTTTCATCTGCTCTGCCTGGATCTGTCCCTGTTTTCTTACTGCCAGGCAAGCACACCAATGGTTGAAAAGGAGGAACTAGAAATCAGATGGAAGGGAGGGAATGAAAAGCCTGGAAAACAAGAGGAGTCACGAGTCACTGAGTCCTGAAGTCCACTCCCATGTCCACCTCAATCCTTGGGAAGTTGATTTTGGATCACTGGATTTGTTGGGTGTTTGAGGATGGGGCCCTGTGTTAGCTGACAGTGCTGGGTGCAGCCCGTTCCCTCACTCTTGCTGCTCGCGTTTCCCAGAGGTCCCAGGACTGTGAGTCCTGATGGATTGGTCCTCACGGCCCCCTGTGGAATGGGACTGAGGGGTGTGCTCATTTATAAAAGATGAGGATTGAAGCCTGGAAAGGCAAGCAGCATCCACACACAGGCAGGCTAGGGCAGAAACAAGCACTGGGTATAATTCATGTCAATCAACCTGGCCGTATGGAAAAGAGATCTTGTCAAATTAACTTGATACCTTTTTTGATGAGATTATGACTCTGCCTGGTAGACTTCTCTTGGTACCAAATGAGGTTTTGATTAAGAAACTGAAATGATACAAAGTTAGCACACACACCAGATTAAAAATTTGCTAACTGCTAAGTCTTTAAATACTACTGTAGCCAGGTTCTTGGTGTTGAGCATGTGTGATTGTGCTGATACCCCGCAGGAGTAGCTTTAGTCCTGCACTGTTACACCTCAAAGTTTTCTGTTACTGGTGTTGAAGAAAATACACTGTGGCTCTCAGCAGGGGTACAGAGGTGTCTGGGATGTTGTGTAGCAGGAGAAGCATTGTTAAAGGTGCTATTGCAGGTCTGAAACAGCACTAGGGAGTTAAGAGTGAGAGGACTGAAGTGCTTCCATGCCCCCGAGAGCTTGTGACTGACTGCCATTTTCAAGCCTGTGCTTGGTCCTGGGGCTGTATGTTCTGGAAGTCCAGTGGAGCTTAAGAGAATGTAAAGAAGACTGTGGAAAAGATGGAGAAATTGGATTAGCTGTCTTCTGGGAATGTGGCATGGTCACTGTTGAAATGAAGTAGGGAGAAAGCTGAGGAGAAGTTGGAATAGCAGCCAGGGGCTCTGGGACTTGGGTAATAAAAGGCTCTTCGATAAAGAGACATTAACCTGCAATAAAAAGACTGCGTGGTAAGAGACTGTGTCTGGAAGATGGAAAAATTTTCTGCTTGCAGGTGCAAGTTTTCTAGTAAAAGGAGAGCTTGGTTTTTTATGGCTTGAGATCTTGGTATAAAAAGGAACCAATTTATATTTGCAATGAGGAAGCAAGCCTTGAAAAGTAGACTTGAATATCCTTGTTTTACTCAGTAATCCATGTTGTGACCCTTCTGGAGAGGCCATTCTGCCTCTCTTGAAACCCCTAAACAGAAACCTTTTCTTGTTGTGAAAGTAAGTTGCCTGGAGTAGAGTGAAATTATGGACTTGGCAGAATGTTTGGCTGCTGACAGTTCATTTTACAAGTAAACTGTCACTTGAGGGGGAAAAGCCATCTCTATTGACAGCCTTTGTGCATTCTGACAGGCCTTTATAGTTTAGCCCTTTCGTTTTGTACCTGATGGACCTCTCCGGCTGTGGACGCCGAGGCAGATGGGCTCCACAGGCAGCCTGAGGGCAGAGGAGGAGGGAGGGACCAGAACTCCGGAGTGCCCGGAGCTTTTTGCCTTTCATCACAGTGCTGAGGGGACCCACAGAGGTTGACAGTACTGCAGGGGCTCCGGGAGGAGCTTTCAGTTCCCAGGGACAGAGGGCACAGTCCCCTGTCAGGCCATACAAGCATTTTAGCGCAGGCACGGGAACTGGGAGAAGGTTGTGCCTGTACACTCATGAGCACCCATGCTTGATTATGGATCCCAGACTTCTCTTCCCTGGCTTGCTTGCCTTTCCCTACTTATCTTTTCCTTTCTGATGTACAGCCATCCTCCTCCCTGCACAGGGATCCCACCTGTTTGCGGCAGGCAGGGAGTCAGCTCCTCCCAGCTGATGGCATCTTGCAAAAATAAAGTAGAATAGGGACTTCGGGGGCCCTCGAATGACTGCTAGCTTCAGGGCTCAGGTGATTTGGTGCTTGAAGTGCCTCCAGAAACCAGTGCTATTTGCAGAACAGGGTTTGCCCGACTTTACAGTTTGGCAAGTTTTTGTATGTATGATGTCCGTGCACAGCTTGCAGTGTGCCACTCCCAGAGGTGTCCAGCTAGCTCCTTGGGATATGCCCCTTGATGGGCTGCAGTGGTTTAAAGGACAAGAATGTTTCCATTCCTTTTCCAAAACGTTGCTAGATCCCAAACAAAGACCTTTCATGATATGCCTCCTGTTATGGAATGGAAATGGAATTGCAAGGAAGCATCGCCATATGTATCATGATGTGTTCGTACACATTTGTATCCTTGGACTAAGAGCAGTGTGCTGTATTGTGTTCTCATTTACATAACTAATTGGAGCACAGTCCTTATTATTTTGATGATGAGTCTGCATCATAGAAATCTCCTTCAACTCCAGTAGGCGACTGGGGAGATAAATACCTTTGAGTTTCAGTCTTGTGCTTCCTTCAGTAGTGTAGCGTGCTTGAAGTGGTGCTAAAGATTTCAGAACATCTGGCAGGAGCAGGTGGCGGTTTACCTTTCAATATGTTATTTAAATGACAATTTAGTTAAGCCTGCAAATAATAATAGTCATAAAAACAGTCTCACATATATTCTTGTCTTAAAGGGGCTTTCTTAGCTGAGCTATCAAGTCCTTTATGTTCCAGGCTCAGCCATTCACTCTCTGTGGTGCTGAGCAGGTTTCTTATGCAATGTTTGTGCTGGATGTTTTTTCTTTACTGTCTTGTCTAAAATGAACCATCGTATTGAATCAAGGTGCGAGGTCTAAAATGAGCCATCATATGAAGGTGTGAGTGCAAAGACAGCTGGAGGTGTCAGCCAGGAACAGTTCTCACGTCTGAATATTCTGTCTTGTATCCCATCCCCAGAGAGACCCCCTGGTGCCTCAGACAGTGACTTAGGCTGTTAGTGTCTTCCTGTGTCCAAGGTGTCAGTCACTAGCATGTGTGATCCTTTGAAAGTGGTGGTCTTTACCGCTGGCCTCCGATAAATGCTCTCGAAGCAGGAGCAACACCTCCCTGTGTTTATGTGCTCTGTGTTGGATCCTGTGTGTTCCACAGACATTCCTTTGTTTCACCACATCAGCACTGTGACTGCTTAGCATGGGCAGCACTGAGTGGTAATGAGAGTCTGATGAGTACAAAGAGGCCCTACTTCCTTACTTTATTAATTGGCTAATGAAATTAGAGGTCTTATTTACAGATGGAAAGCTGACTGTGGCTGTAAACATGCTGATAGAGCATTGGGCCACAGGAGATACAAGATGAGACAGAGAATGGGATGAATATATGCATTTTCTGTTGGAAAAGTCAGAGGCATTGATGTGAACATGTCTGACGCAGTAAGGTGACGGCTGCAATTTTCATCATTTAAGAAACGATTTTCACTCTGTGTTACTGCATGAGTGTAGATTGGTGGGATATTAATGGAAATAATGCTTTCTTCTGGTTCAGGTTAATGGCTTTGAAAACAGACTGGTTTGCAGAAGAGAGAGAGCATTACCAAAAAAAAAAAATACTCTGACGATACACCCACTGTTTTCTCTTTGGTGATGTCTGTGAGTGTAGGTGAACCTGGGAAGGGTACTTCCATGGTCATGGCAGTGGGACTGCACCCCATGGAGAGATGTAAGAAACCAGGTTTTGTCAAGTATTTACTTTTTGGCACTGCTTCATTACCTTCTCTCTATAATTTGTGCCATACAGAAGGAGGTTGACTGCTCCTCATCTCTTGGAACATGCAGGATTCATTTACCTGGAGCAGGCTTTTCAGTGGAAGGGAAGCAGAGCTGCATTGTTGCCTTGTTCCAGTCCAATTAAAATGTGGCTTGAACCTAACGCTAGGTTGATTATTAGTTGTCTAGAAGGCCGTTTTCCTTCTGTGCCTTTAACTAGGATTTTGCATTACAGCCTGGTCCAGAAGCACACAGGGCTGAGAGCTGTGCACCGCTCTGGGGGCTGTGCTGTGGGCAGGGCTCTGGACCTACACACAGAAAGCACATGTGCTGCAAGTGCTCCCAAATCCACCTTCTGCAGTGACAGGAGACTGAGCGTGTCCCAGCTGGGGGTTCTCACCTTGTGCCTTCAGCTGAAGGCTTTTGCCGTTGGAGTCGAGTGTACCATGAGTTGGTTGCAAAACAACTCCTTTTCTACTTGTTTACGTCATTGTTTAGTGTTGGAAATGGTTAGGAAGAGCAGGCTTACAGGGCCTCTCAAAGAGCAACACAGTTGTGTCTCCAGGGGCGCAGTGGGAACAGGACTGGAAATTTTTGGGCTTGCTTGCTTTCTGCTATTTATAAATCTCTGGTATTTAATCCTTGAGAGGAGAATTAGTGGAAAGGACTTGAGAGGAAGATGTCGTTAAGTGGAACTCCATGTGGTGAAATGTCTGGTTTAACCTGGCTGGTTCAACATGATGTGGAGTGTCTTGTAAAGGCATTGCTTAGGGCCAAAGGTGCCCCAAGCTAGGGTTTGTTTTGAGAGGGAATGGTTCACTCTCGAATATTGCACAGTAGGAAACCTTCTGCCTTGCAGCTCCCGAGTGATTTATTGGAGGTGTTTAGCCAAGGACTTAAATGGGTTAGTAGACTAGCACCTTCAGGGAAGTTGCTCTTTATAATTTAACTTTGAGAGAGCAGGTTATAGTGCTCTCAAACAGTCGTGTCAAAGACCCAGCAAAAATTAATGGCTCAGAACTAATGGCAAGCTTTCCAGGATGCTGCTCTGATTTATTGAGTGGTGCTAAGCTCCAGCATCCTTGTGTGGAGAGCACTTGCCTTCGTGTAAAGGGGCTAATATTACCTCAAGCTGTTGTCAGTTGACTTGGTGAATTGCCTAGATGCTGCTCCGGGTGTAGGTAGCTGGTGGTGATTACTCCGAAGCATTCAGGGAGCAGAAACCCTGGGGAAAGGCTGATGAGCTGCCCGGGAGGATGATGTTCCAGCCATGTAAACAAACTCCTGCCGTCTCCTGGCCATAATGAGGACCAGGCCTCAGCGACAGAGCCCGCTTTGCTCTGTGCTGCTGCATCGGAGCTGAGCAATTTGCAGGGGAAAGTGATTGGAGGCAGGCCCTGGGATGCACGTAATCCACTAATCACCACTTGGAGATTCCTGGTGCTCGGGAACAGCAGGAGGGAATTGGCTTTTATGAGCTGAAGGAGACGCTGGCATATGTTGTTGAGGAGAGGGGGAGGAGGGACTGCTTAAATATTTATAGATTAAGGGTACATTGGGATCCCTTCTGTCTTCTTGTGTGCCTGGTTCCCCTACTTCTTCCTGGGGATAGCAAGACACAGTCTCCTCAGTCTTGCCTGTGGTTTAACTGGGAAGTGTCCAGTCTTGAGCCTCCTTCCTGCCCATGTACTTGCACTGTTGGACTGGGTGTGTGTGGAGCCTTTGTCACCACCTGTCTCGCTGGGCCGGCTCAGTCTTCCTCAGAAAATAGCACAGCTGCAAGCACTCAGGGTATGGCAGCCTGGGTGCTTGTGGAAAGTGTGTGTGGAAGAGAAAAACCAGGTTAGTGGCAGGCAGAGAGCAACTTCCTTCAAAAAGCTCTCTGTGACACCGTCCTGTGTCTCTACCCTAGTCATCCCAGGCAGAACCTGTGGAGTAAAGTGCTGAGGTTCCTTCCCACCCCTGATTTCAATATCAAGGTTTGTCTTCCTGCAGACAAAAAAGGTGGCCTGTTCACTGGAAGGCTCCCCTTTCACTGATGACTTCTTATGTGTGAGTTCCCCATACCCTTTCCTAGAGGAGGGTGTGTCTCGTGTTGTGCACAGTCACAGAGGAGCCGGTGACATACGCTGTCATGTGCAGAGTGGTCTGCTCAGTCCTACCTATGGAACCTATGAGGGAGACAGGAAAGGCTGAGGAAGAAGGAGCCCTCGGCCACCTTCTGTTCACTTGGAGCTGCCTGATGTGGCACATCAGTAAAGGAGCAGTGCTTCATGGAGGAGACGCCTCTCTGCTGCCGGAGGTAAATGAGAGGCACTGAGAACAGCGTCGGTGAGCAAAATGCCTAGAGGAGTCCTTCCTGTGTGGACAGTGACTGTGGTACTGAATCTGAGGAGCTGTGTGTTCCCTTGCCCCAGCCTGATGAAAGCTCTAGGACTTTGGTTTGGATTTGCCTGCTTTTGTGGCGTTGTAGGAAAAAGTTTCTCTGCAAGACACGCGTGTTTTTCACAAGTGCTGCTCTTTTTATCAGTGCTCCTTGATGATTTTTGAGGGGATAGAAATAGCACGGCAGCCATTTCAGAGGTGCTGGCTATGACTGGAATCGCTCAGAGCCACCTCATGTTTGCTAGTGCAGGCAGAGCTGAGCTGTGTGTGCTCAGAGCCCAAGTGCAGAGGACTGCTGCGCTCCTTGTCTGCTACAGGTGAAATACAGGGGAGAGAGAGAGGCTCAGAGGAATTCTGCCAGTTAGTTGCTTTCAAAAGACCCCACAAAGCTGTGAATAAGCTGTAGTTAGCGTTTGCAGAGCAAGATAACTTAGTTTTGTGTTTGTGCACATCCTCAAATCTCTTCATTTGCATCATTCAGCTGGTTCCATATACTGTTTGGCTCTTTTGCGGGAATTGGTGAATGAGTGTGTTCTGTCCTATCCAGGTTAACAACTCTTTTAAGACCTGTTAAAACCTGTATGTATAAGCCATATTAAATGGCTTAATATTGGATATTAAATTGCGTAAGTCAGTTCAAAATAGTTAAAACTGTTGCTGTAATGAAAATCTGCCCCTCAAATCCAGTGTTGTGCACAAGTCCTTGCCAATCCCTTTGCAGCCCGCTTGGATGCTTCCAGGCAGCTCAGCTGATGTGCTGAAGGGACTGTTGGAAACAGCAACACAAACTGGGTGCTGGAAGTGTTTCAGAGTGGTCCCAGACAGTGTGAGTGTGACAGTGTGCATCTCTGTGTGGCTCCATGAGGGGAGCTTAGGTGTTGTTCTGGTGGCTATCATGGTTCATCTGGAGGCACAGAGCTAGTGGGCCACAGGGATGTTTCCTTGAGCTTTGGGAGTGTGGAAGAGCTGCTGCGGGGTGATTGAGGACCCACTAGAGCAGGATAAGGAGTGTTTCTGTCCAGCTGCTGCATAAACCCCTCAGAAGTGAGTTTTAAGCCTGGTGCAGCTTTAATGTTGTGTTCAAGGGAATTATTTACAGCCCAGTCTCCAAGCTTGGGTTGAAGTTAATGCTCCATCTCTGATGTCAGTTCTGGGAAATTCTGGCCTGAGCCGCTTCACTGGCTGGCAGTCTGGAGCTGTTACCTGGAATCTGGAGAAAGCTGCACCATTTAGTCCTTCAGCCTGCCAGATCACTGCCCTTTCACTGGGACTGTGCTGCTGTGGCTTTGCCAGTGGAAATACTGGAACCTTATCTGGAACTAGTAGGCACTGCACTTCTTATATTTAGCCAATGGTGTCACTGCTGCTCCACAAGATGGGTGTTTTCTTGTGGATGTGAGGAACACACAGTCAGTGGTGCTCAGCAGTCCAGGGGCTGGTGGCTGCCGTGCTCCTCTAGAATTAATCTGGGCGGGTGAGGGGAGCCCTGCAGAGCTGGGAGGAGAGTGGGTACTTGGTTTTCACTTAGAGCTTTCAAGATCTCTGTGAGAGTGGATGTGGTGGGTTTACTGAAAATGGCGACTTTGACATCCCTGGGGTTGTTGGAGCTCCCAGCCACCGCCCGAGAGAAAGCAGAAATGAACCCAAAGAAACCTTCAGACTTCATGAGCTTTGGAGAGCCTCAGGCTTGTTCTGTCTGGATTTGCCAGTACTGGTTCCCCACTTAAGTGGAAGCTGTTGTTGCTCTGAGTGTTTTCGATATCTGGGATGCTGTGTTGCTCCTGACAAAGAGCTGACAATGTGTCAGCAGCGTGTGTGCCAGCTTGGACAGAACTGCCAATGCATGCAGTTCATATTTTTTACAAATGGCAGCTATGGGTCCAACAATAGGATGGCACCCTCCAGTGAGGTAGGAGCTGAGGGGAAAACACCAATCCAGTCCTGTTTGTAGGGGGAAAAAGGGAAGATCCTGTAAACTAATTAGCTCATTTGGCTCAGATGTCATTTCTGATCAAGCCACTTAGTGCTGCTCTCAGTGGCAGATATCTTCTGCATTAAATGCCGTTCAGCAGGACCCAAAAGTGTCTGGGACACCTGTCATCTGCTCTGTTGGGATGCTGGGGACACAATTAACGATGGCAAAGGAACTTCCCCAGATTTAGTTCAGCCACCAGAGTTGGATTTGTTCTGTCAAAGAGCATTTGAGCGCAGTTGAGCAGATGTCAGTGAACTTCAGCCTGCTTGCTGGGAATTCCCAGGAAACAGCTTTTGTCCGAGAGACAAAACTCATGGAAGTGCCGGAGGGTGTCGTCTTAATTGCGCCGGTGGACCTTGGCCTCTTCCTTACACATTCCCAGGAACCAAGAAGCAGCTAGGTCAGTGTGGGGCAAGGAAGCTGCAGGATGCAGGACTTAGGGACTTGAGTCCCTAAAACAGAGGTTTATGCTGCAATGAACATTAAAAGGGACTGATAAACAAGGAGGATGTGCTTTGAACAATGGATAAATAAAATCCTCACCAGTGACTTACAGAGCACTCAGGGTGTTTGTGTGATTCAAGTAACGTTGACATTTTACTTGGAATAACGTGGTATAAAAAACCACGTGGTTCAATTTTTGCCTTTTCCTCACCTTTATACTGAGGAACCATTTCTCCTTGCAGGATTTTTTCACTGTTAACACTGAAAAGGATTGAGAGAATAGGCAAAAATAAACGGTCAAGTGCGAGGTGTTGTTTAGACTCTGGTCTGAGATGATTTATTTTCATTTTGGTAGTTCTTAGGGATTGCAGATAGGTTGGCATGTGTGCTTAAAAGAGCATGTGAGCCATGGGGTCACATATGGAGTCACACAGCCAGAGTCAGTAGGTGTTTTGTTGTGATAGAGGAACCATTTGGAAAGAATAGTACAGAGGGGAATTTCTCAGAAGGATGCTGAGGAGACCAGCTGCAGACTTGATGTAGTGTTTGCCTAACCACTGTGGCATGTTTATACCAGTGTTTCTGAGATAGCTGCAGATGGAGGAGCACTAGAGTGATGACATCCCGCTGAAGGCAGGGGAATCCCTGCTGAAATTGGTCAAAATCTGGGAAGCTCTTCTTGACTCCTACTTGAGTGGCCTTAAGCTTTCCCAAAGGTTTCTCAGAGAACTTAAAAAAGTAATACGGGATTTCCCTTTCTGAAGGCCAAAGTGTGTGCGAAACAGCATCACTTAAAAGAAAGCATCCATGTGCAATTGGTGGTAGGGTGTGACAGCAAGCATGGTGTGCCATGCAAGGGAACAGAGGGCCAAAGTTCTTCAGTGGTGTAAATCTAGGATCTTGACAGTGATGCCAGAGGTGTTAATGCTGGCTTATACCAATTGAAAATATGGTCCAGATGATCTTCATGAGAGAGAAGTATCATAAGGCCGGTGTTTTCCATTGTATTGCACTTCGTCATAGTTTCTCACCTGTGAAAATTGGCACAGGATCAAAATGGAGGTTCATAGGGATGGGTACGCACCCACAAGTGCAGAGCACTGGAGAGAGAATCCCAGTGGTAGCTGGCCTACCATTTTTCCCAGAGATAACTGCATATTGGTATGTTCAGGCTGAAGCACAAGTTTCCTGGGTTTGCATATTCCCTGTCTACCTTGGGTACACAAGATGCTGTTACTGTAATTACCCAGAGATAAACTATACTGGAAGCAGTGTCTGCAGGAGTGGTTGAGGATAAATATGACAAGAATGTTGTTGCTTGAGTGACAAACTTAGTAAGCTTTGTTTGACAGTGTCATGTCAGATCGCACGCTAGGATAAAATATGTGTAACTTGTGTCTTCATAAACATATGGTACGTGTAGTGGGGAAGGTGATTTTCTGACACGTCTACCTGTGGTATGCTTTAGGAACGTGTTGTGGAAATCTATTTGTCTATAAGTCTACTGGAAATCTATTTGCTTGTGCTCTCTACAGACTCTGCAAAAGTTAAAGACCACTTCTCTAATCCTCCTAAGTCCGACTTTGGATTGAGAAAGAGGAACAAGACTATTTTCTGATTATCCAGTTCTTCCCTCTACCTGTTGCTTGCCTGATCATCCCTGATGAAATTGCTCATGTTGTTTCTGCTGAGATTACTGGAACTGGCAGAGCGCACTGGTCAGCAGAGGGTGGGGGTGAATTATAGCTGGGGGGAGAACTTGGATTTAACTTGATCATTAGAGCTGCAGGGTGTTGGGCTGCAGCTGGGAAGATGTCCCTTCCTGGCACTAGGGGCCAGGTGAGCTGATTGCAACATAGCTGTGGTGGTTGATGGCACTAGGAGAGGGGACTGGGAAACAGCTGGCAGCAGCTCCTGAACTCACTGGGACTAACTGTGGTGGTGGTCAGAGCATCAGAGAAAGGCTTTTCAAACAGGGTGCATTTGGCAACCTCTGGCTCTGTAGGACTGGACAGGCAGGATCTGCTGCCAAACACCAAGATCTGACCTCTGGCAGTTACTGGGGAGTGTTTTCTTTTTTAAAAAATAGAGGGAGGTTTGCATCTCAATATTTGAGCGGTCAAGCATAATACAGTGAGAAAGGTGTCAGAATGCATTTCATCTAATACAACAGGATGCTGTAGGCAACACTTTGAAATTTGTTGAAAAGCAGGTGACAGCCACCCATGTAAAGAGTCTCACTTCTCTGAAGTGTGTTATGCTGGGCTGTTGCTATTAATTTCACAGGCTCTGCCTGTGAGTGAGGAGGGAATGAGTGATGCAATGTTGCTACCCAGAGCCACCTCAGCCTCAGAGGTTCCTGGGCTAGTTAAACATGTTCCATGTAATCCACTTAATTCCGTGTGTGAGCTTGTGAAAAGAACTGCCAGCAAAAGCAGACCAAGGATGTACTCAGAAGTGTGTATAGAGAAGAAACTGTGTGGTGGATTACCATGGTGTGTTGCTGTTCTTGGGAGGTCAGAGGCGGCTTTAATTCCAGTCAGTGATTAGAGCAGTTGCTGCTGGATCTTAGTGTAAATGGAGTCAGGTGTGGCAGGAAGCATACAGCTGGAAGGATGAGCTGTAGGACAGCAGAATGCCTGAGGTGTAGTGCAGGGCTGGCAGCCTCACCCCTCAGGCCCAGCTGGGATTCCGTGGGGGAAGTCACATTGCACTGTTCCACACTTGGCACCATTTCTAGCGTTGTTTGGTTTTCTATCTCCCTGTCACAGCGACAGGGATGTGAAGTACAGGTGGAAGTGACAAGATTGCTCAGGTGCTGATCACCTTCAGCACTGCACATAGGTCAGGTACATGCAAACACATTTCACCCTGCTGCCTGGGTCTTAGCAGAATGATAGCACATGCGTTCCTAAAGCCTCTGTGGAATGAGGGAATGTTTTGTGGTTTGTCAGCCTCTCCTGTACAAGCCAAGATAGTGACTGCTACTCAACAGGCTTCAGAGGGGGCTGGTTTAGGACTTGGAAAGGCCAGACAAAGCTCAGCTCCTCATTCACATTCGATTCTCATCACTGTTGAGTTGCAATTGTGAGTTCTTTTATGCAAACTCCAGAAGTAGTAACAAGTGAACTCACTGAGAAGGAAGTGGTCTGTTTTCAGCACCAACTTCTCGTCTAGTTGTTGGTATAACCCTTGTGCTTTGTCCTGTCTTACTGTTGAGTTTGTAGGGTCAAAGGACTTCATTTACTTTGTTTGCGAGGCCTCTTTGCTGGAAGTGAGGCATTCTCAGTTTGTGCTGGCTCAACTAACAGACCTCCACAGCTCAAGAGTATTATTCCTGCAGAGAGCGAATTGGCTTTATAACCTGGAATGTGTCAGAAGCCCACTGTAAACTGTTCAGGTAGCAGAAAGTAGCCAGAGATGCCTGTCAGGTTTGTGAACTGCCTCAGCGTTGCTGCGTGTCGTGCCAGTTTGTCTATTCCAAATGGAGAAGTTGCTGGGGTGGTTGAGCCATATGCCATGCCTCCAGCTACTCTCCTTCCACTCTCTGGATGCTCAGTGGCAAGGTTCCCACCCTCTTGCTCTTGAATTTTGGGTACGGGTGGGCAGTATCAGAAAAGCTGATGCCTCACTGGAGCACACATGGAAACCTGGATCAGTGAGTGGGTTGGAAATTCTGTCCCTTGGTACTGTTTGTAATCAAGGTAATGAAATGAACCCAAATCACTACATTTGAGACCAGGCTGGGATGTGTCCATCTCTCATGGTGCGTGTGCCAAGCACCATGTTTGCCATGCTCCAGGCCTGGAATGCAGCTGTCACTCTCCAGCATGAAGGACAGGAAATTTAATTTGTTGGGTGGAAAGAGTTAAATGAACTTTAACTGAAAAGCTCTATCTCTCCCTCTCAGGGTAGAAAATAGCCAAGGGCAACAGCGGATGACTAATGTGTAGAATATTGCAATTAGTATAGCAAGGTACTTACAGGGATCAAATTAAAAAATTCATTAACGTACGCACTTAATTAAGAAACACTTTTCGGTTTACATGATAAATTATGACACCTATTAAATCTTCTAGTACAAGCTGTAATGGCTTCTTTGCTCCTGGGCAGAGAACTATTGCCTTTGAGGCCCCCGAGCTCCCCCGAGGACCACGGCACTGGTTCCTTGGGTGTCACAAACAACCCTGCTCCCTGGGAGGTGCAGGCCCAGCTTTGCTGGAACTCATTGAAAGTCAAGGAACCAGCCTGGGGATGAGAGATGCACGATGAATGATCAGACAAACAAGAGATGACCTTGAGAGTAAAGGAAGAATCAAGAGAGCAAAGTCAGGAGGGTCCCAGTGAGGAGCTAATCCCTGTACGTGTCCCTGTATGACTGGGCCGGAGTCTGCCCGTCCTGGCTGGTGATGTCGGGAATATGGGACAACTTCCCAAGGCACGACCCTCAGCTGCCGCTGCTCCTTCCTGCTTTGGGCATTCTTTGTGGTTTTGGGGAACAGTGACACTGGGATGGGAGCTGGACTGTTAGTTCTGCTGCGCTGGGAATGTGATAGATTGAAGGGACATTTAGGGGTCTTTTTTACATTCTGAAAAAGAGCAAGCTTGCAATTCCCAAAGTACTTGTTACTGTAATTTGAGGGGGGACTCCAACTAATGGAAACGTGTATTTTGGCTTTATTGTTAGACAGCTTTGAAGTAAATCCAGAGTACCAGTTTAAAGCAGACTGTTTGAGAGCACTCCGATCGTAAGGAGGAGGGTGTCATTTTGTTAAAACTTCTGGGCTTTTACTTTTGATTAGCCTGTGCTTTGCTCATTCAAGATTTCTTTCTCACATTGGTCACAGGAGAGTGTGGTGTTAGCTATGCGGGCTGACCTCAGGTACACTGGAGGCTGGTATCCAGGGATCAGAGGAACTCCTCTAGAGTTGTCAGTGATGGTCTGTCCTAGCAGAGAGGTCTTTAATGCTTTTCTTAGTTACTCCAAAACCTGCCGGCTAGATGTATTTGCCCTCTGTAGTTGTTATTCTGTTTATTTGGTTTTAGTTTCACTCAGCCTGTAATCTGCTCTTGTTTTTGGCTCTGTGCAGTAACTGGTGAGGAGCACTTGTGCAGCCAGGTGAATATGAAACCATGGTTCCAATCATGTGCTGCGATCCTTTGGAAAATCATTTTGGATTCCTGAAGAAAACCAGCAGCAGTCTTCTGCACTGAGCACCTCACACTGCTAAGGTGCATCTCAATAGTGCTTGGTGTCTAGCATCTTTATAGCATTTCAGGTACTTCGAGTGCCCGTGTTACAGTTTCAGGCTCATGTGCTTTCAGAAATTGTGTGTTTCATTTTCAGGTTCTAAAATTAAATTCTTGAAAATCAGACTTTGCTTATTGTCCAGAATGCTTCAGCCTGAACCTGTGTTGTGCTGCCAGGACCTTTCTGGGTGTGGAAACCATATTTCTCTCAGACTGATGGGGATTTTTTTCATAAATGAGTTTGAGTTTTGAAAAAGGTTGATGAAATGCCCTCAGTTTATTAACCAGAGCAATTCTAAGTAGTCTAAAGATTTACTGTTCATTAGCAAATGTTTGAGTAAACCTGAAATGATAACAGGGCAGGAGAAGCAGGAATGATGGCTTAATTGTTATAGGCACATAAATAGAGTTGAAATGTAGGTATTTCTCCAGCTCCTATGTGCCTTGTCTTTGTTGTGGGGATGGACAGGGTGGATACAGTTGGGACATGCCTCACGCGTGCAGCTGCTGGAGTGATACTTTGATGCTCTTGGTGCTGGTTGTTTTCTTGCTGGTGGAGTTTTGATTGTTTTCCTTTGCTCTTGGCAAGCTGTGGGCTGGTAATAGGTTTTCCACTTGCATCTTCTGCCTGGTGTTCCCAGAGATGAACCCTGACCTGGAATACCTGTGGAGAGCCATGGACTGTTCCAGGTCAGTGGCAGGGGCAGGGCTCTGTCCTCAGGAGCACCTCTGCACTCTCTGTGCACTCCTCCTGCCTGGGCAGGATCAAGATTCTGTTGAGCACTTGCAACTAGGTCTGCCCTTTCCCTTAATTATACAGAGTGCAGTAATCTCTAGCATCCACAGTATTTTATCAACAGTGACAGGCCTGCATAAATAAATAAAAATCTTACTTTATGCTGTGAAATACCTTGTTGCTTTTTAATAAATCAATAACCGGAGGTGACATGAGAAAAGCATCTTGAAAACAATTTCTGAGGTGATATAGAAGGCACTAGATTATCTGAAACAGTGATTTTCTTTGCAGATTGTTTGGTTTGAAAGGAGTTCCCTGCTGAGTTCTCCAGAGCAACCTAGAACGGCTGCTAATCACTTGGTTTGTCAGCATTTACAGTTTTAGGTCTTCATTGAAGTGCACGAGGTGCCTTACATGTTCAAGAACTAGCAGTAAAAATCACTACCAAATAAACATTCTCGTCCCATTTCAGCTGACTGCATGTGGCTGTTAATGACAGAGGGGAAGAAACAGCTCAGATTTCTTACTGTAGTTTTGCACTCCTCCGGGGTTTTTTCCACAGAGTGCCAGCACTCGTGTGCGCCCTACCTGTGATCCCATGTGAGAGCTGTGGTATAAAGTACAGGTATGAGTCCTTTGATGGTGACCAGGTGAAGAAGCTCTGTCCAGAAGCCAGGCTTCTCTGAAAGCACCTGGAGCAGTCAGGCTGAGAGGGGAGACCCCAGATGGTGAAAAGAAGACCCAGGCAGCATCACATGGTGGTTTGTTCTGCCATTTCTCTCTTGTCATGTCCCCCAGAGAAGGTACAGCGCAAATGCTGCTGTAGGACACGCACACACCTGACCTAGCTGAGCTCAGCCTTACCCTGTGTGTGCAGCAGGACGTGTGCTCGGCGCTGTGCCCCAGGTGCTTGCCTCCAAGGGGCTGCTGTCCAGTCCTGTGCAGTGGGAACTGGCTCTCAGGTGTGCTCTGCTCAGGGCAAGGGCTCCTTTGGGTGTCTGTCGGAAGGGTTCTGGGGTACCTTGGGGTGCTGAGCCCAAGGGGGGCTTTTCAGAGAGCTCATTGCACTGTTTGGAATGGCAGTTTGTGCCCTTAGCAATCTTCCTGGAACACTGGCACACGTGAAAAGTCTGCATGTGTTGGCTTGCAGGGATCATTCAGCAGAGAATGACAGGAATTTCTTCAGTGCTCAGTGTGCACACAGATTGAGCGTGTGGTACTTCAGTTGCTGTTCTGCAGGTATTCAATGCCTTGGTTATATTGATGTGACGTTTTTCTGTCCTCTCCTCTATTGAAACTGCAGGGTTTTGTGTGGTCTGAGCAGCTCCTGCCAAAGGGAGCACTGAGGACTTGGAAGCTCCTGTGGCAATGTGGAGCCTAGGCCTGGGGGCTGTCCCCTTCCCAGTCATGGTAATCTACACGTGGTTGTGTCCCCTGTTCGCCGAAACAGGCCTTGGAAATGTGCCCAGAATCTCAATCCGGAAGGGCATTTGAGCTGCTGAGCTCTTCACTGATGGTTGTGATGGCCTTGCCTCATGGGAATGGCTGTGAGTGTGCTGCTGGGGTTCTGCTCAGTCCTGCCCTCAGCACTGTCACATGCCACACCAGAGAGCATTCACCATGAACACCACGAATCCAGTCCTGCTTGTCTCTGTTGCTGTCAGCTCCCTCCAACCTTCATTGGATTTCTCCCTGTCTCTCCTCTCTGGTTTGTTTCCTTCATCTCGTATGCACTGGCATGGAATACTGATGAGGAAATATTTGGTCTAAAGCCAGCTAGTCAATTTTGGTTAATTAATTGGAATGGTGATTGGCAAAACCCCAGCCCAAATTTTTGTAGGTAATTTATAGCCTAGGTAATCGTTTACTCGTGGATAATTATCTCTACCTGTAGGTAGCAGAAGGTAATGGTTATGGAGATCCAGATGCATCCCTAACAAACGCAGGCTGAGGAAATTGCAAACGCTTAGTCTGAGTTATCTGTTTAATTACTAGAGCTGTGCGCTAAGCCCATCCTTCTTGGATTCCTGCACCTCAGACCAGGTGAGCAGAAGTAAGGGGGAAATGATTTACTCTTCCTGGCAAGTCAGCGCTCCTGTCTGAGCTTTCTTAGCTAGCACAGATGTGCTGGCTCCTGGGATGTCCTAATTTTGCTTTGTATCAGGCAACAATACATCCCTGCAGCTCTGCAGGGTGTGTGATGAGGCAGTGAGTGAAGGGTGATGTGAGAGAGCAGAGTGCTTTGGGTTGTAACCTCTCGTGGGGTGCAGGTCATGTTCTTGGCTGATCCAGATGTGCATGTAGGGCAGCCCTTGGCTAGGTGCTTGACTCTTGGAAAGGGATGAGCTAATCAAGCAGAGGGGCATGGGGCACCTGCTCTAGAGCTCCCTAGTGCCAGAGTGCCAGGCTGTGCAGATGTTTGTGCAGTACTTGTGGACCCTCCCTTGGTGTGCAGCACTCTTGGACCTGGCTGCCAGTGTCACATTCTGCTTTGCGAGTGACTCTCTCCTGCCACAGATGTAGGAGGTTTATTTTGGAGGGTCATGCCAAGTTGGTGTCAGTCCCTACAGGACAGGGGGATATCTTTTGTTTGCAGTGACAGTGCTGTGCCCTCTCTTGCAGACAAGAGACAGCAATGTGCCATCTCTTGCTTTAGCACTACTGGAAAATTCCTGTTGGTGTGTTCAAGTGTTTGAAATGCCTCTCTGATACAAGCCTGCTACAGTTTGGAACAAAGGAGCAGCATATCCCAGTGCACGTTCAGTACTTAAAAGTGACAGCTACATGAGAGGACGACCAGGCAACTGCTGGGATTCCAGACAGCTGTTCCCTTCCACTGTGGATGGGCTGGACCTGTTTCTTTGTTTGCCTGGAGCTGCTTGTTGTGCCTGTGGAATCTGCTGAAGTTCCTCTTCCTTGGTCCAGTGTGAAAGAGAGCCTCAGTACCATCCTGCTGCAGCAGTGGGCTGAAGGGTTGTTTTTTCCCTTGTAAAATCCTTTGAGTACATGGTGTCATTCTCAGAAGGGAGCAGGCTGGATGGCGACATGCCTTGGAATAAGAAGCAGGTCTCCATGCTGTCAGTCTAATTTTGCATTAGTGACAGTATGATTTTTCAGCTCTGCCCCTCAAGTAGAGAGCAGAGGCTTCTCCAGAAAGAGGAAAGAAAACCCTTCCATTTTGCCTAGCAACAGAGCAATATCTCAGTTTCGAAAACCAGATTCTACGAGTCCTGTTGGATTTTTAGCATGCTGGCTTTTCAGTTTGGCTGCCTTGCTGAGGGGGGCGAAGGGGAGCCCAGGGGCTGCGTGCTCAGGTTGGGATGAGGGCTGGTACTGTCCCTGAGCTGTCACACCTGCCTTTGGTGCTCAGGGAACATCCCCCTCCAGCCCCTCCAGGCCTGCTGCAAGTGGGGGTTTTGTCAGCAGTGACCCAGCAGTGCTGCTGGGCACCCAGAGCCCTTGGGATCACACACACAGAGCACCACCAAGGCTGCACAAACAGATTTACATCCCGGCTTTGGCACAGCCGATGGGATTTATACGGATTTATACCAGGCACCAAGTTGGGTCTGTAGGAAAGCTGCTGGTTTGAGGGGGTTGCATATGGCCCAGGAGAGCAAGGAGAATGGGAAACATATGCTTGACACCCACAGGTACTGCAGAACCAAGTGAGTGTGAATTGCTAAAGCGTAGTTTACATAATCTGGTCAATAATATGCACAGATGGAGCCTGAACGTATCGCATGAATCAGGAAATGCTGAGCGCCGTAAGGGATGGCACAGCAGCAAACTGGAACTTTGAGGGTAAATTGATAAATTTTCTGTTCACTAGAGCAGGGGGGAAGAAACCCAACAGAATTAGAAGGTGTTTGCTGTGGACAGCAGCACTGGCCATGGATGTGCATGAAATGGGTCACGTTGGTAAATGCTGGTATAAAACCAGTTGGGGTGGGCATTGTGCCCAGTCTGCAGAATTCCCTCACACTGCCTCTGGACTTGAGTGGTTGGGGGGGTTCAGTTGCCAGAAGTGGTGCTTAAAGGTACGTTTGGATGGATGGGAATTCTTCTGTCCCTTTATCTCCCAGTCAGTTTTGGTGAACTTAGAATTAGAGCAGAGCCCTTTCCTTGGTATTGCTGATCTCAAGTTTGCTTTGCTCAGCTTGAACGTGTTTCTTGTCAGGGTTGGCCTGTGATATCACCTGGATGAAAGGCAAAAATGTGTGTTAAGCTTGGACTAGGGCCATGATAAAAACACTTTTCCCCCACCTTTTCTGCACACCTCTGCTTTTGCCAATAGAACATTCAGGTCTGCAGTGGATCAGCGAAAGCTGCTTTTGGGGCAGAGAGTCTCTAACTTGAGCAGCATTTTGCTGCCTGCTGTGTTAGTGATTCATAGCAGTGTGGATTACAAGGATCAGGCTCCAGGCTGGTGGGTGGAAAGGACTGTTGGGCATCAGCACAGGAGTCACTGGTATGTTTGTGGTGCACATGGAGGGTCAGGAGTCCATCAGAAATTCAAGTAGGAGACTTTGTGTGCGCAATTTCTTGCTAACATCTCAGCCGAGATGGAAGTTGGCACATATAGAGTCTTTGCTTGGATCTTTTGTTTTTATATACTTTGCCAAAATTCAGTTTGGCTATTTTCATTTTATGTAAGTGTGAAAAATGTTATCTGTTTAAGTTGCTTCTTTGCACTTGTATGAATAAAAAATGGCTTTAATTAAATTAGGGAAAAGCTTTGACAAGTGATTTGTCTATAATACGTACTTATGGTTTGTGGCATTTCAAAGAATAAATAACCAAGATGTTGAGGCTTAAACATTGGCTGCTGCACATGTTCTGTCATTCCTTCAAGGGTAGAGAAGTGTTTTGAGTGTGGGTTTAGGTCCCCATCCTGCAGATCTTGCATGTTAGGTCTCCCCTGTCCTTCAGAGATAGGGAAGATGCCTGTCAATGACATGGGGAGGGAGTTGAACTGGAAGCAGCCCAAAGGCAAAGCTAGGCAAGGCTCAGATTGCAGCTCTTTGGATCTGCCGGAGAACCAGTGACAGCAGGAAACTAGGTGAACTGACGTGCAAATAAAGCCAAATAACCTTCAGAGGCTTGGAAGGAATTGCGACTCTGGAGAGACACTGCCACAGTCCCAATGGCACATCAGGTGCAGGGAGCCAGGAGAGTAGGTGACTGGAGGGGTGGGGGAGGGGAGCAGCAGATTCAGAACAAGAGGTGATGGGTTAACAATGCCAGCTCAAAAAGGAGAGCTGCTGAAGAAAACTGCCTTCCTGGATTATTGCTCATGATGGGATTTTTGGTTTGCCTTCTTTAGTATTTGCTTTACTTGGAAGAGACAGGAAAGCAGGAGCATGGAAGGATCGGGTTGCATGGACATCGTAGCATTGGGGAGTCCCAGCTCTGGGTGCAGAGGCGCCGAGGCAGGGTGACCTGTCCAGCGCACCGTGGCTGTGGGGCCAGCCGAGAGCCTCTGACCCGGGCTGTGCATGGAGCAGCTCTGGCAGCCCTGGGCCCGGGTCTCTGCGGTCTCTGTCAGTTGCAGCTCTGCTGGGGCACACTCCACCCTTTTATTTATTTGTAGTTTTTCTCCCTGACTCTTTGACATCCACCACCTCCCTGCCAGCCTGGTGTGGCTGATCAAGCTGTTCAAACAACTGGAAGACATCAGAAGTTAAACACTCATTATTTTAATTTGATGCTAATCATGTGTTAATGAGACTAATCCTTGCAATGATTCAGGTAATTTGCTTAATGGCTGCCCAGAGTACAGATTACAGCAATCAGTCACATCTGATAAGATGTCTGTTGTGGAGGAGCCTGTCAGGCTGTCAGGTGAATGAGGTGGGAAAAGACTAAGAAGCAAGATCTGATCCGGTGTAAGTCAGGAACCTTCCTGTTGGGAAGGGCATAGGAAGGGGCATGTCCCCTTGCACAGCCAGGTTTGTGGCAACCAGGGAAAAGCATCTAAAATCTCTGTGCTTCAGGGCTGTTCCATCGGGGATCTGGTCCTTTCCTGCCTGGAGAAGGACTTACACTGCCATCTGCATTGGACACTGTGTTCTTGGGGTCATTTGGGTCATGTCAGAGCCTTCGGATGTAAGAGACACCTAACTGATCCTATGGGGTAGTGTTCTACCAGAATTACCAGCCTTTGTCTTTGCTGTTGACTTTGTGGTGGATCACTTCATCATGGCTTCTGTTGGCAGTGAGACTGAGGTAAAGCAGCTCTGGAAAGCTGCTTGTAGCCACCGTGTGTTCCAGCAGGTCTTGGCTGGACAGAGTGAGGCTCAACAGGAATACTTACCTGCGGTGTAAAAACAGTTGTAATTTAGATCAGCCAAGCCTGGATTTAGATGAGAGGATGCAGGTACCCAGTAGTGCTGTTGGTGAGATGGTGCTTGGGTGCTTGTCAGCACTGTCCCTGTCCCTGCAGGCACATTTATCCTAAACCTCCACTTGCCAGGCCTCAGCACGTGCCCCTTCAGAGCTGCACTGGCTCCCCCCTGCCAAGAAACACAACTGGAGACAATCTGTCACGTGGGAGATGTGAGCCCAACAGCTACCTCTGAACTAGGGGTTGGGACTTGCTCTGTCACCACCCCAGCAGCAGGATATTGTGGGATTCCTAAAATAAAGAATATGATAGCTTTAAAAAACCGAGGTTGAAAAAAGCCATTAATCACGTTCCTGTCTGCAGATTCAGGAATGGGAAAATGGCTTGTCTTCATGATGTGTGGCAGAAATGACTGCTTGTTCAGTGGTATTTGGATTCTGCCATTTGTGTCAAAATATGCTGGGATTTAATCAATTTGCATCTCTGCTTAAGGCCCAAATTGTTACAGGCTTTAGGGGGATGACATTGTCCTAAAGCACTCATTTAATGATTTAGAGCAAACAGATGGTTTTATTTTTTCCCATTAGAACCTTTCAGCTTTTCTAGTTACATAGAGATATAATTATTATCTCTCCCTTTGATTAAAATGCACAGTATTAATGCCTTACTCTGTCGGGTTCCAATTGCATTAGTTCTCTGTGGGTTTATTGAGTGCTGTTGACATCATGTTCAACACGCTGTGCTGCACGAGTCTCTGGGAGTCAGCTGACAGGGAATGCCAGGCACTCGGCATCCTGGCAGGACTGCCGCTGTGCCAGCGCACGTTTGGGTGTTAGAGCAGCAGGAGGCTGGGCTGGGCTGGCTGCAGCTGGGCAGGGGGGTTCTAGCTGCCAGCAGCTCTTAGTGGTCCTGCTAGGACACAGGCTCCTGTAGCCTGCTTTGGAACGTGCAGGAGGTTCCATCCTTTTGGGGCAGGGCACACAATGGCAAAATGTGGAGCACACTGAATTTGGGATGGGAATTAAGCAGGAATTTGTTAACGGCCTTGAATTTTTTTTTTTCTTTTTTTAACCTGATTGCTGAACAGAAATGTTAATTCTGTGTCGTGGTGGGTGGAGCTGAGGCTTGAAAATCTTTTTAACGGCTCAGAGGTTTTGGCTTCAGAACACTGTGCGGGTACACCAGCACTGGGACACATGCAAAAAAAGCCCATATGGTTTATTTACAGTGTGAGATGAGTGAGTGGCAGTCTGCTTATATGTTTTATGTCTCTTGCTGGGTAGTTTTATATGTTGGTCACTCAGTGATCACTTGACTTGTCATTTTTCAGTTATTTGTGAGCACTTTAGCTTTATCAATTACTTTCCCAGGCTATAAGTTACCTTTTTTGAGAGCATAATTTGTGTATAATATATGTTTTAACAGCATGATTTGTTTCATGTTTGTAATTAATTTTGAGCTTTGAGACTAAAATTGCATGAGAAATTGTTACGGAGAGAGCTATTACCTCAAATATTGCTGCTAAGGACTTGTAATATTCTGGGACTCTGTCTCTTTTATTACTGACTTGATTTTTGTGGATTTAGGATGTTGCAGTGGTGCCAATGGTTTCCCTTCCTGAAAAATAGTTGAAAGTTCCACCGTGTTCCTCTGGCACAGCAAGAAGGATTTAGGGGATCCTATCAGCTGACTTCTTGGTCCAGTAATTCCAACTTAATTCAGAATAGCAGCAGAGCTGCTCTGCCTGACAATGTTTTCTTACACATTGTTCCTGGAGCATTGAGCAAAGCCCTTGGAACAACAGAGTCAGTGTAGGAAATGGGCATTTCTTCCATTAAAATCAGGTTTTCTCTTGTTGTCTTCTTTCCCTGAGGTGACTGAAAGTTTCTGTTTCCTGGAAAGACAAGGATTTTTTTTTTCTTTATTTCTTTTTTTTTTTTTTCTTTTTGTCCCAGTACTATCCAACAAGCCCAAGGAAATACTGAAAATGACAGTTTCAAACATTTGCTGGACATGCCCAGAAATGTGACATTTCTCAATGACTCTGGGAAGCTTAAAGCCTTTTTTAAAAAGGAGTAATTCTGCGATGGGGATGACTTGAGGGGGGCTCATAAATGGGACTGTTTGTGAAGGACTTTGTGCAGAGGGTGAAAAGCGGCAAAACTTGAGTATCAAGTTAAGCCCTTAAAAGTGTGAAAGTTGTTTTCTGGCTGAAAACATAAAAACCTTTTCCAGGTAGAACTGGGATGGAAAGCTTTGCTTCACATGGTGTTTTAAGCAAGTTCTGCACAGTAAGTGGCATTTCCAAACAAAAATGGACATTGTTAACAAAGGCATATCTGGAGGCAGTGTCTGTAAGACAAAGTTGAAGAGAGGCAGCTTGATAAAAGCATTCATAGGTACATCTTTTGGATTTAACATTCTCAGCAGTACTGTAGGTGGACATGTGGCCTAAAGAGCCAGAGGGTCAGGTGTGTTCTTTCTGAGCATTGATGCATGTTTACTGCTACCATATGAAGGTAGCATGAATTGCAGAACTTGTCTATAAGAAGACATGAGATTTTTATTACAATTTCATTGCTTACCTTTAATTTTAATACCTTAATTTTCTGGGATCATTTCCCAAGGCCAGTGGGAGTTGCAGATGATGTTATGGTTTGTCCTCTACTTCTGAGGTAGATTTTCCACTAACTTGTGTTTGGAAAAGCATACATTTGGAATGTTTGTGTAATGTAAACTATTATCCCTCTAATTCCCTGTCCATCTGTAGGACAAACGTTTAGGCTGTGTGCAAACTATACCAAGTCTATATCATCCATAATGTATAACTGTATATGAGAATGTGCCACCAATGTCAATTTTTATTTTATTAAATATAAGCTGCTCTCCCATCTGCGCGTTGGAGACCCCATATATTGTTTGCCAAAAAAAAAAAAAAGGCACCATTTCCAAGTGTTCAATAATTTTGCATGGAGCAATATGGAACGCCTCAGTTTCTTCTTTCCCTTACATTGCTAGAACTCCTTGAGTTGTGATTCCTCCTTGCTGGTTGTTTCTTGCTGTGTAGGATCAGTGCCCTGGGCGCTGAGCAGCCGTGCGGGCTCAGCCCAGTCCCCTGCCAGAGCTGCCCTCTGGCCTGTCTGTGGCTGTAGAGATGCAGCTGTGCTGAAGGCAGCTTGGTTTCTGTCCTCCCTCCCAAGCCTCCTCCCACCAGGATCCACCACTCCAGCCAGGACAAGGCCTTCAAATGAGCAGGGAGACAAATGTTTACTGTAGCTCTTCATGCTCTGGCAGATGAGCTGCTGGGACCTTTAGTTGGCACCTCTCTATGGTTCTAAAGGAGCCAACCTTGTCACGGCTGCCTTCTTCCCTTTTTTCCCATTGCAGGGATCTCGCACTGTATGTGTGTGTAAGAGCCTGAGTGTCTGTGTGGCTTGTGATACCCCACAAGAGAGATTGACAGGAACCAGAAGCCAGGTTCATCAAAGGCACAGATTTCTGATCCAGAATTGCATTGACTGATCTGTGCCAACACAGACCTAGACCGGCCAGATAGACTGAACAGGAGGAAAACGCAATGCCAAAAAGGAAGAAGCTGAAACCTAATTAATCAGAAACAAATAAGTCATGCTAATGGCAGCACAGAAGTGGTACCAATTTAATTGGAGAGTACCCTATGTTCTGTGAGGATGACACTGTGCAGCAATTCCACTGCCAGTTACTGCCGTCACAAGTGCTGAGTAGTGAGAACCGAGTGAGTTAGTGCCTCACATGGGCTGGATTCTGCTCATTTTGGTTCAAGCCCCCAGGGACTGCAAGTTCAAATCCTATTATGGATTTTGGCCTCTTTTTCTCTGAGTGTGACATCCAGATCACTGGGCCTCTCAAATCCATCCGTCCTCTGCATGGTTTAGAATAAAGAGAGTGGGTGTCAGGGAAATGGGATGGATTAGAGATCTCTTCACCAGGCGAACAGGATGGGAGCTGGCTGCTGTCTGAGGCACAGCTCAGAAATTTGGGGCATGACAGGAACTGAAAACAGGTGCTTTTTCATCACAGAAGGGGAGGGGAGGAGGTGTGTGAAGCATGAGAACAAGTCACCTAAGGTCCCAGTGAAAAGGAGATGAGGGGAGTGTCTGTCCACTGTCTGTGTGTAGCTTCCCTCATTCACGCCTCACTGTGCTCAGCAGCTGCAGATAAGGGGGTGTTTGGGGTTGGGAACAGGGCTGGAAGGATCCCTGCCTTCAGTGTCCAGGAGGTTAGTTCTACCCAGAGAAGAGTGTTAACCCCGAGGAACACCATGCAGAAGTGGCTGCTGTTTCAGGCCAGTGCAGTTACCTTGGTTTGGCATGAGGAGCAGAGTCAGGCTGGGACAGTGTAGCAGGACTCCTTTGCTGTTCCTCTGGATTTGCCATAAGCCCTTGGTTACTGCCTTGGAGAAAGGCACGGAGCCCTTCTGCAGATGTCATGGCTAGGAGGGCAGCAGCCCATGGCTACCAGGTATCCATTTACTGAAAGTGCATGAGCAGTTCCATGTTCAGGTTATCCTGAGGGACTGTGACAGTGTGTCATTTCATTGGAGACTTGGCAGCAGCAAGTAATGAGAGATAGCGCTGCTTGGGAGAGCTTACAGTAATATGTGTAATGCTTATAGTAGGGAACATGGGAGAGGGCAGTCACAGGTGCTGGGTAAAGGTAAAGAAAGGGGACTGGTGTCCTGCTGCTATGTCTGGAGTGCTGCTTTTCTCTGGATGAAATTTGGCATGCTGTTTTCAACAGCTATTAGACCCCACAGATTTACAAAACCCAACCCTTAAAGAGAAAATGTTGGATTAGGGAGAAAAATCACTTCTGTTTCCTTGGTTACAGAGGAACATGAATAAATTATATGGAGGGAAAAAAACCTCAGTACATTTTGAGTGGTCATTTGTGACAACTGGTCCTATGAGTGTTTGCACTGGGGAGAAGAGAAGCAAGAGCTCTTCCTGTCTGGAATGGGGTCTGTGTACGGTGAGCAAAGCTGGACAGCTCATCTCTGTGGGCAGCCAGGCTGGCTGGGCCACTGCTGGGGTGGGGAAGGTGAGGAACCCCTGCTGCTGGCAGGGGAAGAGGCTCTGGGATCCCACGGCACACCTCAGCTCTAGTCAAGTGAACCCTGCATATCAAGCTCAGATTTCAGTGAGTTTAGGTCTGCAGCCTGATTCATAGATCACCTAATTTCCTGCTAACTGGGTTTGCAGAGCCTGTGTGTGACTTGGGTATTTCCATATGGAACTGTTTTACCAAAACGAGGTGTGAATTTAAAGTGCCCTCTAGGAACATTATCTTCTGGAGTACATTATTTACACTGAAAAATACTTTATTTGCAATCTAGTTGCTGTCACTTCAGAAATTGTTTGAAAGATGCCAGCAAGCTATTCTTAGTGTAGAATGAGGGATCCTTCTGGATAACTGTCCCTGTTTAATCATCTGTGTTTATTATGGACATGCACTGGTGACCTTCATTCAATTCAGGAGGATTATGGATGTCTGGATATCAAGCTTGCTTTGGAAATGGGTCTTGGAATCAATTGTTTTGAGTTTTCCTAAGCCCCAGTCCTGTCTCCGTTCTGGAGAAACTGTTCTCTTACTAAGCTGGGTCTGAGTTCCTGCTGGATTATCTTTAGAGGCTTGTGGGCAAAAGCTCTTGATGATGCTGCTTTGCTTGTACAGAATGCTTTTCATCCCAGAGGAGAGTTTACCTGTGTGTACAGCTCCTGCTCTGGAGGCTGGGATAAAGGTCATCCTTTTCAGGATGGTGATCTAAGGTGTGGTATATGTAGAGGTTTGCTTTAACCTTGTTCATGATGGCATCCCAAGAACAGTCTCAGAGTGTTTGGAAGATTATCTAAATGGGATACCATTGAGCTCCTGCAGTAAGTGTGTCCAGCAGGCCCAAGGGCCCTCAGGCACCAGAAGCAAAGGCTGGGAGAGGTTCACTTTTCAGTGCATTCGGGATGGTTAACAGGAGGTCACTGTTCTGTGAATGGAATCAGTGAGGATTCCTTCCAGAGACAGAGGGAGTTCTTCAATGTGGTGCCACTGCAAACCTGAGCATGCTGTCCTATAGCAGTGCCCTCAGGGTCCTCTCCGAGTAAGGGATGGACTGCAGCAGCCAAAGCCTGTTCTGTGGGGATAGGAAGCTTCTTGGAGCCCTTGGGCAGGCAGCAGCACTCGCATAGCTCTAGGCTGGGCAGGGCAGATTGCAGCGTCAGGGCGGGCTGTTCTGACCCCACTGTCTGTGCAGGTCCCTCACTCACACCGTGCTGTGCTCAGCAGCTGCAGCAAACAGGGCTCCTGGGGCTGGGAACAGGGCTGGGAGGATCCCTGCCTTCAGTTCTGCCATTTACAATTCTGAGAGAGGAAAAGTTAACACACTTTGGAAGAGTTTTTTCTTTTTTTCTGGCACTTACAAGTTCAGCACGCTTTTGTGCATTCCAAGCAGTCCTGCCCAGATCGACCACCTGTTCCCTAATTCTGGGTATAGGCAGGCTATAGTTCTTTTCCATATGGGCAGTGTAATTCCATTAAGTAGCAATCCAGCACTCTTTTTTTAACATTAAACCTCGAGAGTTAATCATCCATCTGTGTGTAATCATTGATTCCATTAAGCCTTATGGCCTTGTCAGATTATCAAACATTTTAAACAGCACTTTTTTCTTTTTTCCTTACTCGACAGCAAAAGCATTTGTTGGGGGCATGATTCAAGCGAAGTTTTCAAGCCATACCCCAATCTCGGAGACATTTACAGTTCCCAGATCTTCTTCCTGTTCTCAAACACAGAGCTGGCCTGCATGGGGTCATTTGTGTCACACATTGGGTCGTTCATGTGCTCCTTGACAGGCAGTGCCAAGATGTTTAGTTGATGTTGACAACTCCCCCCACCCCCGAAAAAACAATAAAGCAACACAAAACCCAAGAAAAACAACCAAACCACCCCCACACATGCTTTTTCCCCTGATTATTCAACACTCAGGGTGTACTCTCATCACCTTGAATTTGGGGGATTTATGGTACTTATGGTGCTGCAGTCAGAACAGCCCCTCAGATGGATGAATACATCTGACCCTTATTTTTGTAAGAACAGGGCAACCTGTTGTGCGACGGCATGTAGTTTTTAGTATGCAAACAGAACCAAAAGCTGTTTCTCCCACGCAGGATTTGAAAAATAAGGACATGATATTCCTGGAATTAACCGTGTTCTCGAGTGATTTCCTAAATGTGACAGTATAACTTTGCATAAGCATGTAATTACAGCCTGGTTATTGTCCAGAAATTCCTGAAATCAGAGCTCAGTGGTGGATTTGTTGGATGAAGAGGTGGGAGATGCTTCAGAGCTGCTCACAAAATCCTGAGCCAAGAGGCTGGTGGGTTGCTATGGCAGGTAACAGGTGAGGGGTTAACGGTAGTAGGCACAGTTTTTTCCTTGAGACTTTTCCTTCCTTTCATATTCATTTCCCTTAATTATTTTGTGTGACCTTTGAGCCAGGAATGCAGTTGCCTCAGCTCCAGGCACTAGTGGCTCTGTTGTGCCTGGCTGGAAAAGGAGAAGGTTTCTTTCTTGCTGGGCTGGAGACACATCTGCAGCTGAAATGCCTTCTCAAATCTTTGATAAAAGCTGCTGAAACAGAGCGAAAGCTAATGGTACAAGCCATACTAGTAATTGTGGGGTATGGGCCTGGATTACATTTCCCTGTGTTTGGGTCAGATAATTTATCCTATGAAAAGTAAGTATGTATTTCAGCTGGGATTTTGATGACACTGTTTACTCAAATCTTTTTAAATGAAGAATCTGTCAAGTTACTAAGGTGACTTGAGAGGTGAAAGAGAAGTAACCAGCGAAGTGGTGAGGTTTTGATTTTGAAACATTCTATGAATTTTAGAATCTGTGAAGTGCTGGCAAAGAATCTAAATGCCATTTCTGATTCTAACCAAACCACTGTGATTACTACTGAACCTGATTTAAAATCCAACAAAAATAGCAAGCCGGGGGGGGGGGGGGGGGGNGGGGGGGGGGGGGTTGCTGGTTTCTTAGTTCCTTGTTAATTACATTCATTTCTTTTTTTCGGAAAAATATTAGAATGATAATTAGGCCACACATCATGTGTGGTTGGATAAATACTAGTTACATGTTGAGAAAGGGGGCAGAAAATTGTATCTAATGAAAGGAACTGGTGCCAAATAGTATAAAGATTTGCGTTTGTCTTGGATAAGTGCCGTGCGTTCACCTCGGCTGAAGGAGGAGGTCGCACGGAGCACAGCACGCTCGCACAGCTCTGACAGAGGCCAGGGACTGTTCCTGGCACCCAGGGCACCAGCTGGGCCCTGGGCAGCATAGGGGCTGTTATGCAGGCACTGTCTTTGGCAATGTTTGAGTGCAGGGCTCAGGGCTGCTGTTCTCAGCCTTCCTGAGGCTCTGGGGTGGGTTGAGGGCTGGCTTACCTAGGAACAAACAGGACCATACAGGACAAAAGCCCTCTCTTCCTGCTGTGACTGTGTGGTTTTGGTGGGGCTTTTGTGTACTGTGGAGGCTGTGTCCAGCCTGGTCCCCAGGGCCACCAATGGCAGCACTGCAGCTGGTATCAGGGAAATCACTGAGCCGTGCATGCAGGTGTCCGGGAACTCAGTGTATTGTGGGTTCTGTGTGGAATTCCTTGTGCTTGTGCATCACTGAACTGGAGCAACAGGAGGAATGCCTGGTAGGATGAAATGGGGATGTTAAGGTGTGCCAGCCAGTCCCACAGAGTTCGATATGGCAACTTCTGGCCTAGTGGGAAGCTCGATACTTTGGTTCCGTGGATAACTTAGGCAGCAGCTTGATCCATTCTAAGCCTGAAATTGTAGAAAAGAGGAAGTGCTGGATTTTGCAGTTAAGAAAATTGATAATTAGATCAGTGAGCTATCTGGCTGAGGGACTTAACAAAAACGTCTTGAGCCCTCAATTCCAAAATTGCTGACTTTTCCCCCCCAAATTTCAAAAGTACAAGGGGGGAAGCAAGTTGAATTGCTGTCTAGCTCCTTGCATTTCTCTTGAGCAGATAGGAGGTACTTGAAAATAATTTTTAGTGGATCTTCCCTTGCTTTGAATCATGCCATAAATGTTAGGTCTTATGGTGATAAAGTAAATACCACACAGAGTACATGTGTGGTAGGAAAAGCTGTCCAGCTTGTTTATACCCAAAATCTGCACTGGGCCCTTCTTCATGTGTTGCAGAGCTGGGGTTTCCTTGTGCCAGCTTGAGTGAGGGCACAGTCACCAGTCCTGTTTGGAGCAATTAGAAAAGTTGTCTTTGTCCAATCAAAGAGAGGTATTAGCAGAATGAATGGGAGTAATTAAATCTAATTTAGTCATGTAAATGAGTTTAATTAAAAGAAATCTACCCTTTAATAACTTGAGGGGGAAAGGCACTCCGCACGGAGTTTGGAGTTTGGTTAAGCTAACAAAACACAATAGCTGAGCTGATGAGCCCATGCTGTTGTTAACTGCCATGTGCCCGGAGGGCTCTGGGGCCAAGGCCTTGGGGTGGGCACCCCAGGAGTGGCTCTTCCTTTGGCTTTGGAGTCCCACCTACTGACTTGTGTCATACTTCAAGAATTTGTGGAGAAAAACCTCCCATGATTTTGGGTAAGAATGGGTACACAGGTTAAGGAATGGCATTTTGAGGAAAAAATCCTTGAGCTGCGTAGCTGCCCTCTGTGTGGCATCCTACAAGACCTTTTTGTATGAATCTGTATTAATTCCTTAAGTATCTGATCATTGGCAATAAGCTTTTACTGCTTATGGATGAATCCAAAGTAGAGAAGCAGTGTGGGGAATGGTGCCAGGGGAGCTCCCAGTTTCCTCGGAGTGGCTCTGCGAGCCATGTGGCTCCTTCCTGGCAGCCTGACGTAATTTTTCCATTGCTTGGAGGGTGCTGCTGCCAAGGATTATCATTTGAGGCCCTTCCTAGCAAGAGTCCGGCATGGCCCTGGGGTGTTGTTCCGGGGCAGGACAGGGGTCACAGAGATGAGGATGGCCATGAGGGGAAGAGTTCTGCTCCCAGCAAGGTGTCCTCTTCCTCCTTGGAGGCAGCTGTCCATCTCCTACAAGCTGTTTGTGAGTGTGTCACTTGGAACTTTGACCTTTATTCCTTGTAGTGAATTGGAGCTAGTTGTATTTGCCATATCACTGTGCAGTGCAGCACTGCCAGCAGGACTGTGGAGGAGTTGCTTGTTCCTCTCAGTATAAAAAGGGGACTGACAAAGAGGATTGAGGCTTGTGCTTTCCACCTGGGAAATGCTAAGGTGTGTTGTAGCATCAGGGAGGGCTGGGGTGATAAACACAGGACAGGTGCTGGATGCCTCTGCTCCCATCTGGGATTCCTGAGCATTACAGAGTGCACAGTGAGTGGGAGCCCAGGGCCTCTTGGCTGCCCAGGACACAGCAACCTGCCACATCCACTTCCTCTGGAAACATCATGCTGGTGAATCATTCCTTCCCAGTCATGGGTGCTGTCTGTGTGTGTCTGCAGGAACTGTGATTAACAGGCTGGAGGCAAGTTAGAAAAATGGACCCAAACAGCACTTGAATGGCGCTGAGCAGAGGTTGGGAAGAGGGGCAGGGGCCACTTCCAGCTCCCTCCCACATCTGATCTCAGTTCACTATGATTCACTGGGATTGGTAAAATTGTCTGGGTTTATGTTCTTGCCCTGTCTGAAGCGTGACGTGCACTGCATGGAAATGTCTGTGCCAGGGAATGCCATTGAACTGGGCTGAGTGTTCCTCAGGGATGTGGGCAGGTGTGCTGGAAGGGCTGCATCACACAAGCTCCTCCGAAAAAACCCTGAGAGCTGTGGCTCCTGTCAGCATAGCTGGCAACTTCTTCCATTCCAGAGGCTTGTAGATTTGTGTGTTTATTTTTCCAACTTCATTTGCACCAGCTGGGACATGTTTGGCCATTAGTTTGTGTTAACCCTTGCCTTTGAGGAACCCTGGCTAAACGATGTTCTTGTGGCTTTATGCAGAACACATGTCTTGTGCTTGGTATCTCTGCTTCAGCCTGGTAATATGAGGAGGCATTTTAAATGTAGATCAGTTGTGGACCTAAAAATTATTTCAGTAAGCCCAACTGTATGTATCAGACCCAATTGTAGCCAAAGAGTGATTTTTAAATTTCTGTTTTTCCTTTGAATATAGCTTTTTGACAACGTTTGGCAACTGCAGCATCCTGTCATATGTTTTCTCTTTCATGGTCTTTCGATTTTCTGAAAGTAGTCTCTCTCATAAAACACTTCATTTCTTCTTCAATAATAGTGAGCATTCTGCAGCTGGAATATCAAGTGCTGGTTCAGATGAACACGTACGTTTTGATGGGATGAAGCAGCTTCTAAAGAGTTAGTGTGTGATTTTAATAACCAGTGCTTGGGTTCAGATCCACTCCTGATGCTGTCTGCTGAATTTCCTTTCCCTTACAGGCAAATCCTTGTCCAGGTGGACCCTTCCACCACCTAAATCCCCTCCCAGCCAGCTGCAGAGACTCTCTTTAAAGCAAAGAAAATTAAAGACCTGAAAATCTAAAACTTTTATTTGGGTTGAGCAAGAGGCGGAGTGGTTGCTATTGGAGGTACTCGCCAAAAAAGAAAAAGACTGAATTTGAATTTCTCCCCTTCTCTTTGCCTTGTATCAAAGCAGTTTATTTAAGAATTGCTGTTTTGAAGACTAAATTAAATTCAGACAGCTTTGTTAATGATGCCTACACTGGTTATTTGCTTTGACTTGGCTTAAATTAAAACTTTTTTCCCTCTGCAAATTACTTGCTTCTTCAGGGTTTTGTCCAAGCTGGTTCATCAGAACAGCAAAAGCAGTTTGAGCTGTCAGGGTGCCACTGGATTTACTCAGGTTTGCCAGCCTGAAAGAAATGCAGCCGAGCCATCAAAGTAAAATTAAATTAAAAACTTTGGAACCAAGGTACTGGAATGAGTTGCTAGGAGGAGTTGTCTGAGGGCTGGGCTGTGAGACTCAGCAGGCATTTGTAGGCTTTGTGCTGCATGGTGTATTGATCTCATCCTTCTCTGGTGGCTGGATTGGTGCTGGGAATGCAGGGGCAGTGCACTGTATCTCCCAAGGAGCTGCTGGAATGGGGCTTTGCCAAAAGTACTTGGGAACTGCATGGAGATGTGCATGGACATTGCTCCTGCTTGTGTCCATCTTGAGCTCTTTCACTCATTGCCAGGAGGCCAACGCTCAGCAGCCAGGGAGCAGGGCATGCACAAGTGGTGTCTGCTGCAGGACTCAGCGCTGCCATTGATGCTGTTTCTCTGAAGTGTCCTCCATCCTAGGCAGCAGTGCCTTGCTGGACACTGTCGGGCATGGGAGCTGCCCTGGGATGCTCTACGAACAGTCACCACTGTGGATACAGAGATGGATGGGGCAGCAGCTTTGGCTCTGCTGGTGCTGAGAGCTGCCTCCTTCCTCCCAGCTGCTGAGTGCTTCCTTCAGGCACCATGTGTGTGTAAAGGTAGAGTTGGACAGTGGCAGCAGCAGCAGCCACAGAAGGCTATAAAATGAGACTGAAGCAGGAAATACTGTTTCTGTAATTGCTGGGGGAAAAAAGTCGAATTGCTATTACTTATACCTGCTGTAACAGGGATTAAATCCCATAATGAACTGCACTACTCTGGATTGACACCAGAGAGCAAAATTTATCCTGCTAACTGGGTGTCCCTCAGATTCCATCAAACTGTGCTGGCTCGCTGATGATAAGAGGGCTCCGGGCTTTGCTGCTGTTCCTCAGCCTGTGCATTGCCTGCCTGCCTGTCACTGAGGCTGCCGGAGCCCTGCGGGATGGGGTCCTTGCTCGGAGCCGGGGCTGTGCACGGGGGCTGGGGGAGGCTGGCACAGGCAGGCAGGGATCCTTGTGTGTGCTCCCAGGATGTGTGGGCACGTCGAGAAAATCTTAGGGGATGCTGGGGTTTGGAAGTGAGCCCTGCTCCCCCTCTTGCCGCTCCTCAAGACATTGGTGGAGCAGTGTGCTGGAGCGGATGATGCGTAATTGAGCATGGCTGTATCCAAGTGTGTTCGGGGTGCAAAACATCCCCATGTACGAACAGGGTTTGTGTGTTAATGTGCTTTTCCTTCATGCAGACCTGGTTCCATTAGAAAGGAGGGCATTGTGTAATATAATAGACATGATTAACTTTAATTGCACTTCTTTGTTGGGAAAATAGACATGTAATTAAAAACCTGACATGCGTTGTACTTTTTTTCTCCAATAATTTACTTGCTGGCATGTCTTCAAGCGGATATTCCGCAAGGCCCTTGCCACTTACTCGTGCACATCTCCTCAAGTCCATCTCCTGTCTTTCTGAAACCCTGCTGTCTGCTGCTCAGACTGAACTGGCTAGTTAGCACATACTGCTGGTTGTTCCCTTCTTTCCCAAGAGAAAAAGAGGGTCTTAAAATGCTGCTCATTTTGTTGGATAATTTGGGGGTATTGATTTACTGGAAAATGAGATGCTCTTTACCTTCTCACTGCTGGTGAACGTGCCCAGTTCTTGCTCAGAGTCTCCCGTCCACAGAAGGTGAGGCAAGACTCAGGCCAGGCTTCACGTGTACCAGTTAAAGCATAGTTCTGGTTTGTCTGGAGTCGAAACCCCGTCTCCAGAGTCAATTCTGTGTGTGCTGGGAAAAATCTTCCGGGGTTTCTTAGTACCATTCTCACTTCCCAGGAAAAAAAGGGCAAGTTGTGATAGCCCCAGCCAGTCAGTGTTACCCACAGCTCATTTTAGTCCTCTGGCAGAGTCCCTTCCCTTTGGAAATTCCTGTCACTTTTTTCCTGCTCAGGTGCCTCAGACAGTGCCAAGTTACTGAACTAAAATGTTGTACCCTGGCTCCGTGCCGTGGGTGCACTGGAGTGGCATGGAGTGATATGGGTCCCTTTGCCTGGCAGCACAAGGACATAGGTGAAAACTTGACACGGTCTCACCTACCAAACACCTCTGGGTGGGTACCGGGCACTGCTCAGCCTTACAGGAGCAGATGGACAGACACCCAGCACCCGAGCTGTATGGCATGGTTAAGCACTTGGGCTGTGCTCCAGGGATGTAACTATCTGCCAGGGACACTGCACACAGTGCAAACTCCGGCAGAGATGTCCCAGGAGAGCTTGGGAAACCTGTCAGCCTCTGTGTTCCTTGAGCTGGACTGCATTGGGGTCTCCACAAAATTGCTGCTGCCCTGGAAGGCGCTGTTGCTGTGCTGATGATTTGTGCTCAGCTGTTCCCAGCCTCTGGGAAGGTGGGGTTTTATGGACCCCTCATTCCATTTGTTCTGTTCATCTCTGCCACACTTTATTTTGTCCATCTTTCCATAGTCTGTGTTGTTTTCTGGTTCTTTTATTGTCATTATTCAAAACATGAATAGAAGTGCATATCCTCTAAGTTATGAATGTAATCAATTTTGAGTCTTTAATTGTAATTTTTTTTCCATAAAATTCTTTTAATTTAGTCTAATATAATGGCACATCAAGCAGTAATGGGTACATTAAATTGAATCATGATGTTCATATACACATTTTATGACACAATCAAATATCCCAATGCATTAATTCATGTCAATCAGTTAATAAAATCAAATAGGAAACATTTCTCTAGTGCGGTTAACTGCATTTCTCCCATTTGGAGGGTGACAAGATGGTGAGGGCCTCTGTATCTTGCCTAGTTCATGGTTTTTTGGCTGTGTTGGAGTCAATATATTTACTTAATTGATGAGTACAAAGTATGTCAGTTCCCATGGTCCCCCACCAGAATCCAGGAATGGGGAGCACAAGGCCCCACCTTTACCTTGTCCTACCCCGGTTCTGTTGGTACAGTCCTGTCCCCAGAGACTCCCCTAAGTAAAGGAATATCAGCTGTGAACTTGGGGGATAACTTCTCTTTAAAGATGTCTTCCCTTCTGATGTTGGCTGTCAAGGACAAAGAGCTGCAGTGAGTTTACTGCACGCTGTTGTGAGGAAGGAGGAAAGGAAATTTCCTTTCTTAGCAGTTGGCATTGGAGCAGTTCTATGGGCTTCTCATCTGCTGCACCTCCAGTGTGGGTGCCAGCCGGACTCCAGAGGGTGCTGAACCTGCAGTAGGTTTTTTTCCCTTCTTTGCTTTTGAGCATGAGTTTCCTTTCTAGCAACCATGTTCCTTCACCTTGCTAATAGCCTGCTGACAGGTCTTTTACCTTCGGTGTACAGTGCTGGATGGAAAATAGACCTTTTGTGTAGCAGTTACTTGGCATGCATCAAAAATGGACTGTGACAGAAGCAGTGAGATACAAGCCCTATGGGCTCTCCACATCCTAGGATGGGGCAGTACAACATAAGTGTAGCAGCTCTTCTTCTTGTGTAAAAGGACTCGTGTCGATAAGCAACTGAGTGGCTGAATGAATTGTGTCTGGGTACCCCAGAAAGTGTTCCAGAAGTGACATTCCCAGCCCACACATAGATAGGGTTTGCTGGAGCTGTTTCCTCTATGATGCTTGCAAAGTTTATTTGGCTTTTATTTTCCATTGTGTTTATGCGAAAGTGCAGAGCTTCTGAGTATCATGTCTGATCTCAGAGTGAGAGCCATGATATGGCAACCAAAAGGGTACTTCAGGCTCTAGGGAAAGGATCTGGTTGTGATTGTATGATTTTATCCAACATTCAGCCTCTTCATTGCAGAGCTTTGAGCAGAGGCTGGAGGTGTGCACAGCAGCCAACCTGAGCACTGACAGCTGAGTGTTCCTCTGGGCACTTGAGTCCCAGAAGTCAGGGCTGGCGTTGTAGGGATAGTTTAACTCGGTGACATTGGCTGGAAAGAACTCTCGATCACTCGGCCGTTCATTGCGCTCCAGCTTGCTGTTCCTTCATAAATCTGTGTGCCACAGACACCATTTGTGGTAGGAAGGAAATGGGGGAAAGAAGCATTGGTATCTGCACCCTGTGTGTCCATGGTGGTTAACAGCAGAGTGTCAGGGCATCTCTCAAATGTGCCAGGCACAGGCTGTGCCAGGAGGCTGGAACAGCTGCTTTGGGGCACAGTCCCTGTAACCCCAAGGCTTGTGCCCAGTGCCCCCTGTACCCTCTGTAGGATTGGAACCTGGCCAGGCTCACTGGCAAGGATTTGTGAGGAGGATATTTATTGCTTGCTGCCTGTTTCTGCCTGGCTTGTCACTGGAGCCTGGTTCAAGGTGTGCTGAGCTTGGATTCCTGCTCCTCAGTACTTCTGATGTTGTCAGTAAGGAGTAGCCACTGTAGAAATGCAAATGAGAATGGAATTGAGAGATGAAAATAAGCAAAGAGTTAACAGGGACAGGGAATGTTGGAGGCAGCTCTGATATAGTCCAAGGTGTGAAGTATCTGTAAGCACACAGCATTTGGACACCCATTTTTCTGCTGAGTGGGTTGAAATCCTCCAAGCCCTTGTGTTTTGATATCATCTGATATGATGGTTGGTTTGAGAACAATGAGGAATGACAGCATCATGCATCTAGATCCGTGTGAGTGTGTATGAGCAGGCAAGGGAAGTGCTGGTCTGTGCTGGTGGGCTGGCAGGAGTGAGGGGGTTCTCTGGTGATGGCACCATGTGCACAGCAGTCCCCAGAGAGTATTTGCTTTTTTCCCCTTCCCTCCTCATAACTTTATATGAGAGAAGAATTTTTAGGAATGCTGACCTACAACATAGGTGGAAGCACTAGATTAAGTTTAAGCTTAAACACTGACCCATGACAGTCACCTTGCTCTGTGCTATGCCTGTTGGGGTGAAGGTGCTTTCAAAGCAGGATAAAATTCCTTCTAAATATTTAGTTTTGGTATTTCCTTCCCTGTGTAGTGCCTATGAGGAATGGCACCTTGGTAGGGACAGCTCTGTTAGGCCGCTTCATGGCGCTGTGGTGTCCCTGGAGTCATGTTGGCTGTGGGAAGGGATCAGCACCCCTGGTTTGTCATCTCAGAAGTGTCTGTAGGCTGATGGCTCAGCACATTTCCCGGCTCCCCTCTGCCTAGGGCAGGAGAAGATATTTAGTCAGCAGAAACACAGCACGGTTTACAGATTGTTGGTGTTTTATTCCACACACCACAGTATTAGTTTGCAGGATTGTCACAAACCTAACAAATGTGTTGGAGGTGCTCTCTATCAGAGGGCATTTCAGAACTGTCTGTTTTTGTACAGCTCCAATTGTGCTCCGTGCTCCACTCTCCCTCTGTGCTGGAGTGGTGTAAGGGAACCTTTGAGAGGGGCTCAGATACCCTTCACTAGAGGGCCAAACTGGTTTCATTGGCAGGAGAGGGACTTGAACCTGGGAGCAAGAGTGGCAGGCAGGTGGAAGGGGCTGAGGGACAGGCCTGGCCTGTGCAGTGCTGGGGCTGGGTGGGATTTTGGAGGAGAACACAGTGCAAACCCTCCAAACTGAAGCTGCAGGGAGAAATTGGGCTGAGGGAAGGAGGTTACTTGTTCTATTTGTCCACGTAACATTGCAGGTGTGTAAGTGATGTAGAAGACATGGATGGTCCAAGGCGTTGGGTAAACCCTGAGACCGAGCAAAGTCAGACTGTTCTGAAAGCAGGTGCTGCTGCTGCCTTAGTTGAAAACTCATGAAGAGGGACCAGAGTTGGGGGGAGGGAACAGAATTGGTGCATAAAAGGTCTCTGTTTCTCCATCCCTGTGGCAACATCCCTGCCTGTGCAGGGTGGAGGCAGGATGGACCCCTGGAGTGCTGGTGAGAAGGATGCAGAAAGGGAATGAGTGCCTGAGTGGCACAGGAGGGCTGGGAGGTCCCTGCTCTCAGAAGTCTCTTTGCAGAGCACAGACAGATGCTGCTGGGTTTGTGCTGCATGCGTTTTGGAGTCCAATTCCCAGCCAGGGCTCCCCTTGGCGATGGAGCGGAGGCTCATGGAAGCAGGAATAGCAGTCCTCCCACTTCTATGGAGCAGATAAACAGCTGCCATGGGGGCTGGGCAGAGCTTTTTGCCTCAGGCTCGGACCCGTCAGGCATTTTGTGGGAGCGTGCCAGCATCCACATTTGACAAGGCAGTGGGTTGAGGTGCTTTCCCTTCCTGGCTGTCCTTCCCCACTGCCCCTGGACTTGAAATATTTAAGGAGCTGCATTGCCCTCCCTGGGCAGGATGAAAAGGCAGAGATGGGTTTGTTGGCAGTGGCGGTGCCAGGAACAAGACATGGCTCTGCAGGCCCATCCCCTCACGTTCTAGCAGCTCTGTTCAGGGCTCGGGGTCTGACCACAGCCCCACAGCAGCTGGAGTGGCTGGGAGCAGAGCACAGTATTGCACCTCTGACTGTGACAGCCCTGTCAGCCCTTCTCCACGTGTGCAAGGGAGCCTGGCTGTGGCAGGTCTGTCAGTCCAGCTCTGGGTGTGCAAGGGGAGCCCTTTAAAAGAAAGCCTTGCCTGAGATGCCAAGTGCTTAAAAAAGTACGTCCATTTCTGCCTCTAACCCAAATTCACTGCCTGTTGTGTGGTTGCAGCAGGAAAATGGGCCCATCTTCTCTCCCCTTCTGTGGTCTCCAAGAGCAGCATTTTCTTCCTCCTGCTTCCAGTCACCTCTGGCAGTGGGGACTGTGAGTAGGCTCCACACGGAGCTCTGGTGGCTCCAGCTTAGGGAGCCAAGGATTGGAACACTCCTTCTCTTGATGTCTGTCTCTGAGCATTGAAGGCTTTAAACGGATGGAAAAAGAGTATTGTGAATGGGAGCTTACTGTGTGCCACCTTTTCTGCATTCCAGCTCATCTAGAGATTGTGAAGACCAAAGTGCAAAGGTTTCAGAGGCAATCACTTTTTTATTCCTTTCTTGGCATGGCATGGCATTGTGGCCATCATTTGTTCAGTGGTAGATCAGCTTAGTATCAAGGCTGTAAAGTCAGTGAGGCACAACCTCCAGGGCCATCATTCCTCTGTAGACTGAAGCTGAGGTTCCTCTTGTCTCAGCTCAAACATAAACTTGTTAGCGTGATTAGTACATGTTCTTTGTTGTTAAAATCTGTGGGTTACCAGTAAGTAAGCCAACCCAAGGCACAGTGAAGGCAGTCTGGATCCAGACCTTCTGTGTTTGCATTGAAATGCCTTTAGGACAAAAGTAGTTACTTTCTAAGCTGCATCTCTGAAAATAGTTGAGAAAAAAATTGCAATGATCTGCCCTTGAAAGGAAGAGATGAGGTGAAGAGTTCCAGCCTAGCTGCAGGGTCTTTTTTCTTTCTGTAGGGTCTTTGCATTCTGTCTCTGGCTTCCCATGAAGAGCAGGATCCCTTGGCACCCAAGTTAGGGAACGTTTCCCTTATGGTATCCATCATGGTGTATGTGGGGAATGCTGAGAAAGGAGGGGCATCTCCAAAGACATCACTAATGAAAATACTCGTTCTAAGTGAGAGAAAGGGTTCTAATCTGTCTGCCTCATTTTAGGTTATTAATGTAATTGAAAACACAGTCTACCTAAATCATGCAAATTATATGCAGGGTGAGGATTTTTTTCCGCTATCATAATGATAATCTAAATAAAATGTGGGTTGTAAGTGGAGTTGTGAAAGACTGGATCTGAGATTAATATGAAATGCAAAGATTGAAAAAAGATACGCATAGTGTAGAGCTGCATCTCTGCTTTTATGACATTTGAAACCTTGATTTATGACTATTGTAACCAGGTTTTTAACTGTATGGAAAATGGAATGAGGTTAAACTTCTTCCTATTAGCATTAGAGTTACAATCACAACACATTACAATGGACTAATAAATGTGACTTTTTGAGTAATGAAATTGCCATCAAGGCCCTGTTAAGTGGAATGAGGTTGTAATTGGAGTTGGGCTGTATAGGCATGGGCAGAGGCTCCCAGAGCACCCATAGCATCCCAGACACTGTGGGCAGTCCTGGCTCCGGTCTCTACCTACAGAGTGCTCCCATAACACCTGAGAACACTCCGATCTGCTGGCAAGTCCCATGGAGCCAGAGCAGCCTGGAATCACGATTCCAAGTTGTCTGGGATCTTTTGGGAAGTGGTTATGGACTGTGTGTGAAGAGACGCAGGACAGAGCTTAAAAATACGTCTGTGCTATGGGCAGAAATTTGATGTTGTCACCAGGTTGGATTGCATTTTGTATTTTATTCCTGTAGGGAAAGGGGCTGAATTGTCCAAGCAAGAGTGGGGAGCAGGTGTCCCGCAGCAACTGGCAGTCCCTGAAAATACCTACAGCTTAACCAGAAATAGCTCCCAGTCCATTCCTGAGCAGCTTCTGCACAATGCAGCATCATGGTGAGCTCCCTGCATTTCCCCACTGTCTCGTGACTGGAGCTGTGAGGGACACAGGAAGTATCCAGGACCCAAGGGAGGGAGTGCTGCAGGTACCCACAGCACCTGTAATTCCATCACAGCTTCAGGAAGAAAAGTGTTCACAAATATCCATGTAGGCAGATGCGTTCTGTAGGTATTCAGGGACACAGGTATCAATTCCCACGCATGTCTGTGCATGGGAAGTGGTCTGAAATGCTGCAGAGTGCAAAGGGACCTTTGTCCTGGGAGCAGCAGAGACCTGGTGCTGTCTGACAGCTGGGTCCTCTCTTGGTGAAGGGCTTGGTTCCTGTCCCTTCCCTCATCCTGACCAGAGCTCTGGCCCACTGCATGCTGAGTTGTCCAGGTGAGAGGGGACAAGGAAAAGCTGCTTGTGTTCTGGTATAAGTTGACCCTGGGTCTTTTCCTCATTTCCTATGGCAGGATGTAGTTAAATCTGATCATGAGATGGTGGTGGCCTTTTGTGTTCAGCCAGCAATTGAGCAGGTGAAAAAAAATTAAATGTCAGTTACAATTTTCAGAGGTAGTTATAGGAATTGTGATAAATTTTCTCAGTCTTTGTTCTGGGATATCCCAGAGTGGGTGCACAGCTTGGCACCAGGCAGGGATGGCTTAGCCTGGAAAAGGGCTCTGCCAAGCTGTGCTCAGCAGAACCAGGGTCCCCTGGGGGCTGCAGGGAGCCTGACTGCTATGGGCACGGGCAGCCAAGGACCTGGGGTGTGAGAGGCTGAGGGTGAAGTGTCATCATCATCATAAACCATACAGTCACTGCTCTCAGGCCTATTAGCAACAAGTCATGCCTGGACTGTCATCCTGCCCTTTTCCATGGGTCTCTCACCCTTTGCATTCTGACAGTACTTTCCATTCAGCAAGCACAAACCATCCCTATCTCCAGCACAAGCCCACTGCCATGGGAATGCAGCTAGCCCCAGTTCCTCAGGAAGATGTGGACTTCTGTGGACTTCTGTCTTGTGTGCTTAAATGGGACTGAGCTCAAAGAAGAGCACTCACAAACTTTCTGGGAAGCATCAGGTGGGATTTAGTAGTCCAGGCCACTGAGATTGCAGCTTGTGATACAGAGACTTCATGAGAATGAGGTTCTTAGCTGGATGGAAAAGGAAATACTCTGGTAAATAAGGGGTTTGAGGTCCTGAAAACGTCTGCTCTTGCTGGCCACTGTGCTGGTATGGTGAAGGGTGATGTTTGGTTTTTCTCACTGAGACTCACCCTATCTGCTGCAACTGTGGTTTAGGACATGATCAGGGGTATTCCAAATACACTTCTTCAGGAGCATTTCTTTGTGCACACTGGATATTGCTTTTTGGACTAATGTCATGGCTTCTGTTATGGAGGGAGGCTGGTGGCTGCTTCCACATGGCTTCTCTTCTCTTAAAAGTGTCATCACTACAAGGTGTTTGAAGCCCAGATAATCTTCACATATATATCAGCCTGGCTGCATTGATGTCAGTGCTACTGATCCAACCTGCTGGGCACTGCATCCTCACAGTGGAGCCACAGTTTAGTTCCCAGAAAAGATTTGCTCCCGGGACTTCATTGTATTCCTCATTTTTTCCCTTAAGAGCCCTGTGGGGAGGAGTGGTGTCACAGTGCCCTGAATGGCCAGCAAGGCCTGGGAAAAGGCCATGGGAGAATGTGGAGAATGAAGAGTAGCATGTAGCATCCCCAGCTTCTTAGAGGTTCAGGAAAATAAACATGTAATCCTGAATTACGGGAGGAGCAGCACATTGCCATCCCTGTCTTTATGTGTTACAGTGGTTTCACTGCCCCCAGTTAATAACAAAGACTCTAAATCTCCTCTTGGCTTGGCTCCCTTTGGCTCCCACACTGGCTCCCATTATCTTTAGAAGAGCTGAATTGAATTCTAGTGCAAGGAGTTACTCCTGCCATGGAGGGTGGTACCTGATCATGCACTTGGTCCTTGCTGCCTGTCCTCTTGCCCTGTGTCACCCTTGGCTGTAATGTCATGCTTCTGGCATTCATGGATGTATTCGAGGGTCACAGATCTGGGGGACTCTGGCTCCATCAGTGGTAGAGGACATTGGGCTTCTGTCTCTCCTGAATTTTTTCCTAGATGTCAGGGTCCCTGAGGGTTGTGTAACACTCATCAGGACTGAGCTTCTCACTTACTAGAATCAAAGGAAGTGGTTTAATCCACTGCTGCTGTTTGGTGTTCATCTCTGTGTCCCTTCCCTGGGTTTTTCTGAATGAATGTCTTATACAGGCATGACAGAAATGAGTGTTTTGTGGGTAATCATTTTGATATCTCCATCAGAGTACTGGTACTCTGTTCCCATTCCTATGGACAACCCCTAAATGGTGGTTTGTTCGGTTTTTTCAGAAATGCTATTAATTTGCTTTGCAGTTGCCCTCCTAGATCAGCATCAGGATGCTAAATTAGATCTGACCATATGGAGATTTTCTTTAACCCTTTTGCTCTCTGTTTTCTCCACAAGCACAAGCCAGTGCAGCTGGTGCCCTGTGTTCACGTGGGGGTGGCTGTTTTATAGGAAACAAGGCAGGTATCTTACACAAATCAGAGCCTCCTGTCCCTGCCTTTGTGTGTTACAGAGCAAATAGTCCACACACCTGACAAAATTCTGCTCCTATTTAGTTGCAAACACAGTCGCTTCCTCTCCAGAACCTGGTGGTACTGAGAGTCAAAAGAAGATGATTCCCTGAGTGTGTGTTGCCCCTGAACAGATGCAGAATTGAATATCTGAACCAGGATGGCACTTGGGCCCCCCTTCTCCCTGTAGCCCAGAATGGCCCTGGGAATTCAGGCTGGCCAGGATGCCGTGGCACTTGCTGTGCACAGGGAGGAGAGGAGCAGGCTTGGTTTGCTCTGGGGGTTCTCCTGGGCTTCTCCTGGCACTCCCCGTGGCACACTTGCTGCCTTCCCGACTCCACTGCCGCTCTTGCTGGAGGTCACTGTGTCCACTGAGCCTGGCTCTTTGTCACTTCCACTTTACAGGCAGAGCCTGATGCACCACTCACAAGGAGCAGCCTCCCCTGACAGCCAAGCTCCGTGTGCTGCTTCCTTTGGACAGGTGATTGATTCCTCTGTAATACTCTTAAATGGGAGCTGTATTGGGATCCAGGGCCATCTCCAGATCAGAGAGACAAGGTCTTTAGCAGTAATTGGGCCACCCTGTGTCAGGTGAACTGCCCTGCTTATGGGCCAAATGCAGATGTCACTTGGTGTCACTGTTGGAGGGGATGAGCGCAGCCATGAGAGCATCAACGGTTCGTGGCACAGGTTCCAGCTCCACGCCTGGGAGAGCAGATCGTGCCAGCAGTGCTGAAATCATCGCCTGTGACACTGGTGGTCACAGATGATCAGGGCTCCTAGGCAGCAATGTGGGCATTTTTTTGTCGTATGTTAATATCCAGCTGTGCTTGGAAAGGTGCGGGGGCTCCTAGATTGCTCTGGTGGCTCTGCCTGCAGAGGAGCACGACAGGTGCCCTGGTGGCAGCCCCAACCTGGCTCTTGCACAGCTACGCTGCAGTCTAATGTACAGCAGCTTTTTCATGGTATTTACCCTTTTAATAAATGTTCCACTAAGTGGCAAGTGACAACAAGAGGACACTGGGACGTGGAGGCAGTGCTGACAGTGCTGACATTACAAGAGGTGCTGGTTTTCAGGAATAGTGGCTTTGCAGAGTTTTGGGGTTGGGTTTGCACCAAGGACATGTCCCTGCAGCCCTGTGCTGCAGCCCCGTGGGATGTGCTGCCGTAGGAACCTTCCCAGACACCTGGTCTGGCTGAATTAGGGTGTATCTATGTGTAGATGAGTGCAGTTATCTCTGCATGTATGCAGAGTCACATAAATCCATTACGTGATCTCATATACCAGTCTGAAGAATAAACTTGTCTGGCTTCTCTGGTGGGTGCTGCTGGTCACTGGAGAATCTTAGTACCGTCAGTCTAGGCTGAAATCCTGGGAGTGATGAACTTTGTTCCCCCTGAACCCAGGATAGGCCCAAAATCCTGCTTTGTTTTTCATATCTGAAGGTCTTCTGACTCAGAACAAAAGCGAACACCTGACTCATGGAAATAGAGGGCTCTTACCTTGGCATGGACTTGAGTGTGATGATGTACCCAAAGCAGACCTGTGTGGTTTGAATGGTTTGTTAGGGCATGATGATAACTATTTATACAGAGGCTTTTTGAATTATTTGTAGTTAGGTCTCAGGAGCTGTCCTCCTCTGGTTCATCCAGTCAAAAAATAAATCCTCTTGGTTTCAGCTTCCCAGGAAAGCGCTCAGTGATCCTTACCTGCTCCTGCCCTACCCCTCTTCCTTGTTGTTTGCCCATTACATCATCCCCTTACCCTTTATTATCCACACTGCTGTCTCTTCTCTGGATCTATCCACCCAGGTATCTCAGGGCTTGCCTGCTGCATATGCTGCACACACTCAGATAGATGCTGGAGCCATTTACTCCTTTATTCCTCCATTATTCTTTTGCCAGTTGTGGTGATTTATTCAGCTCCTCTCACGGCTGACGGGCCCAGTCTCTGTCAGTTCAGGAGTGTGACATAGATAGTGCAAATGGCACTAATGAGGGGCAGTCCTCATTAACTGGAGCTCTTATGCTCTCGGGTCACTTGTTCCTTGGGCTGTAGGCAAGGCTGGTAAATGAAATACACCTTGAAGCCAGGTTCTGTCGTGCCATGGCTGGCATTCCAGGTGCTTCCTCTGAGGCCTGGGAGCACTCTCCCAGCCACACCACCGGGCGGGCAGCAGGCTCCCAGTGAGCACACGTGCTGCTCTGGGCATTCTTGGCATCCTCCCTGGGTCCTGGCTGCCCTTCCCAGCGGCAGCAGGCTCTGGAGCACCCAGTAATCCTCTTGAGCTGAATGACACCTGATCAGTGGGTCCAGGGGGGTTTTATGCAGGCTTATATCCGATGAAATCTCCCAGTTTTACTTTAATTGCTGTTGGCAACATGTGGTCTCTGATAAAAAACATATTTTCTGTCGAGATTGCATTCATCAGTTGGGCTAATTTTTCCTGGCCCTCCACCCATCAGAGCTTCTTTGGAAAGGGAAACAGCAGCTTGTGGGTGAGTGGATGCCAGGCAACTGAACAAAAAGAGAGAGAGGGAGAAGGGGAAAAGCAGCTCGGCGCCTGCTGCAGACATTTGCACGGAAAGGCCTGGAAGGGTTCTTGTTCCCGGAGCCCTGCCGATCTGGTGCACGCTCGGGTGGTGGCACAGGGAGCGTGTGGCCTGTGGGCCCCGTGGCCGGCGTGGGCCCGCGCTCGGAGCCCGGGAGGCGCGGCGGGAGCCACTGCGCAGACAGCTTGTGCGCCTGACACGCTGCCAGCGCCAGAAGCTCGCCGGGTATTTCTGTCTTGGCAGATGCACGTTCTGTTGTAAAGGTCTGTTCAGCTCATGCCTGCCTCATTCCCAGGTAATGCTCAGCACAGGCTTGCAGCAGGATTTTCATAGCTTGTACTATGGGGCTTTTCCTTGACACCAGGAAAAAAGAGGGAAACTGGTGTATGATGCAATTCAGGTGAATTGCTGTCAGGATGTGGTTTCCCAGATGTGCTGATCCCAGCTCTCCATGCCAGCAGCTCCCAGCCTCTTGTGGGAATGCTGTGGGTGACCCTGTGTCTGCATGTGATTAAAAAAATAAGGCAAGAGGAACAATGTTTGGTGGGCAGGCACCTTGCCACTCGCTGAGAATTGTTTTGTTGGCTTAAACCACCCCCTGGATTCTTGGGAACTTGCTCCAGAGGTAGCAGAAGTGGGGGAAAGAAAAGAAGTTCCAAAAAGTGGATTAGCCTTCGTTTTGAAGCAAAGCTGAAATGTTTGCAGGGTTTGCATGCTGGTCTCCATATGTCTCTTTTCAATTGCATGTGCTGGAAGAAAAAATGGCAACGTGTAAAGGGATCTGTTAAAGTGGAGAAAGGGAAGCGCCATGTGCTCCGAGGCTGCAAGAGAGAATGGGGACCACCCAGCCATTCCCTCTGAGGAAAAGGCATGTTGTTCCAAAATCCCTAACTTGGGAGCAATGGCTATTGGCTTCACGTTAAGCAGCGTTCCTGTGCTTTCCCCTGCCCAAGGAATGCAGGAGCAGAGTATTCTAGTTGTCTGCTTCCCAGCCCCGCACCCTGCCCAGACCGTTCAGCGAGGAGCTGGGAGACAAATAGCAGCCTGCTCCCACAGCCCTGCCTGCCTGCTTTTCCAATGCTTTTCATTCCTAGATGCAGCCTGACTCAGTCTTGTGCTAATAAAGGCCCCTTTCTGCCCAAATGCAGGCTTCCATCGTGTGCAGGGGATGGCAGCGCTCCCACTGACTCTGGGGAGGGCAGGCCTGGGCCATCTGTCCCTGCCGCTCCGCTCCCGGAGCCACGCACGCAGCACATCCCGCATATCCCTCCCACAAACCGGTGCTGCTCCGTACAGCAGTGTCTGCGTTTCCTCAATGGATTTATAATCCATCCAATACGGTACATTCGGAATGTGTTACAAAAAGGACAGATTTACAGGAGACAATCTGCCTTCATGATGATTGCATATTGTGGCATTTCTAGTCCATATGGATCAGTAAGACTTGGATAGCAGGCATTTGACCTTCAAAATCATGCAAATGTGAAACCAGACTTCCATTTTTTACAGCTGGGAAAGTCACAGTGTAGCTTTTTCATCTGATTTGGGAGGCATTGATTAAAATACAGTTTGACTTCAGAAATTACTGAGGTTTTCAAACTGCCTTTTTGCAAAGCGGTGGCTCCAGATCTTTCTCCCTCCTTCCTCACCCCTCCTGGCGAAGCCTGACTCATTAACGCCTGTGACTCAATTGATCATTTCAGAGAGAAGTTGCTAATTTAGAGCCATGGGCTAACTATAAAGAAGACTTTAAACCTTTTTGCTCCCGCCATAGTTAATCTATGATAATAACTCCTGAGAGCCTCTGAAAAGGTCTGAGTGTGGCTTTCTGTCAACAGCATTAGGGAGCTGTACATTTTCTCACAGAGAAACCTTGGCCATGCCAGATCCAATCAGGGTCTTGGGAGTAGCATGAGCCTCCTGGTTTGCAGAAGAGCTCCCTGGGTTCTGAGCAGGGAGGTTCTGCTGGGCCTTTAGGGTGATTTTGTCTGGGCTCTCAGTGCTTGTGTTGCCTTTGTGGTTTGTTGGGCTGGGCTGGGCTGGGAAGGGCTGGGAAGGAAGGGCTCTGCCCAGTTTAAGCCCCATGTGTCCAGCCTAGGCAGGGCTGCTGTGTTTTCCTTCTTTCACCACCCCTGCACCTGCAAGCTTTGTCTTGCTGGTGGTGTATCCTCACAAGAAATCTTATCCAAACTCCTTCATTGGAATCATTAGGTTTGCCCAGTTCCTCCTTTGTGAAGTTAAAAAACCCAAACCTAAGACAGCTTATCTTTCACAGTATTTTGGCTAGAGCCTGAAGACACAATTTACTTGTACCACATGCTTCCACAGAGCTGTCTCATGCACTCCAGAAGGAACGTGTTCAGGCTGAGATGAAGAGAATCTATCCTGGCACAGGGCAAAGGGAGAACCAGAGATGCCCAAAACATGTGTGGCTTTAGTTTGTCTGATTTTCCAGTCATTCCGTGGGTTTGGATTAGTAATTCTGTGAGTTTCCTTTTTTGTTGTCTTTGGGTTTTTTTCCAGTTCCTCCCTTGTCTTGATGTATCTACAGAACTTTATGCCAACTCTGTATTCTTCACACCCTTGTGCAGGGACAGCCATGGCAGGGCTGGTTCTGCAACCCAGGAGAGAGTGTGTCCAAGGCTAGGGAAAGAGGGAGGGGTTTTATGTGGTCTAGTGTAGTGGTTTTAAAAAAAAAAAAAAAATCTGTTTCTTCAGTTTTAAAATTAACTCATGGACAGAAGTTTCTGAAGTTTCAGTAATTTAGTGGCCATATGCCACAGAACTGTTTCCTGCTGTGAAATCTGTCATGGACAAAGAATTGAAAACAGAAGGAAAACCTACACTAATATCACCAGCTCTGTGGAGAAGAAAGAAGGACTCCTAGGCTCTGGACACTGGCAGTCCAAAGTGGGGCCAATGTCTGCCTTTATCAGTAAAGGAGCACTTGAAGGAAATGTCTTTCCCCAGCAGAAGCAGAGAGTCCGGATATTGCTGGTTGTCAGCTGGTTGTTCCCCACAAGCAGAACCACTGCAGTTCAGGATACACTCTGCAGTAAGGGCAGCAATTCCTTAGGCACGTGTACTTCCCTGGACTAAGCAGGCCTGGGAATCTTGGCTGCTCCTTGAGATTCCCTCGAGACTGTGCAGGCTTTATCCTAGCACTCATTTACCTTGCTTTATGTCCTGAACAACAGACTTGCTTTTCCTTTGGGTCTAAATAATTCTGGCAAAAGGAGTTGGAGAAGGTTGGGGTAGATGGGTTTTATTTTTTTTTCTTTCTGTAAAAATCCCCTTTTTGGAAGAATCGACCAGGGGGATGACTGGACAAAAAATAAAAAAAATTATAGGATCATTTTCTCTGCATTTTCTTAGTTCTGTCACGTTTTGAATGGCACAATCTATTTTTTGTCATGGATTGAAGCAAACGATTGTTTTTTCCTTAGTTCTGCCTGTGAGCTGGCAAGTGCCACCCTGCCACGCTCTCTGTTCCTGCCTCCAGGGCTCCAGTCTGGCACTGCCAGGAGGGACCAGTTTGCCTGGCACCACAGCCTGGGAAGCCTTTGCCCAGCTCATCAGCACCAGCCCCGGGCAGAGTAGGGAGCTGGCAGCTCCTGGTCCTCTGCACTGAGCTTCCAATGGGAGAAAAAGCAGAGGTGGGGAGCCAGCATGGGCACCCTGTGCCCCCGCAGAGGGGCAGCTGGGCAGGAAGTGTCTGTGTTCCCATTTCTGTGGCACAGATGCATGGGCTGGGCATGCAGCTGGGCACTGTGAGAGAGCAAGTAAATCAGGGTTTTTACAGGGAGTGTTCTGTCCTCAGCCACTCGCTCTTGTGGTGTCTGTTGTTACCAGCTACTGCTGACTGGTAAGGCAACAGACCTTAAAGATAATGATATTTGCTGGAACGTGTTTGTCAGGCAGCCAGCTTTCCTCTTACAGCGGCTTTTATTCTCCCTAAAGCACTACTCATGCTTAACTCCTGCTGTTCCTGCTCTCCTAGAGCTGTTCCCATTCCCATAGCCCCTGCGTCAGTGTCAGCTCAACAAACCTGGCAAAGCTGGGCCAGGCTGGACGAGTCCTGCAAACAGCCTTTCTAAAAGCTGAGGCCAAGTGGACATGCCAAGTGCTGCGTCTCTTAGTCATAGGAGCTGCTGTGTGCTGTGTTTATGCAATACACAGGTATCAACTTTTATGGGAAGAAGTGTTTGGATACCTGATGAAATTTACTGAAACCCTGTAAACAGAAACTTGACTTTATTCTCCCTCTGTATCTGCCTCTTACACACACACACAGATACATCTGTTTTATGGCTCTCAGGAGGCTGTGGCTCAGCCACTGCCATTTTGGTGCAGTCTGTGGGTCAGTTCCCGCCATTCTGGGGCCGGGCATGCGTCGGCCACTGAGAGAGAGGAGATGTGCAACGAGGGTGTGCAGATGTCAGCGGTGCAACAGGGTGGAATGTGGCATATATGTCAAGCTGCAAATGGTGACAGGTACTACAAACTGAGCACCTCTGAAATGCTGTGCAGAATCAAGTAGGTTTCTTGTTTCTTACTACATCTGGTTGGCTGCCTGTCCCCTTTTCCAGGGCACACATACCACACTTTTTATGCTGTCCAGTATATCTGTTGTCAGGAGAGCTCCTCTCTACCAGGGCAGCAGTGAAATCTGATCTAGCTCTTCAACTGGAATTTTGACTTTTGTTTCCTCTGAAAACCTGCTCTGTCTCTCTCTCCCGGCTCTCCTCAGGCATCCAAGCATTCTTCTAAGTACAGTGGAAAAGGGATTCTTTGAGAAAAGTTCCCTGGGCTGTGATTCTCTGGAGGAGTGTTGTTGGCACTGTTTTCCACACTGGTACCAGCACACATGCAGTTGGCATCCCTCACACTGCTGGGGAACATTCAGAGGCAGGATTGGTCTTAGGGAGAGAAACTGAGCTGCTAATGTGGGCAGAGATTAACCTTTGGGTTAGTGTAGTGTCTGGACTATGCTGGGTGAAAAAAAACAGTGCTTTTCTTCAGTGCTTAACGCCCTTCTGCTGGTCAAAATCTACCTTGGCAGATTCTGACTACTTCTGGCTTCACAAATGTGTGTACATTTTTGGTGGTTGAGTTTCCATGGAAATTGAGTGTACCCATCAGGTTCTGAAATGGCTCCACGTGCAGTCTGGATTTGAGAACAATTGTTAGCTTGTCTTCTTTTTTAATGCCACCTTTTGATAGAATTGGCCCATTTTCCTAGTACGTTGTGGTAGAGCAGTTTCTTAAGCAAGCAGACTCCAGAAGTATCTGGTCTCCACACAGGTACATTTACAGGCATTGTAAAAGTCTCTGTGGGAGAAGCTGCAGGACTCCGGGGTTGATAATGGGGGCACTTCCAAGTGTTCATGTGTGTTTCTTAACAGCTCCAGAGGAGTTGTTCAGTTCTAGTGGGAAAATAACCTGCATTTTCATAAGAATCTTACTATATATTTGCATAATCTGCCTTTTAACAAGTCAGTTGTGTGTTTATGTGACAGATCATAACAGCGTGGTAGGAGCCATTATTGTCTGCTTTGTCACTCGTAATAGACTTCCATGAGGGGTATTTTCCTGCCTCAGGTTGGTGTTTGTGCATCTGAAAGTGAAGGGCCCGGCAGTGGGGCTCTCAGTACAGGCAAGAACACTGCACCAGAGCCGGGCAGAGAGGGGCTCCTCCTCCTCTCCCTGGCTGTGACAAGCTGTTGTGCATGCAGAGGGGTTATCTTGAACCAGCCCCTGCTGCTCAGTTGGGTTTGAGATGGTCTGGGCTGTTCTGCTGGAGCCTGGGCAGGGCCAGGGCTTTGTCACTGCAGGTTAAAGCTCATCCTGCGAGGACCCCCCTTCCCAGGCCTCATTCCCTGTTCTCCTGCCTATTACCTCTTAAGCATTGTAATAACTCGGGTAAACTGCCGGGACAACAACGCCGTCTGGAGATCCTGCATCTGCCTGCCTTAATCAGCTTCCTCCCTTGAACAGGAATTTAAATAATGAGTCAATTAATGCTCTCAAATGCCAATGAGATGCAGAAGAGATGGGTAGAGGTGGGAGCAGTGTGAGCTGTTCCAGCACTGGATTTTATGAGGAGTCACACACTGGAGCACCCAACTGATTATGTGTCCCACACAGATGTGCCCACCTGGCACCGCTCCTGCTCCCCATGCCTGGCTCACCAGAAAAGGCCCCTTTTCCAGAGGGCTGTAACCTTTCTGCATAGGGCAGACTTGTCACACACCCACGGCAGCCAGATGGTCTTTCCATAGGGCATGGTAGCTTTGTTTTCTAATGGGGTCTAAAAAATGCAAAAGAACGCCTAACCTCTGTATCCTCAGTTCTGATTTCTTCATGCTGAGGATCATTTGAATTCATTCCTGCAACCTCCACAGATTATTTTGGCAAGTACCTAACCCTTTGTTTGTTGCTTTGACTTCACCTGTGCTCAGGCAACACTTCAACTCTTCTTACCACACTTTGCTTATTCTGAACAGAAGCAATAACTAATAATAACTAAATCGGCACCATAACTTGTGGGATTTCCTTTTATTTCACAAACTAAATGCAGGCTGGTAGGGCTGAGAAGAGATGTGCTCTGTAAAAGTGGCTGGAAGGGAAAGAGTGGTCCGTAAATTTTAGGTATTAACAGTTCCTCTTCTACCTCTCCACAAAAATAATTTTGGTTGCTTTTTTCCTGCAGAGAATTCACATAATTTATAATCCTATCTCTAGCCGAACCAGACAGGTAGTGTGGAAAACGTTTTCTGTGCTCCTCTGCCTTGCTGTTTTGCACACTTCATTGCTGTAGCAGTGCCTGATGGGCCGAGTAATGTCCTTAATATCCCAAATGCCGGAGCTATGCTGGCTGTAAACACTGCTGGAGCGCTCTGTGCCTGGGGAGATTTGCCATCCCAAAAGAAGGAAGGATGGCTGTTCCCCCACCTTTGGTGGGAGCCTCCTGTGCTGTATGAGTCTGAGATCATGTGCATTTGTGACAGGAGCAGGAGCTGCATGAGCACCTGGTACACAGGGGCGAGCCACATTTTGGTCAGTAATTCCTGTTGATGCCCAAAAGGAGTCTGCTGGAGGGGTGCTGTTAAATCTGAAAGCTCCTTCACCCCTGTGTCTGTGCACAGAGACTGTGGCTAAAGGCTGTTCTAGGATGCATCGAGGCAAAGGCCAGGGGATGGAGCTGTGCCTCGTGGCTGCTCCATCAGGTCCCAGCAAACCTCCCCTTCAATTATTCCTCTGTTGGTGACTTAGAGAAGCCCAGTGCAGAGTTATTCCACCTGACAGCAGAAGCAGAGCATCCAGGTAAATAAAGCTCACAGCCTGGTTGAGAAATGAAGTTGGACCTCAGTCAGATCCAATCAGGGTTAGCTCACATAGAAACTTACCTGTCAGCGTGTGCGGGACTCGGATACTTTCCCTGCTCCTGGTGAATTGTGAGCAAGGGTGTGAGGCTTTGGCCAGGGCTTGAATGGGGATTTGCTGCTGAGCAGAGTTGCAGTGGGGCCAGTCCCTTCAGAGGAATACCTCCCTGGGTCTGTGGGAGAAGTAGGGACACACCAGGGCCTCCAGCACTTGGCCCAGGTTTCTTGGTATCCAATGACTTGTGAAAGCACAGACCTTCCCAGCTTCCTCTCTAGTAACAATCTCTATGTGGAACACATTATCCCTGTCTGTCAGGAGGCCTGCCTAATTGCAATGGGAAATGTAACGTTATCCTTTAACTTCCCATTTATGAAGCAATTTGCAGGGGAAATGGGGACTGTGTGATGGCCTTTCAGAAAGGAGCTGCAGTGCTGGAAAACACACACAATTTAACAACTGACACATCCAATTGTGAGGCAGTGGAGGAGCACTGGTTAAAGATTCCCTCATTTGCTTGACCTGTGTGTGGAATATGCTGCTGGTTGTTACTGCAGACTTTGAACTCCTAGGGCAAGTGAAGCCCAGGGTGCCTGGTTACAGCTGAGAGATGCAAATTGCTCTGGCTTGGATATTTGTGTTTGGTCTGAAACATGTTCAAAGCATGCAGGGCTTGTTTCTAGGGTAGAATAGAATAGAACGAACTGCTGGTGAAGGCCAGAGGAGCCAAGCATGCCCACAGGTTGGTCAGGCTGCCCCAAGGCAGTGAGCTGGGCTGTGTGCTCTGCACTGGGAACGTGGAGTTCCTCTAGGATTTTCAGTGCCACTTCCTGAGCAGAAAATGCCAGATGAATTTCTGCAGACAGCAAAGCAGAGTGCTTACTCTGGTTCTGGTCATCAAGAGACAGGGGCTGGCCAGCCTGGGAGTCCTGAGAGCATCTGTGGGGTTGATGACCTGCTAACATTTGTGCCTTTGCACTTTATCCACACATTTTCCATCCTGCTCAGCATTTCCCATTAAAGGAATTGGCCATTTGAGGAGTTGGACATTGCTGTGAGGCTGCCAGCAACCAAATACAGACACATGATGCTGTTCCCTCACCTGTCTACTTCACCCTTGCAGTGGCTCAGCTCCTGCTGCCTCCCCTGCTTATCTCAATCATTTGTGACTGATTTGAGGCTTTCAGGAACCCACTTTCCATAGCCAGTAGCCAGACGTGTTATTTCTACCAGGATAGATTTTCTGTCCCTTTTCCCCGTTTGTCTCCATGTGTCATTCCAAGGCAAAGTGAGTGATACACTGTGCCACAGCTGGGTGGATTAGTCACTGACCTTTTGCTGGGGGATTCTCTCTGATGTAGCCTCAGTTCCCAGTGCAGCCGCTTCCGTGCCCGCCGGTGAGTGCAGGAGCTGACAAGTGTCCATGTACCCTTATGGGGATTCCTGCTCTTTATCCACAGCCTTGGGTCTGCATTTTTAGCAAGTGTTAGGGTTGCTGAGGCACAGCAAGTGCAAGAGGCTGCTGCTGGGAAGGCAGGGAGCAGTGTTGGGAGAGGGAGGGGCTGGTTTGGTCAGGAGTTAGCGAGGCCTCCTGCTCTGCTTCAGTCATTGGCACTGCACTGTCAGTGGCAGCCCGGAGCACTGGGCTGCACATGACCAGGTAATGCTCTGCTGCTCCCAGTCCTGCTGGCCAGGGGATCTGAGTCTCTTGAGGAGCAAGGGATGCACTTCAGCTCTGTCAGATGCAATCAGAGTAACCTGCCTTATTATGCAGCTTTTCTTTCCTTCATCCAGAGGCTTAAGATAAACCCTTGGAAGAAGCAGACATGAAAGCCATGTTCTTGAGTGCAGGCTTTGGGAGTGTTGTGGTGCTTGTGTGGCTTTGCCATTGTTTTGCCATTGCAAAGGAATGTGGGGAAGGATCTACCATCCACCTGTTTACCTGAAGCCAAGTGAAAAAGTTGGCACAAGTTCCCTGTGGGATTTGAAGAGAAGGAAGAAAGGAGGGCTGTAGGGGAGACCTTCTTGCCAGAAGCTGGACATCCATCACTTAATCAAACTCACATGCTCTGTAGTGTCTCTGTTGCTGTGCAGGACAGTGCTGGGCTTCACTCCCACAGCCTTTGGGCAGGAAGCATGGAGTTCATGTGAGCCTGAAGGGGAGTGCAGATATGGAGGGTGGCATGGGGCTGGCTTGGGCTGCTGCTTTTGTGGAATGTCACTGGGGTCATGGAAACCAGAAACAAACCCAGCAGCATCTGCAGGAATCTTGAGGAGCAGCTCTCTGTTTCCTGTTGGAATACTGCATAAATTGGATGCAAACTTCCAATTTACGCTGTATTTCAACAGGAAACAGAGAGCTGCTCCTCAAGACTTCTTTTCAGGATGGTTTGGGAATGATGTGTTCCTGTGGCTTTCCAATACGTTGTTAATTAGCCGTATATATCCACAGTGACATGTGCAAATGCTTTTTGTGAATTGAAAATACACCTCTCACTGACTGCCTAAGTCACATAGACATTTTGCAAGCATCTCCCAAAATAATTTCTGAGCATCTCTTCCAAAGGGAAGTTGAGCATGGGATTTGCTCCCTTTGAGGAGGAGCTGCTGGCAGTCTGGTTTATGGACTGTGCCTGCTGGAGTGCAGGGATCAGGAGCACACGTGAGAGGTGGAAGGACGGGAGCAGCGGGCAGGCCTGACTATCAGGTGCATTAATGGAGGGCAGTCTGTCATGTTGCTAATGAAGGCAGTGGCACTTCATTATGCTGCTGGAGTACCTGTGGCTGCTGCTGAGGGAGGAGATGCTCTTTGATGTGTCAGTGTCACCTCCGTGCCACAGTGTTCTCAGGGTACCTCACTCACCTGAGAACACAGGATTTTCCCAAGTGTTGGTCCTTCCTTCACTGGTTTGGACTGGGGTTTTTATTACTATTGTGGCTTAGACAACTGTTGGCATTAAAGGGCAGTTAAAATTAAATGAGGTTCAGCTAGCTGAAGGGACCTTGGGCAAACTGGGATAAGCAAGAGGAAGCTAAGAGTCCCTGTCAGCTGGCAGCAGCACACACTGCAGAGCCGGGGTGAATTCCTGCACTGGCAGAAGAGGTTGTGTGGCATCAGGAGTCTGTGTCTACCTGTGCCCGTGGCCTCACAAATCCCAGGGGCTCTGTGCTTTTGGAAAACGTGAATAGAAGGTCCTGGAGAAAATGGGGGGAAATAGGGCAGTTGGCTGAGCTGTGAAATAGTTATGAGGGCAAATGTATCTCAGATAAGCTGCGGGAGATGTGCAGGTACTGGAGGTCCTTCCTGCATGGCTTGGGGTACCATACGCCATTCAGTGAGGGCACAGTTGGTGTGCTTGTAACCCACATACAAGGTGGAGGATATGGAATGAAGAGGTGACAGTGATTGGGAACCTGGCCCTCCATGTCCTTGTGTTATCTGCCCTCTAGGTGAGACGTCCTATCTGCAGTAGTACTGAAGGTACAGGTATGCCCACATCTCTTGCTCTTTCTGTGCCCCTTGCTGTTGACCTTATTCAGGAGTAAGTTTTTTAACAGGGCAGAATCATGTACTCCTTTTCCTATTCAAAGAGGACTTCTGGTTAATGGTGCTTTATGGTTATTAATAGTGTTTACCTCAGCAGGCTCAACTTCCTTTTACTACCTGACATTATTTTGGTAGGAGAGCTTAGGCCAGTAACAGGTGAAAAGTGGCTGCCTTACAGGGCGTGATTTAGAAACCCCTCAGATGCCAAAATGGTGGATGTGTGAGAAACTGCCCAAGAGCCAGAGCAGCCTGGTGCATCCCTGGCTGGTGAGCTCACGCTGTGTCTCCAACTCTGTCCCCTGGCTGGTGTCACGAGTTGCTGGTGGGCTGACCGAGAGCTCCATCCATGCTGCGCTCAGCTTTGGGCTCTGAGAATGTGCTGATGGTCTGGCTGGGTCCAATTGTAGTGTTCAGCTGAAATCCAAGGGAGCAGCCTGGCTCGGGTCTTGCTTGCTGTATTTCCTTTTCTCTGCAGATATCTGTGTGGGCAGTTTTCATGTAGTTTGCTCCGTGCCCCTGAGCTGAGACCTGGGCTCTCTGTCCCCCCTGAAATCAGCCCATGTGGGCAGCAGATTTACAGGGGAGCTCTCCCAAGCTGAGCTGGGGCGTTGGAGGTTTTACTGTCCCCTTTGGCTGCTTGTCTTGTGTGTGATATGTGGAGAGGCATATAAAGACTGGAGATTAAAAAAGGGAAAAAGTTCCCGTTTGTGTGTGGGAATAAATCCAGAGGCAAGTGCTCCTGGCGTGTGGGAGGAGGGCAGGGCCGGGTGGGAGCTGCAGTGCTGAGGGGAGCAGGGCTGCCCTCCCGGCCTGGGAACGCAGCATCAATGGACCATAAGTGCTCCAGCAATGGGACTGGATCCGTGGCAGCTGTTTGTTCAATGTTTCATGCTTTTAGCCACATCTGTTCCAAATGAGTGTTAATATTGCAGTGGCATCCACTAAGGATGGGCTCTGTCAGCTCTGCTGAGCGTCAGGCTGACCCTGGTGACAAGTAAAGAGCAGTTCAGCCCACAGTGCTCCCGCTCCCTCCACCCCCCGTATCTTGCCTGGCTCAGCTCCATCAAAGCGCCTTTCCTCCCCACCGAGGGGGGAAAAAGAAACGGGAAAACTAAGGCAGTGATTCTCAAGGAGAAAGATTGCATTTATTCCTAGCACCCTGTCCAGCAATGTCAGATAACAGTTTATTCATCCCCTGGCCCCTGTATGACATTGAAGCATATCAACAGTGACAAAAGTATATTGAATAATTATCTTGAAATTAATACATTATCCCAAACTTAAATAAATGTCATCTGATCAATATATCTTGGAATGGAAAGGGAAGAGAATGTGAAGGGCATCGCTTCATTATTCATTAATTTTAGAGTAATGTAGGCAGATGAAATGGTTATTTCAGAGCACTGCTATTATACTCACTGGCATTTTAAATAACTCCCAAGATTTAACAGTATATATTCCCTTGTCGAAGCAGCTTACACTTGTTAACACTGTGGGTTCCAGATTGCTCTGCTTGACAGTGCCAGAAAAGACCAGAAATAGTGTTCCAACCCCATTCTTTCTTGTTTGGTTGGGTTTTTTTCCTTTACCCTTTCTGTTTCTTCCATGGTTTAAGAGATCCAGTTCCACCTTCACCAATACAGCACACTCTGGGATCAGTCCAGCTGAAACATCTGGGCATGAATGTTGAATTCCTGGGAATGAGAGGTGACCCCATTTCATCCATATATACGGCTCTGGCTCAAGATCAAGCTGCTGGCTGGAGATTTCTCTGCGATGAGAAAAATGGAAGCAATCTTGTGTTTCCTGGAATCAGGATCAGTTCTTTGGCTGGCTTTCCCCAGGAGCAGGCAAGGTGACATCCTCCTGTGTGGCCTCACAGGGATCAGACAGGGGTGGTGCTCACCCATGGATGTGGCCAGGGACCTGGCTCTGGCATTTTCCCCTGTTAGGGGCCATTGCAGAGCTACAGGGACCAGCAGAAGCCAGTCCAGGACACACATCTGTAGGATTAGAACAAAACCAAGGAAGCACATCGGCAGCTGCTGTAGAGCTGCTTGACCAAGTTGAGTTGATGAACTGAGGGATGCCTCAGCTGAGAATGCAGCCTGGTGGAGTGTAGTGCCTGTGCCAGCACATGCAGAGCACAGCCAGGACATGGTTTTGGATGGAAGTTGTGGGTATTGGGGCACAATAGGGTTTGGATGACAGGGCCTTAGTGATGTGAGAGAAGAGGCTGCAGGCAACCCTGAGTCTGTGCTTAGCTCAGGCATCTGTGTGTCACAGCTCTGCCCAGCCCAGTCTTATGTGGGGTTCTCCTGGCCACAGAGGCCAGAATGTCACCAAGCCAATCTTAGATCAGTGTGACAAAAGCCCCAGCCATGCTGGTGCCTCCTTCCTGTGTTGCTGCTTTCACTCTTGCCTTGAGCACTTTCCCCTGCTGTGCAGCCTTCCTCCCACCCTGCGTGGGCTGCAGTGCCAGGTGCACACAGATTGTGTGAAGCTGGAGCACATTTGACTTGTGCCCCACCTCTGCCTCACACCAGCAAATGTCCTGTCCTGTGGTGTCCAAGGACAAGTACAGCACTTAATGACACCTAACAAGGTCTGCAGTGCCAAATGAACCGGGCAGCCCTGCTCATAGATCATGGGAGTGGATTATCTGTGCCCAGCTCAGAGGTACTGGGAATGCATTATCCAGTGTCTCAGGCTCACAGCTTGGAGTGGGGCTGGGAGAACAATGCTCTATCAGTAATTTGCTTCATAAATTTCACCTTTCAGTGTATTTAAAATCAATCTTCACAAGGGTCCTGGGTGTCACACACCCAGTTACGATGTTGAAGTTACTCAGTGAACTTTTCTGTATTTCTCCTTCCCTCCTCTGTGGCTGTTTTTATGCAAATTTCCAGGAAAAATCACAACTGAATACGCTGGAAATTCCAGCTGTTGCTTAGTTTAGGGGAGTCACTTCTGTGGTTGGTAGTTTATTTCCCCTGTGCAGGTCTGTGAAGGGGAATAAACCTTGTTCATCCTCCAGCAGAATCAACCCGTTTTGTTTTTTTTTCCCCTCTGGCTTAAGTTGATCTTTGATCTAGCCAACATAAATATTTTCTCTGTCAGGAAATACTAACTCTGTTTTTCTCTAGGAAAACAGTAAATCAGAGTGTAACATTGAGAAGTGTCATAGTGTGTGTGCATGTGCTTGTGCAGGTGTGTGTACCTGCAGAATGTTCCATGAACCTGCATGCTGTACTTAGAACTGAGGCATGTTCCTCTGTGTGAAAGGTAAGAAAAGTGTTTGTTTCTGTGGGGAACAGAGTGAGGAGAGAAAAGAAACAATTGCAGTGACACAGCAAGGTAGTGCCTGAGATGCTGAGAAATTGGAGCATTTTGAGAATGCTGAGGCACACACAGAGCACCTGTGTCAAAGAGGCATGCCAGGCTCGAGAGTGTGCTGAGCCAATGTGTGTTTCGGGACAGCCAGAGTGAGGAGCGGAACAGAGGAGGCCCAAGAGCAGGATGTGCCCTCGTTTGTCTCACAACTCAGCGCTTGCCGTGGTGTGTGTCAAGCAGCACTGGAGCACCCAGAGCCCTGCTTCCCAAAGCCCTTGCTTTGTCTGGCCCTGCCCGGGAGCTGCAGTCACTGCTGGAACATCTGTGTTTATTTTGCATGACAAACTTGTTCCTGGGCTCTAACACACCGCGTGCTGGTCTGGGACTGGGGTTTGGGCTCCTCCGCAGGGCTGTGCTGTAGTGTGCGCCTGGCCCTGCGCTGCTCTATAATACATATTACATTACTTCATCCATAGTTAATGGCAAGTGTGCTATATTTTTAATCTTTATAGCTTTATTGTGTGCAAGTGGTTTTAATAATTGGTGCTGCAGGATGGTTACTTCCCAGAATTACCCTGCAAAATTGCTGTGTTTTCAGCCTTCAGTCGCGCAGGTTGTAAATTATAAACTTGGGTAGTAATAAACTTGGCTCTCTCTCACTGCTCTGTGGAGATGCCAACCTGTAACAACAGCAAAAAGATACATGCTGGCAAAAATTCCTCCCTGAAGCTGTCCTCCGCATGCTGTGTGCATGGCCTGTGGGGTTAGGAGACCCTCTGGGAACCCCTGCTTATGCTTTGTGTGTGTGACCATAAGCAGGAAAAGAACTGCAATGAGATGGGGATAGTGCTAAGGAGCAAAGGGGTCTGGAGGCTCCCAGAACCCCCCACCTCCTCTAAGACATTCCTTGGTCTCCTACCCACGTGGAGCACGAGCACATCTGCCAGAATTGTGATAAACAAGGCATGTGGTATCCAAATGTCTCTCTTGGTGTCCTGAGCCTGCACGTCCCTGAACTGGGGCTCTGGAATGGGGCTGCACACGGTTGGTGCTGGGACTGCAGCCTCAGCTTTTGTGGAGTCTGTTCATCCCATCCTGAGGGCTGAGCTTAGGGTGCTGCCCACCAGTGCAACACAAATACTGTGAAGCCTGGGGCAAACAGAACGTTTTTATTTAAGAGAAAGAAAGAACACACAACTGGGTGAAGGTGTTCTGGAGGCTTCATGTTTCATCTGTCTCATTCTGTTTGGCATTTCTCAGTTCTCTATTTCCGAGCACATCCCCAGCAGGATGATGGTAGTGCCTCCCCTTCCCCTGTGCATTGGGGTGATGGAGACTGCATCCCTCCCTGCTGTGCTGCCTTGGCTCCCAGTTTCCACCCCAGAGAGCCGGGGCCCAGCTGCTGGGGCAGCCCCCAAGCCCCAGGCACAGATAGTGCCCAGCATCCCGAGGAGCTGTGAGCACAGCAAACACACGGCGTCTCTGCAGAGGGGCAGCTCTGGGATGGCCTCGGGTAACAGCAGCTCCTTTGATCGGCCTTGTTGCCTTCAGCCTCAGCTGCCGGCGACGTTCCACTGCCTCTGAAACCCTGTTCACCCATGGGCAATATCCACCTGCTGCAGTCCTCAGAGCCAGGCAGGGGATGTGCAGCGTGCTCTTGGAGTGCCTGCAGGAGTTGCTGGAATAGCTGATGATCAGCCTGCAGGAAGCTACGAGTCTGGGGGACCATGTCAAGAGCCAGGCAGCACTTGGAGCAACCAGACAGCATGCAGAGCCCAACAGTTCTCAGGTGGGGACAGGCTCCTGTCCTAGCAGCCAGCTCTGCTTTAAAGCAACACAAAGAGCTCCCTTGAATTACTAAGTTGATTTTATTTTGGCTTGGGTTGAAACTCATTGTCAGTGATGTTTACAAGCCTTACATGGACACAATTAAGTGTTAATAGCTGTAGCAAGACCTAAAGAGATAGTTTATAACAAATAAGTTGTATTATGATTTGAGCTTCTTCTCTTCACCAAGAAACACTGAGGACATGTGAGGTTCCTAATAAAAACATGTATCTTTAAGTCCTCAGGTAATAATGGATGCAAACATTTTCGTTAGTTCCTGAGCTTTGAGATGCTGACATTTGTTCTTCACCCCCTAATTTCTGGGAGGTGACTGGCTTTGCAGGTGGCTCTGCATTTCTAGCGGATACAAGTGAATTGGGGAATCTTTATTGTTTGACCAAGGTGCTCCAGCACATGTTCAACTTGTGTCTTTGGGGCCCACGCATGTGTTGAATGAAAGATTTTTCATCATGAAATGTTTGAGCATTTTCCATTGATTTGGCTAACCCTGCTCCATCCTTTTGCAGGTGTTGCAATGCCTCGTGGACCAGCTGTCTCCTCTGTATCTCTGGTGACCCAGCACAGCCACGGCAGACCTTGCCCCATGACAACCATGAGGAACAGCAGGAGGTGAAGGCTAAGGTAGGAGATGTTCCAGTCTTATTTACACATGAAACACATTGATAACAGATTACCACTGAAGCGCACACACACACATCAACACTGACTGAAGCACACAAACAGATGCAAACACTGTGACTCCAAGTGCCTTCTGGGACACCCACCTTTCTTCTGATGGTTGGAACAGAGCAGCGATCCTGTTTTAGCAGTGGTGGACTGAAGAACTTAAGGTAAGAGGTAAGGAATTTAAAAAAGAAATAAAGCAGCTTTTTTCTGCGCGCGTGCCTTTGTTGTCTCCTTTTGCATGCTGTGATTTCCATTTTACTTTGTGGCTGTTGCCAGTTATGCAGAACAATGGTTCACTGTGAGCACTTGTCACAAGGTGTGTGATTTCTTACTGATGGTGTCCAGTTTGTCTCAGTTAACATTATTTGTGGGCAAAGATTTCATTGAGATGGGTGTTCAAGACAACCTGATTTGATACAGGCTTTGAGCAGGGTTTAATCTGCCTTGTGGAACACATTGGGGATGCCAGGCTGGGTGGGGAGGTGCCTGTGCCCATGCTGCGCTCATCTGAGAGCTGCTCTGCTGAAGGCTTTGAAGGAGTTCTCATCACTCCTTAGTCATCCTGTCTGAAACAAATAAGATTATCACTGCTTTTGGTTGAAATTTAAGATCCTAATATGGCTGTGCTTGATGGAGGGAGAGCAAGTTCAACAGTCCTTGTTTCCAATGTTCAACTGTTCACTTTCACACAAGCTGCTGTGTGTTTGAAAATCAGTATGTTAATGCTGTGTGTGCCCCACTCCCCTGAGAGCAGCTACAGTGCCAACCACTGCAAAGAGTTCCTGGAACTGGGACCTCTTTGTGACACGGGGGGTTTGGACCCCACAGCCTGTAGGCTCATGGCAGTCCATCTAACTGTCCATGTGGGTGTGATGTCTGGGAGAGGAGACCTTGGGAAATGCCTCTTGGGAAAGGCCTGCTGCTGTTACTGAGCTGCTGAATCTCACAGGAGAATTGTGCAGGTAAGGCTTGAGGTACTCCAGTGCTGGGCAGGTGTGGGGCAGAGGCACAGCCTGAGCATGGGCTGTTGGGCAGCTGAACGTGCTGAGCTCAGGGCAGGGCTGGGGCATGTGCTGGGCTGCCTAAATCGGGTGTCATGTTTCATTTACCTTTTGCAAAGAGTGTAAAGAACAGAACTGTACAAGGTCGCTCCTAAAGGGGGGTTTATCAGCTTACCCCAAACTAGCTGTGAGGTGAATCTCAGTTCAAATACTGGGACCCCACAAAGCACTGTCTTTAGAAAGTACGCTTGTTCTCTGTTAGAATGCAAATTAGGTAATAGTTTCCAGCAACCAATAATTATTTGAGCAGGAAGGAAGCCAGCAGCAGTGCTGCCACCTCTTCGACAGCTCTTCTAATCACCATAGCTTTATCAAGAAGTGTTAAGTTGTATTTTTTTATTGATATTTAAGAATAAATTCTTACAACATCATCTCTATAAAAGGTTCATCACAGACCAAATACCACTCTAACCTTTTAAGCTTCTACAGTAAAAACTGTCGTCTTTATTTATCTAAGTTTGGGATACATACAAATGTAATCATAACCCCCAAGGCAAAATTTTATGGCAGTTTTCAGAACTCCTCTCTATAAAAACTACTCAAAGCTACCAACATAAAAGCTCCCAATAAAATTTGCTTTAGATCCTAGTCATAAAACATGAAATTTTTTTCCGTGGTCCTGGAACTACAGGTGTCCAGTTGGCAGTGCTGGTCGCTGCTGGATTCCCTGGCAGTGCCAGGCTCCATGTACCTGCTGGGTCAGGTGGGCAAGGAGGTGCTGTTGCACCCCGAGCTGTGCCTTGGCTCATCCCAGTACAGCCTGTGGGTACCTGCTGCTGTGCCTGGTGGCAAGCATGGCCACAGGAGATGTGGTTAGACTGTGGCTGAATCAATTCTGGAGGTGAGGAAAATCCTTGGGTGTGCAGAGAACTGTACAGTAAAAACAAGCTGGAAAAAGACATCAGTAATGTAGAACACAGAACTCCTGCCTCTGTTGCTTGGCTGTTCAAACATTGGATATCTGCACTTGTTTGCAAGACTGGTGGCTCTCCAGGTCTTACTTTGGTGACATAGGAATCCATGCATCAGAGGTTGCCTTAATTAAAGATTCCTTATTGTTGTTTGCATGCACAGTGTTAGTAGCAAGCAGAAAACCCTTTATTTACGTTTAGCTGGGGTTGGGCTAGGCTGAGCTGGAGGGAACCAGGTTGGGCTGTGGGGACCCAGGTTGACTGTTCTTGAAATGCAGTGCAGGAATAAATCTCTGCAGGCTTTAATGGATTCCTGGCAACTCACTCACGCTTTATCAGCCTAGATTAATTTGCTTTTACTGTGCAGGGTGGATTATGCACCCCAAAGCATCCCAGAAATGTCATGATAAGTAAGAAAAACTTGATGTAAAACTGTTCTTGGATGCACGTATTTTACCAAGGCAAAAATACTAGTACGTTGATCCTAAAGCTGATTTCTTCAGGGACTGCAGGAGGCTGGAAGTGGGCCAGAGAGCCTCCACCTGGTGACCCACATCTTGTGTTTGCCTTGGCCTTGTCATTCCACGCACCCACCACAGGCTCTGACTATTCTGTAGCTGGGAAACATTAAGTGGTTGCTGGTCTCAGCTGATGGTTCTTGTGAGGAGGGTGAGAAGACCACAGCCCCATCTTCTGGGAAGTTTCCTGCCCATGGTGTTTCCCAAGGGCTTTTTCCTCCTGCCTCTGCGTGCTCTTCTGCAGAGACATCCTTGGGAGCTCTAGGACTGCCAGGAAGGGGCAGTCAGGCAAATCAGGTAGATCCAATAGTTGCATAAGATGTGTAATAAAAGCTGGATTCATGACAAGGCCTTTCTGTTTATCTTAAAGTAGACTTAAATTAAAAATCTGCCTTCCCAGTTGTGTGTGATGCCAGGAATTGGATATGGGAGCATTCCCATGCTGGCTATTAGAGCTGTGTTCCTATCTCCCTGTCTTTGCTCCATTGGAGAGGCTACTTCCTGTCTGCTGGGTCTGTGACTACTGGTGAATTCTGCTTTGTGGGCACTGTCTGACACAGGAACTTCTCCCCAGTGTCCATCCTGAGTTATCACTTTGCTTAGGGCTGTTGGGTCTTTGCTGTGTCCCAGCTAAAAAAGCAGTAATAAGTGTATGTCAGTGAGAAACATTCAGAGAAAGGACGTTTTTTCTTCTCTGAATGACTGACAAACTGATGTCTTCTGTGGCTGCATGGGCAAAGCTACCACACCAGCTCTTTCTTGCTTCCCTTCTTCCTGACAGTCCTGAGGGAGCCCGAAGGATAGAGTATGCCCCAAGTCCTAAATGGCCTTCGACATCCATGTCCTCGTGAAGCCATGTCCTGATGAAGAAGTTAGAAATTTGTACTCAATTAATGAGACTGTTCCTTGTAGTGGCAACCATCCATACACTCCCTCTGATGGCACCTTTTAATTATTGTTACTAATGACAGAGGTTTGCGGTCACTGCTTTCAGAAAGGAGCAAACCAAGAAACTTGTTTCTCCTAAAAACAGGCATTCCAAGCTCTGGAGGCACGGGCTCAGAGGGCACAGGAGATACAGGGGTCTTTGGCCAGTGCAGTTTGGGGACCCGGGGATGTGTTGATTCTGTATTTTGTTGATAAACAGAGCCATTCATTCCTTATGCCTTTGTACCTATTCCCTCTCACGAGCTCCAAAGGCATTTTATTTTCCCTCAGTTTTGGCATGGGATCAGAGGGTGGCTCCCTGCCTCTGATCTAAGTAAAATAGTCATGATTTGAGGTAGGTGCTGTTCTCATTATTCATCGCTCCTGGCAAAACAAATGTTTGTCTTAAAATATGGCCTTTAATATTTTGATGAAGTATTGAAGCCACTTGGATTTTGGGCAGAGCCAGGCTGCTGGGTGAGGGGCCTGGTAGTGAGGAGGCCCAGTGATGGCAGGTAAGACTCCACAGAGGCATTCCCAGCCTGTAAGGTGCAAGTACAGATGGATTGGCACCATCCTATGTCCTGTTCAGTGCTGCTCAAGAGAGAGTGGCAAGGTCCCAGCCCCAGGGGCTCCTGGACAGAAACAGGTTTTTAATGGGCTTGATTTCTCTTGTGAAAATAAGTGTATTTGTAGCAGAGTACGAGGTGATTGATTCTTGCAGGCATTTATCCTCATAATATTAGGGAAAGGGAGGAAGAAGCTATTGGCAGTCTGTGCTTGCACTGAGTAGAGGTTTCTCTGTGAGACTTGTACAGCTATTGATGGCTTGAGCTCCCATATCTCTGCCTTCCACGGGGCTGTCAGGCACCTTTTGTGAAGGCTTGACAGCATCATCAATACTGGCATTAGAGCTTCTTGTGCAGCTGATGAGGATGGGATGGGTGTGATGGATATGGAACCTTGTGAGAAATTGGGCGAGGTCACTGCCATTTTTTTCCTGGCTTTCACAGAGGCTGTGTTTGCTTCCCTGAGTTCTCCCACAGGGACATGAATTGATTGGTGCTGCTGCCAGTCTGTTGGCAGCATGAGTTGGGAACCCCCAGGGGCTCTGCCAGATTGATGAGTCGGGGTGGGTCCAAACGGAGCTCTGGGACTGCTGGGCCATCCGCACTGGGATGCAGGGACCCCCTCTGAAGGCTATCTCTGAGGCTAGACACTGCGTCTTTGTACTCTGTGAGGTGGAATGCTCTGACAAATTGTAATGCCCACACAGGCTACTGCACACCTTGGTCTGTTCTGCCTGTTCTCTGATGTCCAGTTCCATTTTCCTGTGCTGCTGCTGCCTCTGGCTGTGGGAACAGAAAAGGATCCTTCCCCAAATGTCTCCCAGTTGGCACCTGGAACTCGTGCAGTTTATCCAGGTCCTCATATTGCCCTCAGAGCCTGGCTCGAGCCTGAGGAGAGAGGCTGTGTGGCTGCTGGCTGAGGGGCTGCACCAGTGCACTTGTGGGGCAGTAAGAGTGGGGTGAGAAACTATATTGCAACTCCCAGAGTCTCTATGGCTCCCTCACTGCTCCAGCTGGGAAATAATCTGCACCAGACTCGTTTCCTGGCACCAGCCAGCTTCCTTGGTGCCAGCTTCAATGTGTAGGCTGGCACATTGCAGGAACAGGGAATGTGTGTGTGGCGCAAAAGAAGTGGAAACACTCCTGGCTGCATCACCTCTGCTCTGACCTGCCCTGGCCCCTGACGGCCCTGGCTCCATGGTGTGGAAAAACATCCAGGACAAGACATCCCTCTTTCCTCTTGGTTTACACCATTCCCTCCTCTTCTTCCTACTGATGGTTCTTACGGGCACAGAATCCACCATGTCCCAGGTTAAATGCAAATTATTCCCATTCTGCCAAGGACAGTTCATACCAGAAGCAGGAAGTTGCTTCCACCAAGGTATCTGTGAGATCTCCGAAAACAGTTCAGTTGGGATGAGCCAGTTGTGTGCAGGTCAGATTTGGCTGTGTTCCTCACAAGCCAGTGGAGGTGCAGTAGCATGTACAGCTGCTGGAGCTGAGGTTGCCCCAGGGACCTGACATGGCGTTGAATTCCTGTGCTTGTTTTACTGCAAAAGCTGCCTTGGTGCTGCTCCACGTGTGAAAGCTCCCCGGGATTTGCCTTGAGCTGTGTCCTTAGCAGCTCTTGTACATTCGAGTGCTGGGGCTGTCCTGCAACAGGATGGTGAGCCTGTGGGAAATAGCTTTTTGCAGAATATTTCCACAAGGTTTTTTAATGCTCCCACTTTGCAGATGTGCCCTGATTGACCCGAGGCACAGGATAGGCAGCAGCTGCAAGGGGAGTGTTAGAGTGGGATGTTCCCACTGCACCAGAGCCGTGCTGTCTGCCACAGAGAGGAGGTGGGATCCTGCCTTATCCTATTAACTGTGGGACCTTCTACCTGGAGATGAAAGAACAAAAGCCTGGGCAGACAGTTAATTATAGCTTCAGCTTCACAAGCAGAGTTAATGAATTTTAACGTGCCTCAATTAATAACTAATTGGGTTTTGCGCCTCGGCTCTGAGTGGAACTGGAGGGGTGTCCAGGAAAAAAAATGGTCAAAAGATGAGAGATTTTAATTGAAATACTGTAGGGTTCTTGTGAACAGGGAAATGGTTCCTGGTGTTATCATACAGTTTGAATGCAGAGAGAAATTAAAGGGGAAGTTGTTTCCAAGAGAAAACAAGCATTGCAGTGCATTATTGTGTCACCTGTAGTGTGCTGTTTGGAGAGTACTGTGTTCAGAGCCTTAGTGTGCCATGGAGAAGTGGGTCCTGCAGGAACACCAGCATGTTCTGCCTCAAAGTTCCAGGAGTCAGAGAATTTAGGTAGAAAGAAATGATACGTAACATAAATTTTTTTATGCTCTAGGCTGGAATGTGCCTGGTAGTGCTATTGGTCTAATGAGATATTTTATGTCTATTTCTGTGGAAAGAAGATTATTTTTTAAGCCTACAGTTAGGAGAATGTCCAGTGCTTTGCTGTGATTAGCATTAATTCAAGCTCTGGTGGGCCAAAGGAAATGACCAGAGGTAAAGGTAGCAAAGGTTAAATTGTGTTTGCAGTAGTTTAAAAGAGTGATAAATCCTGAAGAGTGCAGAAATAGAGGAACACTCTGCATCTCAAGCAGCAGAAAATTGTCGTCTTTTGAATTTGATGCTCTGAGTGTGAAGGAAGAAAGGAAAATATATCTATATGCCATTTCCTCCTTCAGTACCATTTCCAGGGAATATTTATCAGCAGCTTCAGCCACCAGGCAGGAAAATCAGAAGCTGAAGTGCAGATTTAGTTTGTTTTGTTTTACTCTTTCATTTTTCTGGCTGTATTCAAACCCCCTCAAAGAGAATGTGGAGTAATAAGGAAAAGAAAAGAAATTAATTTATTCAATGCAGCATTGTCAGGCACCGACCCTCCACCGATGACTGTTTACGCTGGGCTGCTCATCATGCCCTTCACAACTGCTGCACAATAAATAATAAAAGATTAAAACCTTAAACCTGGAAAACTTAGGAAAAAAATATTAGAAAATTTTATTTCGGATTATAAAAATCCGCGAATGATTTACTTTAAGGGACAATTTCATTGCTGCCATGTGCAGGAACTAATGATCATGGAGGGCTCCGGATTGGTGAGGAGGCTGCTTGGGAAACATAGTCATGGGTAGGTGATAAAGTCACCTTGCTCCCGCGCTGCCTCACTGTCACTGCAGTGGCTTTCACCATTTGTTACAAGAAGATGATGGTCCATGTACATTTTTATACGTGGATGGCAATAACATGGGCAATAACCCTCCCTGAGCGAGCCACCCTTGTTTTAGAGAGCCCAGCTTGCTTCCCGGTGCCAGCAGCCCTTGCCCCACATGCAGGGAGCTGAACGGAGCTTGGATGATGGACGTTTGCAATGGCAGCTATTCTTTGGCACTAAGGATGTTACTTAAACTGGGAGCGGGTGCCAAGTGTGCCAGGTTCCCCCGAGGTGCTCCCGTGGCACCCCCTCAGTGAAGAGATGGATCTGTAAGAGCCTTACAACACACTCCAGAGCAGCCTGTCTCCTGGTGTTTGGTGGCTGGAGTGTGCCTGGCTGGGCATTGCCCTCATGTAGAAGTGGGTTTGTGCTGGCCCTGGGGAAAGGCTGAGCTGCTTCAGCAGCGAACCACTGTTTGAGTTTTAGTTTGTGTTTTTGAATACCCACACACACTGTGCAATTAGCACATTCATGTCCTGTCCAGGCTATTGGGGGTAGAACTGTCAAATGGAGCAGCAACTGATGGTGCCAAAGTCCAGGAAAAATACAGTTAAAATCAAAAGGCAGTATAGGGTACAGAAGGCAGCTGGCTGTGCTTTGGGGCACAGAGGGAGACACTTGCACAGGTGAATGGGGGCAACCTGAATGGAGGTTTAGTAAGCCCCATGTGGAAAACTATGTGTCCCAGCCCTCTGCCTTGTCTGTGTCCTGCTTATTTATTCAGTCTGGCATACACTAATTCTTATTCTTTGCTCCAAATTCATATTTGCCATTTATGTGCCTTGATTTCAAGCATTTGCCATGTCTTACCCCTCTCTCTGTGTCCGATGGCAAAGTTCCTTGTTTCTGGATTTACTAAGAGTATGCAGTTCTGGCTATGGTGCTTTCTTGCCTTTTCTCTAGGCCCCCTGCTCAGGAGGCTTCTGAAACCTTTCCAGTTCTTCACCATCACCTTCTGTTAAAAAAAAAAAATCAGTGTGAAATGGTAGGAAAGGGGTTATGAATTCGATGGCACTGTGATAAGCAAGTTCCTTCCATAGGGTGAGGTGACAGCAGATGGAGGTGTTGGGAGACAGTGCTGGTAGCCCAGAGGCTCTGGTGCAGCCCAGCTGCACCTTGCCCTTGCCCTCTGAAGCACACGCAGGCTGGGCAGCATTTTGGCACCTGCCCGTGGCTGCACAGAAGGGGCTGGAGCGGAGCCTGTCAAGTGCTGGGCCCCGGAGGAGCCGCCAGCCTGCGTCCCACAGGTCACCGGCCATGCATGGCCAGCGCCTGTCCCTGTGCGTGTCCCGCTCCGTGTGCCGCAGCCCCGCTCCTGGCTGCTGTCCCCACTCCTGCCTGGTGTCCCCGTTCCGCCTGCTCCTGCCGAGAGGCTGCGGCCGGCCGGAGGACAGCCAAGGTCACAGCGCTGCGGGTCTGGCAGGCAGGGTCCGTGCGGGGACCAGGCTGGCTCGGCTCTTCGCACCCACGAGAGCCTGGGTGAGGGAGGTGTCACGGTATGCTGCCTCCTGAGCACAGAGCGCAGCGTTGGCACTCGCAGGGCTGTGAAGTGCCACTCGGGAACCTGTGATTTTCTGCGTGCCTCTGGCTGGTGCTCCTCACACCCCAGAGGTGACCGAGACACAGGAGGGCGGGTGGGGGTGATGGGCACAGCGCACCGGAGCTCGGCTGGCGCACGGAGGGACCAGAGCAGTGCACCGTGGACACCGTGCTTGTCATTGGAGCCTGCAGTGCCCTTGATTCCAGGGCCAGATCAGCAGGGCAGGTTCCTCTTGGAAAGCGCCCAAGTTCTGGGCTGAGGCACAAGGCTAAAGGCATCTCCAAACAGCCACGGTCAGGCATGGCTGCCTTAGGAGATGCTACTGCTTGCTTTGAAATGAGTAAAGTAGAGGGGGAGACCCCTCCCTCAGCCTGCTGGCTACACACAAATTGCATACAGAAAGTTTTATATTTCAGTTGAGAATTGGTTGAGGCATGGCTTGTGCTCCTGCTGGTCTTAATGAATCAGTGCTGACTTAATTGTTAAGTTAGTGCTGACTTAAGTGTTAAATGTTTGTTTCTCATTTGGAAGTTGGATGTGAGTGAGGATTTAAGGCCAGCATTGTGTTTTCTCGAAGCAAGGTTCCACATCTGTGTTCACAGGGAGTAAACACATAAGGTCCTTTCATGTGGCCAAACTATAAATGGCACTCAGAGCCAAACCACTATGCAGCGTATTTTTGTCCACGTTTCTTCTGCTTCATTTAACACCTGCTAAGCATTTCAGGAGAGGCCCTTGGTCAGATCAAGCAATTCCTCGTGGGCCACCAAGCATCCTTCCCTGTCAGTTCCTGTCCAAACCCTCCATCCCAGTGCTGCCCTCCCCAGAGCCCCCCCAAACCATTCACCCTTGGTAACCTGCAGAGCTGGTAGCTGAGTGCACTGTGCTTCTATCATCATGGGGAGGTTTTGTGCCTTCCTTTGAAGCTCTTCTCTCACCTGCACTGGTGGCTTTGCCTCACAGTCCCTGGCTGAGTGTGCTGCTGCATGTAGAGACACCTTGCACTAGATCAGATACGAGTATCAGTGGCAGAAATGTGTGATTCAGACAAGGCAGTGCTGGTATAAACTGATTTTATTGTATCCCACCACTCTGTTGGAGAAACTCTCACAGGCACTTATTGTAGCCATGTCTGATCCCGTGGGGATTTAAGCTGTATTTGACATGAACAGGAGTGAAATGGATTTCCATTCACCCATACAGACATTTCCAGCAGTTTAACCAGCTCACTTTCCAAAGTGGTTTCAGGGCATGGGAGCTCAGGCACAGCTGGGGGAGATAGGGAAGTGGGGGGGAGCTGTGATGGCTGAGGAGCACAGAGGTGACAGCCCATGAAAGGGATGGTGCAGGTATCTGGGTGCCGTGTCCAGCATATCTGGCAGGTACTTGTCACAGCCCAGTTTTCCTGGGAGGAATTTAGGGCTGTTCCTGCACCCTGGGGTGGGTCAGCACACTCTGTGCTCAAAGCATAGCAAATGGGAATACTCTGCCTAAAGCACTTTGGGTTCTTCGGGTTGTTATTGCTCTGATACTGAGCAGAGATTTATGAGGTACTCCATGGTGGTGATTGAATGTATCTGTGCTTCAGGACCTAATCATGTAAGCAGGAATTAAAAAGGGGATTTTTAAGAGGAATGCCAGCTCCCCAGCATTTGCCACAGTTGTTGGGGATTCTACCAAAGCCTGCAGCTGAGCTGCATTTATTTGATTTGTTTTGATATGCTAGTCTGCTTAGGGAAGGAAATGAGTTAGATAAAATATTTATAAAAGAGAAAGTGGAGAAAAGATGTGCAAGTTCTCCACCCCAAGAAAGATATTGCATTGGATGTAACGGGATTCCTGGGGTATTCCACGTTTTACTCCCATCTCATTCCTGCTCTGTGCAGAAAGAATTTCTCCTGTGCTTATGTCAGGAGAGTGAAAAGCCAAAAATGTCATGAGTGCCTGTGGAGAGAGAGGGGACTGCTTAGCACTTCCCAGCGTGGGGAATCCCCGTGAATGGGATCAGGTTAAAAAGAGGAACCATGTTCTGTACCTTCTAGCAGGACGCAGGGCTTGATTTTGCACGTTGATCAATACCCCGAGCTAGGACAGCTTGTAACTCATGAGGAAGGCACTGCCCTTGCTGCTTCTGTTTCCTGTCTGGTGTAAAGTGAGTGGGTGACTTGAAGCCCACAGAAGCCCTCCAGATGTGGAATTCCCCTGTGGGTCACTCAAATGTGACCTCTGTTTCTGTCTAATTTTGGTGGGAGCTTCCTTGTGGAATTAGATTTGAGGTCAGAGCCCTCCTTCCATTAATGTCCATGTTGTTGGCTTTCCCAGGGCAGCCCTCCTTCTACAGCCCCTTGGAAAGGGAGAGAGCCTGAGCTTTGCTGTCTTGCCAGGGCCAAAGAACATATGGCATGACTGCCAAAGCCAGAAATGTGTCACTGTCCCTTCTCCCAGCACATCCCATCCATCCCACTGCCCCTGGAACAGAAGGAGATGGGAGTGGGGAGCAACAAAGCATGAACCCCCTCCCTAGGAGCCAAGTGCCATGTTGTCCCTTCTCACAGAGCAGATCTCCAGTCCTGTTGCCTCTTGGTAAGGGGGAGCTTTTTTTTGGATCTGTGAGCTGGGAATTCCTTTCTAGAGGTGCTCTTGACTTCCAGATCAAAACACTTCAGAGCACATTTCCCATTGCCATTTTTCAGCATCTTGGCACCAGTTTTATTAGCACCAGTTTTAAGAGCAGCGACTTTCATATAAGCACGAGTTAGATTTGGGTTTTGCTAAAGGCTGTAGGGAGCCATCCCGTTCATTCCATGTATACTTTGCAGAGCTGTGCTAATTGTTCCCTTTGAAGAGTCGAAGCCCTGAACTTCAGAACATCACTTTGCTGCTGCCATGCCAAAAGCGCTGCCAGAACTATGTCTCCTAAGCTTTCCTGGCCACAGATTGCTAAAACAGGTGCTCATGTTCCGTGGCAAGTCATGCAGGCATTCCGAGCTCCAAAATGTGGGTGTGGAGGCCAGTTTCTGGGTGCAAGTTAGAGGTGACCGTGGGTGTAGTAACTGCTGCATGACCCCATACGGAGTGTAGCCACTGCCTGGCTCTCTGGGAGATTTCAGAGCTGGCTCCAAGCTTGTGGCTACAGCTCAGTATGAGCTTGGAGCCAAACTCCAAGTCCAGCAAACTGGAGGAGTTTCAGGCAAGGTCCCTGCTTGGCCTGGCTGAGCAAGAAAATTTGTTTCAGCTTTTCTCTTGCTCCATGGGCTCTTAAGCTGGAACCAAAACCCAGGAGCAAAGGAGAAAGATGTTTGGGTCATATAGGAGGGGTTCTGAGAAGCCCCAAAATGCAGAGTTGCTGTGTTGGCTCAGTGCTGTGCTGGCAGCCACTGCTGGGCTCTGCAGAGAGTTTTCACAAGGTCCCTGCATGCAGCACTAACTCACTGCAGCCACAGCCCCTGGAGCGTGAACAGCTGGAGCAATTTCCCGCCCAGAGTTTTCCAAGTTATGAATGTTAGTGAAAGGAAAAATGACACTGAGAGTTTTTAAGGATTTGGTTTTGTAAAAGGCATCTGAGTTGGAGATTTGTGTTACCTCATAAGCATCTGTATGTTTCATGTGCTGGTATTTCACTGCATCACCTGGCTCCGTCTTCATGTTTGGATTTCTCTCCCATGTGCCTTCACTCTTGTCCTGAGCCTTCAGCTTTCCAGAAGGAAAAAAAGTTTGAAGCCTTTGCAAGCACCCTTAAATGTTCCCCACCTCCTCCCAGCTGCTCCATTCTCTTTTGGCTCTGCTTTAGGGATGTTTTGGAGGAGCTAGGAGATGGGGCCTTGTAGGAGTTACAGGCAGATAAACTCTGTGCAGAGAAGCCCTTTTCCACAATAGTGGGAAAGAGCACCTTCCCTACCTGAAGGTGGGAGGAAAGAAATCCCGACTTTCAGCAAGGTCCTAAAAAAAATCCCAAGAAACTTCCATCAAACTAGTGACACTGGGTTTTCTCTTATGTGTGTTCCTGAGAATGATCAAGTGCCATAAGAAACCAGTTTTTGGAAAGGAGGGCTGTGGTAATGTTCTGGGATTCTTTGTGCCGAGCACAGGTCCAGGTGTGATGTCCCCTCTGTGGTCTCACCACTGGTGATGTGGAGGAATTCCTTGCCACTGACTGCAGCCATAATCCACTATGTGCCAGCCAATATCCCAGCCTGGCAGCAGCCCTTGCTTTACATCATGGAGAGCCAAGGATGGGGGGAACCAAAGCTGCTGCATTTGATTTGCAGAACTGGTGATTAACAGAGCCCAGCTCTGGTGATGAACACAGAGTAGCACTGGTGCAGGGCCTGATACAAATAAAAGGTCTTTGCAGTTATAATGAGATATTCATGCATGGCAGCTCTGGGTATAAACTCAGCTGTTACTGTGTGCTTAGCTATGGGAAATGGAGCAAGTCAGGGCTGAAGTCATTGTGTCCCACCTCAGCTGCATCTCACAAATAACAGCCTTGAGCACCATTGTCAGCAAGTCCATTTCCTGTGGCTGCCAGCAGCAGCTCCCAGGCCAGGTGTCCTCTGCACTGCCAGGGGTGACAGGGCTCAGTGGGGTACAGTTGGGAAATATTCACAGGGCCTGCTCATGGGAACGCTGATGGGGACGAGGCCATGATGGGTGTCTCGCACCTTTTGTCTCTGCCGGGGAGGGGAGCTCTGTGGTGGAAGGCTGTGCTGTGCTGTGCTGTGCTGGAGATGGGGAAACTGAGGCATCCTGTGACCAAAGCCATTGTATGTCCTGCAGCACAGTTTGGAGGCTGCAGGAAGCCATGACAGGGGAAGAGGAAGGCTGGATAGTACCTGGTCATGTTCCTCACAGTATGCCAGGTGGGAAATGGGGGGCTGAAGGCCAGGGCTCATGGAAAAGAGACCAGACAAGGGAGGGTGACAGCCCTGTGGCATTGTCCCTCATATTTGCAGGTGATATGCCTCAGAGACTTGCAGCTCCTTCTGGTGTCTATCCAGACTTTTCTGATGTGTTCCTGTGGTTCGGGGTGGATGTGGGGCACAGTAAGGTCATTTTCCAGCTGAATTTACAGCACAGAGCCTGACATCTTCCCCGCCATTTTCCTGCTGGAGTCCTTTACAGATTGAAGAGCCTTCCCTGAAAGGCTGGATGCTTTGGCACTGCTTCTGTTAGATAGAGCTAGAGGATTGCTGCTGATAATCCTGCCACAAATTCAGAATTAATCACAGCATAATGGAATCTGGTAGTGCTGGTTGTTAATTCTCTATTGAGTCTGCATTCCCGTGTTTGTTCTCATTTGTTCTGATCAGGGCCATTGTCTCTAATATTGCTGCATAAAGGGTAAGAAATAAATCAGCGGTGTTTAGCTTTCCTAACCATCTGCTCTGGCTCCCATCCCAAATGCAGTTTTTAAGTTGGGCACAGTTTGTGTGATTTTGCCTTGTGACAGAGAACGACTCTTGGGAGAGGAGGAAAAAGTGACTCCTGATCTCATTCCAGGGATCGATCATTCCAGAGGTACTGCAGTTGAACTCACCAGGTTTTTGTTGTCATGCCTGTGATTCGGCTGAGTTTTGGCAAAGGTGCTGAAAGGAACTTCTTTCTCTCGGAATAATGGGATTAATGCTTTTAACAGCAGTGTGTTACTTGGAGGTACAAAGCACTTTGTTTGGCCATAGAGTTGATGTGATTCGGTGGCATTTGGTCCCAACAAGGTCAATCTCCAACCTGTGCAGGCTGTGTGCACCCCTTGGGTTGTTACTAAACCTTCCTGTGGAGTGCAGCCAGTTGGTTTTAGGAGGTGTTGTTAATGCAGTGAAATTCAGGGCATTTGGGAGCTGCTGCATTGTCACAGATGGGACATACATCTTGTAAACTATAAATTTTTAAAAATTATTTAGCATCTCCATTGCTGTGTGGGCCATGTGGCAGCAAGCATGGGATAATTCCATGGCTTTCATTATGGAGCACACATCAAACATTTAAAGTCTACGGGTGGCGTTTTCAGGAACTATTATAATAATGAGGAAAGGAGAATGGGTTTAATAAGAGTGGTAAACAGCAGCCAGACCCCATTCCTCCCTGCAGACCCATCTGCATGGCACATCTGGGAGCAGGGAGGAACATGTTCCATCCCACCTGCCCTGACTCTGAAGGAAGCTGGAGGGGGTCTGGGGTCACTCTGGGACACATCAGTGACAAACTTGAGGAGAAGAATCTGTCAAATACACGGAGAAGCCCAACCATACCCTTCCAGTAGCCACTCATGCTCAGTCTCTTGGCAGCTGTGGCTGGGTGTTCAGGGCTCATAGAGCCCTGTGGGCCCAGGGCTGTGCCAGGTGGGCACAAAGGGATGTCCCCTCCAGCGAGGACTAGGGCCAGAGCTAGCAGCTGGTGGGATGTGGCATGGCCTCGCCCTTCTCAGGGACCTGGCCATGGGATGCCTTAGCCAGGCATTTGCAGTCAGGCACTGCTGCCCCTCTGGAGCCTAGCAGATAGAGGTCTGCAGTTTTTTAGTACATTTCCGCTGTCAAGATGAGCCATGAGAGGTAGAATCATGAACTCTTACTTGAAAGTCATAATGGGCACTCTCATCTACTTAATCGTGCCATGCAGTGCAGTCCCTAGGAGCAGCTCCTTGCCGTGGGCTGCACTGTGGTGTGGAGGGCAGCTCTGAGAGTTGGAAATCCAGTCAGGCTGTGTTGACTGTGAGCATCTTCTAAGTGATGAGATGTCCCAAATTACACCTAGTGGAGGAATGTTCTGGAAAGAGAGTTCCCATGACTGAAGTTTGATACTCCATGCACAGCAGCCATAGGCAGGATTGCTTCCTGTCCATATGGGGCAGTTTGGGGTGCTTGTGCTTACCCACTCTGGTCCCCATTCATTCCCTGGTGCTCTCTGCAAACCTTTGGAATTTCCTGGTGACAAGCAGCAACTTTGTTCAAGGTGATGGAGGACCTTATGTAAGATACTGTGGAGGGGCAGGACAGTTCCAGTGTGCCAGCGAAGAAGTTGTTGAATAATTAGCTGCTTCCTGCAGCTGCACTATGTGTGCTGCCAGGTGTTAAATGGACAGTGCTCAAGTCAGTAGATCTGTTATGTCATTCCATGTTTCATGCGTGTTCAGGCTCTTGAGAAAGCAGCCAAGGTGCTGGCCCGGGAGCCACAAGCTGGCTTCAAGCACCTTGGGGCTGCATAACTCCCACCTAGGAAAGGCCCTGGTTCAGGTGATGCTTTCAGCTGAGCTGTCCTTTCCCTCCCTGAACACATCCTTCCCTGGGCCAGGGACTCAGAATCACAGCTGTGGTGACCTGCCAGTCACTAGCCACCTTCTGGACAGGCCAGCAGGCAGGTCTCAGCAGGGAGCTGGAGCCAACACTGGCTGTCACCATGCTCTGCTGCACCCCGAGGTGCATGGCTAGGCAGGGCTCACCGTGGTATGGGGGAGTCACTTCCTCTTTGCTTTGAGCTGAGGGCTTCTCACTGGGCATGGCAGCCAGGCTCTGGATCTGAGGAAGCACTGTGATCTCACCTGCCTCCCACGGGGACAGACACCCATGGCTGGGGTCCCCTCCGTGTGTGCCCTCCAGCCTGGCATGGGGCAGCTCTTGTCCACTGACCTAAATTGAGGCTGAGCAAAGAGAGCAAGCAGCTGCCCCACTACTGCTGCTCTGTTTTCAGCACGGCTCGAGCATCCCTAATCCCCTCGGATTTTGTATCTACCAAAACAGCTTGGGCCCATCAGTAAATTGCAGTGGCATATGGTCCAGGTTTATGAGTAATCTGGCACACGCTGAAGGCAAGGAGGACGTCATCCTTCAGCAAATACAGAAAATATTTCGGGGGGGGGGGGCTATGACTGTATTTAATGTAGTTGACAAGAAAGCTGTGAGAAATGTTTACCTTTGAAGCCAGTCCTGTTTCAACTTCAGCTGCCGCTGTGTAACAGAAAACAAATAGAAGTAATAGGGGAGTCTTGTTGGTCCCACAAAGGTTTTGTCACTTAAACTGATCCCGTGGGTGTGTGTGGGGCTGGAGGGGAAAGCAGGCAGCTGGTGCCACCCTGTATACAGCCAGTGCCACATCAGCCTCTTGGTGTAGTCCTCATCACCTCCCTACAGGTGAAGTTCTCTAGCTGGGGCATATGCCAGAGGCACAGCTTCCTCCCTGAAGAGAGGAGGGAAGTGCAGTTTTAGCAGCTCTAGGAGGAGGAGCCTGATTATGGACACCTTGGTGGGCCTGACCTTGTTGTAGTGGCAGTGGATGTCCCAGCATGGTTTCCGGATGTTCTCTGAGGACACAAGAATCACCTTCCAGTGTCAATGTACTCAGCATTGGCTTCATCAGGGCAATTCACCTGAGGAATGTCCAGATCTTCTATGCAGTCCTGTCCTGGCAGGGACATGAAAATATGAATGGTTTGAACTGCACCAGCCAGCGTGACAGCCCTTCTGTAAGGGCTAGGGACATCCCCAGGCTCTGCTGACATCTCCCAGAGACATCTGTGTCAGAGCTGGGAGCAGGAGGACGTGGAGATTGGAAAGGACTGTGTTGGGTAAAACGCTGCAGCAGCATTGTGAGAGTTTTTCCTTGGCCCCTGATTGCTCCCTGGAGCTCAGGCCAGGGATGCTGCTGTTCCCTCCAGCTGGGATGAGAGCTAACAGCTTCTCTTCTCTCTTCCCTGCTCAACTGCTGTAGGCTCTGGAGCCCCATTGCACAGAGAGCTTGAATTTCCTTTCACCCTTCCCAAAATCCATATTTCCTCAGCATGTTTGGAAGTCCAGCTACAGGAACCTCACTCTCTCACAGCCTCCCTACACTATGTAATGCTTTGGCAACACTGAATGTTTTCTTTGGTTGCACAGACATGGCTGTGGCTGTGACATTCAAGGGGGAGTCATCTCCAAGAGGAGCTCCGGTCCTGTGGCCTGGTCAACAGCATGAAGAAGGAGAACACAGTTGGCTCTGAGTGCCACTCTGCTCTTACTGCCAACTGCCACTTGGAAACACCCCAAACTTCAAGGAAGGTTTCGCCTCTCAAATCCAAGAAAAGGCCTCACACAGCTCACAAATAACTTAAACCTTGGGCTTTTAAAACTTTAAACAGAGCCGTTGAGACCATATTTGTTCAAATCTTGCGTATCTTGGGGGCTCAGATTTTGAGCCCTTTGCTGCAAGCTTTGAAGCAATACAGTGTGCAGTTTAAAAGGAGCTTTGCTTTTTAAGTGGGAACTGATTTTTTTGGGGGCTGGGAATTGTGTGTTTTCTGTCTTTGTTTTGCATAGTCTGATTTTGCATTCTGGAAGCTAAAGAAAATACCTCGTATAGGGTGGAATGCAGGCCACGTGATCTCAGCATCAAGATGGAGCAGGGTGCATTGTCCCAGTGCGTGTGGTGTCTCTGTGGGACCATGCTGAGACATTGGGCCACTGCTGGAGCAAGTCACTGGAACCAGGAGCTGAAGTTTCCTGCAGTCCCTGGATGTCCAAGGGCGTTTGCTCACAGTTCTTACTTAAAGTGTGTGTTGACAGGATCATCATGTGCTCCATTGCTTTGCTGCTGGTGGTGTGTGTGTGTGCTCAGATGGATCAGGGACAAGTCCCCCTTGCCCCCTCCAGGTCGCCCTGGTACAGTAAAGGCCCCTGTTGCCCCTGCCCTGCTCGGTGCCAGGGACAAGGACATCTTAGGATCTGTGCCTCTGAATGCTGAGCTGCGTGCCATGCCTGGAAAACTGGCCCCACAGTGTTCCCTCATGGTGCCACTGTCATGAGGGAGGGCATGGCTCCCAAGGGACACTTGCTGGCATTTTTCAAAGCATTTAGGGAAGGGCTGAGCCCCAGGTGTGCAGCAGAGCTGTGGTCTGCAGTTGAACCTGCAATTCTCTGTTTTCATGTGGGTAGGACACCACCCATGATCTTTCCAGCTGTGATGACAGGACATCTCAGGTGTTTGCTCTTCAAGATGTGGCAGCGAGTGGCAGTGACTCAGAATATGTGTTTGTAGCCATGCACAGGCAGTGTCCTGGTGTCTGCTGCTGCTGGACACATGCTAGGCCCTGAGAGCCGAAGGAGTTAAACTGCTTCCAAATAGGCCTCTTCATGCTAATAAAGTACCTTGGAGCTGGTCCAGCAGGCAGACACCTGGGTATTATCCAAGCATCTGACACCCCTAGAGAGCCAGAGCCTTGATGAGCTTTGTACACTCTCCGAAATCTTGGAGAAGAAAGGAGGCTTTCCATAGAAAATGGATTTCAGCGCTAGTGAAGGACATGACGTTCAAGATCATTGCTTTAAAATAATTTCAGCTGCAGTTAATGTGAAGCAAAGAAGAAAAGAAAACCCAAGACAGTGAAAGGATAATTAATTCTGAGTTGGAGTTGCAATTTGGAAGGGCTGTATTGTGAAGTGACCCTTTTCCAAATTATACCTGCACTGGCTCATCTTGGAGAGCCCTTTGCAGTGAAATGTGGTGTTGTTTCACTTTTATACTGAACGCTTGTTCTCCCCTGGTTTTACAGAGTGACCTTGAGTTCAGCCTTTGAGAAAAGGGCCCACTGCACTGCAGGAAGCCTTGGCACAGGCTGGGCTGAGCAGAGCCCTCTGGGGCCAGCCCCCCTTTCTGTGCCGTGGTAGGATGGAGACTGGCTGTCCCCTGGGCTTATGGTATCCTGCCATCCATCCTGCTTTTTTCTTCTCTTATCCCCAAACCACCAAGCATGCACCCTCATCGAGAGAAGTTCTGCAGAGCCTCTTCTAGGACCCTGGAGTATCCCCTTGGAGCAGCATAGTGTCCCTTCTCCCAGGGTCTCACCCCACAGAACTCTAAGGGAACTTGGCTCAATGGATCACCCTCCCTGGCTCCAACCTCCTCTTGCTGGTGTGTCTCCTCCATTCCTAGCATGTGTTGTACTTAATTTCTCCAGAAGTTTAGAGATGCTTTTGATGAGGAGTGTTCCAGGAACTGAAGCTTGTACAGAATATGGTGTTTATTACTGGGCCATTCTGATGTAATTTTAGTAATACTTGGTTTTGTCCTACTTGCTCTTCCTCAGCTTACAGGGAAACCAAATAAAAAGCGTCAAGGCCAGACCTCTAATGAGAGTCATATTTTGGACATCAGATCAGTACAATAATGCATTTCACACTGTTGTTTCCTAATTTGCCTAATCAAATAAAAGGAGATGAAGCATCACAGAGCCCAACCTCCCCGTTCAAACAAGGCAGTGCTGAACCCATCACTTGGTGCTTAAATTAATTTTCCCCACACAGGTTGGCCAAAGCACATAATTTAATCAGCATCTTGCAGCTCTGTCAGTAGACAGCATCTTTCCCAGGGCTGGCAATCCCAGGCAGCTGTCCCGAGGAAACACAGAGTGCATGGATAGCCTGGAGAGGTTTGGGGAAAGAGGGGAAGGTATCTTGGGGCACTGCAGTCCGTGCTGTCACAGCAGGGTAGGGAGCAGACAGGTCTGTGCTGTGCTAAATCCCAGGTAAATCCTTGCTCCAGTGCCACAGTTAGAGTAGATGGGGCTCCCTGTGCCCTCAGGAGATTGTCCAGGGAAGTGAGGGCTCTTGTTGGAGCTTGGGCAGGTGCTTGGGGCCAGAGTGGGGCTTGAATAAATGCTAAAGCCAGTGGTGTGGTCAGGGAGCAATTTCTCCATGACTTAGTCACGTCTTGTCACATCCCGAAATGGGCAGGACCCGTGCTCCAGGTACATCCATGTTCCTGAAGGCAGCTTAGAATCAGCATGCTGTTTGGAACAAGTTTTCCTAAATGTCCTACTGAGCAGTGCTGCAGGGAGCTGGGTGCTTTTTGGGTACTGCCCAATTCACCACCCAGAACAAAGCAGTTCCACTTAGAGAATGCTGAGACCTGGGAACCCCACAAATGCTGCAGGGCTGGTGCCGTTGCAGATGCTTTTCTTCTACAGTGTGTTGGAGAATTTAGCAGAATTTGAGATTGCGCTTTTAAAGGGGATTGTGCAATCAGTGGGTTGGGTTTGAGGTTTTGTTATAGTTCACTGGGAGTCAGGAATAGCATTTTGGTGCTGGTGACATCAGAGCAGATGTAAAAATTGTACTAAAACCCCCTGAAGTATAAAACCATGTCTGAGTTGTGTTTCTCAGGAGATTGGTCCTGGGCCTGGCTGTGCTGTAGAGTACATCCAGCTTTGCAGGTGGGGTTTTTGCCTCAGAAGGTGCATTTGATCCCAATACCAGAGAGGATGGCTGTGGTTTGTTGCAGTGGGCCCCTGGGTCCTACTGGTACATCCCAGATCTCCCCAGAAGGCAGCAGCAGCCACAGGCCACAGCTGAGCAGTCCTGTGCATTCCCGTTTGGGAAAATAAGTTAATTTACAAAATCAGGCAGAGCAAGCAAATGAAAAAAACCCAAAACTATGAATTAAATAATACAATTTTAGTACAAACATGGAAATCAAGTCTTGCTTTTCCACGGGCTGTGGTGCCATCTTTGTAACATAAGAAGAACCACTGTGAGTTCACTGCCTCAACCCAAAAAAGTTACCAAGTAAAGGCAGTTTCTTGCATCCAAAGTCCCTCATTATATTAAATAAAATATTGCAGCACAAAATTTACAAGTGCATCACAGGATCCACTTGCATTGTTAAACAGATGGTACCTACACAGGACCTGAAAATATATAACAATTTTAATTGAGCCAATGCAAAATAGATTTGTGAAATTTGTAAAATAGGACATTCCAGGTCTGCTAAGGCCCTCCCTAGAAATGGTGACGTTAATTTTGTAACAGCACAGGAGGTACTCAGAAGCTGCTCTGTAGCAAATGAAGCACTGCCTTGCCTTGCTCACTGCAGCCTCTGAGGTTTCTGTTCCACACGCTGCCCCTGCTGTGGCTTTTCCTGTGAATGCTGTGCCCACCCCTTTGGCCACGTGAGGCTGTGTGCCCAGGGTCCTGCTCTGGTGCAGCTCCATGGCCAGAGCCCTGGCTCTTGGTGAGGACATCAGCCGAGTCCCTCGCTTCGGCACTCGGGAAGGGGACATAGCTCTGCCCATGCCTGAGTTTGGCATCTGCAGCAGGTGGACTGTTACCTGTGCCCATCCTGCTCCCAGGGCCACATTGCCATGCCCATTTCCAATGCCCAGCAGTGCCTAGAGGGGAGGTCAGAGACGGGTCCTACCTCCCAGCACAGCAGAGCTGGGCTCCCAGATTTCCCCTGAGTGGCTCCTCTGGTGAAGGGGAGATTTCCTAAGCTGAACTCCAAAGGCAGGTGGTGTTGGTGCTTTTGTTGCTTCCCAGTGAGCTAAGGAAAACACCTGTCCTGTAGCAGAGCAGGGCTCCTGTAGTCATGAGGCAGCACTCAATGAGAAAGGATCAAATGGGGATTTGCTGCAGGGAGGCAGCACTGGGTTCTTTCACCTTTTCCCGCAGTCTGAATTGTGACCAATAAAAGAGCCACTTCTTCCACAGCTGGAAAGGCAGGTTTGGTCTGAAATGACATAATACAGAATTCCCAAGTTCCTCCTACATGTTCAGGAGAAACAGCAGAAAGAAAAACCTGACACCTCCCCTACTTAGAACTTCCCCCTTTTGTTTTTTTCCTGGAGTATGTCAACATGATTTGAATCATGAGGATGTATTAAGGTGACAACAGTAACCAGGGCAGTCTGATGTCACCATGGGTTTTGCAGAGGCCAGACACCTGTGTCCTGGGAGTTTGTGAGAATCCCAGGAAAGAGATGCAAACCCATGCCCTGCATGAGGCACCGTTGCTGAGAGTTGTCAAAGATAACCTTATCTTTGCCACTAAAACCCAGCACCCCCCTGAGTGGGAATGCACCCCTGTGTGGGAGCGTTCCAGTGTGATGAGTGTGATGAGGCTGAGTCAGGTGTGGAAAACAAACTGCAGCGTGCAAAATGCAGAGCTGTGATGTCGCATTAGGGAAGATCAGAAGAAGGATACAGCACAGAAATTTGCTGCAGGAAAATCCCCAACAGGAATTAGTAGCAGCCAGCCAAGGCTGTCCCAGGCTGCAGTGCCTAGGGCTCAGGATGAGCCCACATCACAGCACTCTGAATTCCCTTCCATTTCGCCTTGGATCAGCCTGGCCCGGTTCCCCCGGGTTACCCACAGCAGGTTCATGCCTGACAAATGCTATAGCTTTTGCTATATCAAAAAACTGAAAGGGAACGTGGCAAAAATTAACTTCTGGTTCATATTAGCTCCAGCCAATTCATTTCTGCTATTATCCAAATGTATAAAACAAACATAGCCTTGTTGTATTGAGGATGTTCTTATTCCCATGAATTCCCCCTTGTCTCACTGGTGAGAGGAGCCCCTCAGGGTTGCTTGGTGGCATTGCTGGGCTCTTTGTACACAGCTCTTTAGGGTTCTGTCAAGCATTCTGAGCTTCCTGCTTCCTGCCAAGGAAGTCTCATTTGTGTCATCTGGATCAGTGGGTTGTGTATCACCCTATGCCTCTTGCCCCCCAAATTATTTGTGATAGACATTCCACACTGTGTAATAAGGAAACTCTTAGATATTATCTGCACCAAAATGCCAAGTGTAACGTGCTGTGACATTGTGCAACTTAGAAGGGAAAATCTGTGTTGAGACCCCAAATGCAGTTTTGCTTGGGATCAGCTTTGAAAAATTGCTCATTTCATGGTTTTCAATGGACACAGGCAGAAAGGACAAAAAATGGTCAGTGCATTTCTACCTGTGTGTCTCAGTTGGCTACAACTACTCTTTGAGAGTCAGCAGATGAATTTAAGGGGAAAACCCTCTTCACCTGCATGCTGTCCTGCTATACAGCGCAGCTCAGAACACGAGCCAGTGCTCCAGCAGTACCTTAGCATGTGTTGTGTGTACATGGAAAATGGAAGAAAAATAAGAGGGAGCCGACTGTGTTTTAACCCAGCATCTGCTGAGCTCAGTGCTTCCAGCCGTGCTGCCGCAGCACCATGAGGAGCAGTGCAGGACCTCACCTGTGCCTTGGCACACCCTGGCCAGTGTTTGCTCTTGGTCTTGCATTGGTCTGGAGACTGCAGAGAGATTTAGTCAGAGGCTTCAGCTCAGCCAAGGGCTTGCAAGATGTGCCCAGCTCAGGGCCAGTGCCAGCCAAGGTGTGGTTCTGCAGCGACAGGACGTCGCTGTGGGCACTTAGTGGTTCTGGTTGTGTGGCTGATGCTCCACAAGGCATGACCAGCATCCTTGTGGTGTTTGAAGGGTTCTCCTTGGCCGTGGGCAGCCGGCACCCCTGGGTGCTGCTGTGGCAGCTTTCCTGGCCACACTGTGCACAGGCTGCCTCTGGAAGTCAGTACCATGGGTCACCATGGCACTGAAAAATGGAGTTCTGAGCTGTGGGAACGATGGGAGGCTACGGGGGAGGAGAAGATGGAAATAATGACTGAAACTTAGATAATATTTTTATTTATAGTCTAATGTGCAGACATGGCTGTTGCTGATGAGGCTACCAGTGACATAAATAAACTCAAGCAGAAGATGTAAGCGAGTGGATAAATGTAAAGGCATCTTTGGGCAGTGCCACAGATTTGGACATGGACCAAGAGAATTATTTCTGTCCCTTGCGATTGCAATGAAGAGCACAAAGGAGATAATTAGCCCAGGATGCTCCGCATTGCTCTTTCCATCTTGCGCACATTCATGCCCACCAAATGTGAAATGTTCGCCTTTTCCCCTCCAACGTGATGGTTGTTGAACTTATTTTTAGTGTCATTTGATAAGCCTCCCTGCTCGCAGAGAGACATCCCACTGACCCAGCCACTGGTCATTGTCTATACCAGTTCCCATCAAAGCGGGCGCGCTTTGTCAGGTTTCGACTCGAATATCCATTCTGCCTCTGAAGTACAGTATCGAAAGTGACTGGATCATTTGAGCCTTTTTCTTCAGCTGCTCCCTCCTTCCTCCCCCACAGTGTTTCCGCTCACGCTAACATAATTTGGCATCGTCGACGTGACACGACACTGGTTTTTCTAAAAAATTATAATACATACATTGTCGATGTTTGGTGATGGCTGGCGCTCCCATAGATTTAATTTCCGAATTGATGGGAAGAGGTCTTCCCCAGTGCAGAATTGTACCCAACGCTCGGCGCCCCCTCTGCCGCTGAGGAACGCACATACAGTAATAGGTCATTCAATGTCAAAAGGCATAAAAAAGATGAGCAAAATCTTCACAGGCTGCTGCTTGCTGTTGCCTTTAATTATATTAATTAAACTTTGAAATTCTCATGCAAAGAGAGTTGCTGGCTTGTGACGCTGAAGAGCCCTTGGAGATTTGTGGGGGGAAAAAACCCTGAGATACCAGCTTAGTGGCTACTGCTTTTTTTAATCTAAAAAAAATTACACAAGCCTACAACTGCTAGGTATTGTTTATGGATGATGATGTTTTATGCGCTACTGAACTGTGAATGCAGGAAAGGGGGAAAAAACCACCAGCCACAGTGTCAAGGTCTTGAAGCATCAGTCCCTCCAATGCGGCTCAAGATCTCTGCTTACAGGCTGTCTTCCCGCGGAATAACGCTCTAGTAATTCCTTCCTGTCCCGGGTGCATAATGAAAGAAAGGTGTCTTCAAAAACTAAAGGGCAAAGTCTTGCTCGCTACCGATACCTCGAGGCATCCTGTCTACATTTTGTCATGCGTGTGCACTTTTCAGTGTTAGAGTGACAAGATTTCCCGTCAGAAGGTTCCCGTAAGGCACGATGGAGGAGCTGGCGAGGGTTGGGGATCTGACATGGCTCTGAGGCACTTGGCTCTGCGCCTGCTTACCCTGGTGGGAATTGTTATCCTGTGCCCATGGCGAGTAGTCCCTGTGTAAATACCCCGTGCCTCCGCCACAGCTGAGGAATGCTGCATTGCTGCTAAAAGCACATTGCGTCCTGAGAATCTGTAGTCTTCAAAAAACAGCAAACAACAAAAACAGAAAAGCATTCTCATCTCTGGTGTCTGTGCTGTCCCTGTGGTGTTGCACAGAGCCAGGCACACACGGCAGTGCTGCTCTCCGGGGCACGGGCAGAGCCCCAGTGCGCAGTTGGAACACGGGCTCCTGGAGCAGGGATGCAGGAACCTGCGGAGCTCAGGCTGGAAGATGGTCCAAGGGATGCGAGGAAGGGCTCGGTTCTCTCAGCTGGGTAGGACAGTGGCAATGTGGCTGTCTCTCCTCCTGGTATCCGCTTCTTCTCCTCTACTGAGAGGGAACTCGGGTGAAGTTGATACAGCGGCCCTGAGGGAAGAGAGAAGCAGTTACTGGCGGAGTAGCACACAGACAGAGGTTGCTGAATGCTAGAAGGAGCCTGTAATTGAAATTCAGATGTTTGGGAAAATAACAAACCCATGAAAAACCTTTTAAGAATTAATGGAAATTACCCAGAGTGAGACACCACATTTGCCTTACAAATGCAGACTCTAAGCAAGCGTGAGGACACGGCCAACACATTCCGACACTCCCAGGCCTTCTGCGAGCATAATTCACAAATTCTGGCAAGCTGCAGTGAGCAAACCCAAACCCATCTGCCCGTGGGAAGGGAAGAGCACGGGGAAGGCACATCCTGCCCCCAAATGTCCCCCGAGCCAGGTCCTCACGCAGTGAGCACAGATAGATGTGACTGTTAGGTAGCGAAGCTGCTGCTGATCTCAAACGGCATTTTATTAGCAATAACCCTAGCTCTGCAGCTACAGACTCTGTACTCAGGATCTATAAATTGCTGTGCACAGAAAGAAAAGAGGTTTCTTGTGATGCCATATCCATAAAGGAGTCCAGGTGACTCCTGACAGCTTTCAGTGTAGCATAACTAAACAAATCCAACTGCAAAATCTTCAACCTGTTTTATCCACTTGGAGCTCATTTAAATGCCTAAACTCCCACAGGGTCAGGGGCATGTTGGAGTAGGGTGTGCTGCCTCAAAGCAACTCTCTGGCACAGCAGCAATTCCTTCCCTTTGGTCACGGGCATCTGTCAAGGATGGTGCCATGTCAACAGTGCTGGCTTTGGAGCAGGCAGCACTGCTTGTGCTCTGAATCCTTATTTCTGCTTTAAGAGAAGCAGTGCTGGAGGGAAGTTACTGCTTTCTGCTCAAACCTGGGAGATTATGGAATTGTCAAATGAAATTTGGGCTGGGTTTCATATTTCTGTCATTTGTTTAGCTTGATCTCCAGTTTTTCTGGGTATCAAGGAAGGTGATAGCACACAGTTATCTGACATGACACAAGCAGGTCTTGGCAGGCATGAGAGGGGCAGTGTTCTAATCAAGGGGTTTCCTAATGGTTCAGTGCTGGTTCTGTCAGCTGTTTAAGAAATATAAAACTGGTGAAAAGGTGGGGACAGGAACTGTAGGAACTTCTGGCTGCCACCATCTGTATTACAAATGTAGAAGAGATGCAGAGAGATAAATCATGGAATCCTTTAGGCTGGAAAAGCTCTTAATATTACCCAGTGCAACCATTCCTTCATCACTGTGAAGGCCACCACCATGTCCCCAGGTGCCATATCCACATGGCTTTTTGGCCAGGATTAGTGGTCCCAGGCAGAGCAGGGAGAGAGGAGAACCTTAAACGAGCATTGCCCTTTTTTGATTCCCCACTCACCTCCCACATCTCTGTCCCCACCTTCTTTATTCCATGATTCATGGAGAAGGGAGGAGAGAAGGAAGTTGTGTGGTCAGGCAGACTCTTGCCTGTGTCACTGGAAGGGAAGACACCCTAAGCTAGGGAATCTCAGAGCCCTAAGAAACAGCAGCTCTCCAAACACTGTCAGCATCAGACAGAAACATGTAGTAGCAGATACTCTGTCAGTTTAAGTGGGAACTTCAACCATTTGTGTTCTAGATGGGCAAACTGAGGCATGCACAAAATAAAAGGCTGATGTTCACTTGTCAGGGGTTTATAACCTCAGATCAATATGAGCTGCAGGTTTGCATTACTAGAAACAGTGACGTGACCAGCAGCATTGTCTCCTGCAAACTGATGTGGAGAAAAAGCTGCAGACTCACGTAAGTCCCTCCTCAAAAGGCATCCAAAACCTCCCATGCAGCAGTATCTGTGTCAATATTGAGACCAGCTCTTAGAAACAGAATATTAATTCTCCTTCTGATTAATCTGACCTTTACATAAAGAACTGCTTACTTAAGTAGAAGCACTATTTACTAAACATTAGTCTCACCAGTCTGGTTTTGGAGTTCCCAATTAATTAAAGCATGTATGTTCTATGTAACCAGTTCCATCAGTGCATTTCCATCCTGGTGGCATTGCCAGGATACCCCAGTGTGGGGAGTTCCTGTTACACTCGTGTCCCTGAGCTCAATTAAACCATCAATCCAACCAATTTGAGTTCTGACGTACCATGCCTTGTAAATCACTGGCTCATAAACTTTAACAATACCAACATGTAGTCAGTACAAAATTGCACTAAATTAGTGGTTTAGCACTAGAGTAATTAAAAAATGAGTTACGCATGCATTCTGTGATCTTTGTAGGGAATATGAGAGCTATCTCCATGCACCAGATCCAATAGGAAAAACCTCATCCTTCATGCTCACAGATGCACCAGAGGTACTGCGGGGGAAGAATGTGCCAGGTCTTTAATAGTAACGAAGAAGAGGAAAGAGATCTATGGCAAGGGGGTTTACCTAAGAAAGAATTCTTTTCTATTACATCCAAGCAATTTATTTAGTTGTTGAATTTCTTACTGAATCTAAGTTACAGGGCAAGGCAGAAATTCTCCCAGGGCATGGAATCTCAGGGAGTGGGTGCTCACACCACAGCCCAGGGTAGAGCCTCACCTGGCAATGCCCAAAATGAAGGGTGCCGAGGCATCAGGAGGCACCTGCAGGAGCTGCTCTCCCACTCACTTTCCTCTCCAAGCCCATACGGCTCTGTGGGCAGTGCTGGGGGAGGAGACACCCCTCTGGGACAGTGTCCACCCTGGGCCTGGAGCCTGGCCACTGATGGTGGCGAGCCAAGGGTGACGAGCACTTTGGGGCGTCTGTGTGTGCGTGAGCAGACATGTGCTGCTGCCCCCACCATCCCAGTGGAATTCTCAGCTCCGGCAGGGGCTCCTCAGGAGCCCTTCCAATGTTCATCAGGAATTCAGGGCAGGTGAAGCAGGCTGGATCTGGGATGGGATGTGACCACACTGAGCCTCCAGGCTGAGCTGCTCAGCCTGGTCTCAATTGTTTGTCCTTGTGTGTTTCCTTTAGCATGCTGAGTAGTTGTACCCATGGGAGAAGTTTCCATGAATGGCACTGCCGATGTGTTCAGGCGCAGGACTAAGAACAACTGCTTTTCACAGAGGAGCACTGGGCAGTGCTGTTCTGCCAGTACAGTCGTTGCTCCATGTGGTATCTAATGTCCTAAAAGCTTGGCTTCTCCTGCCCTTGGAGGACTGAGATTCCCCACTGCCCATTGCTGAGACTTGTGTGCTCCTGCCTCAGCTGCAGTGTCCCATGAAGAGCACGTGCCCTTTTGGGATTTGCCATTGATCCTGCACTCCATGATCGGTGCCTGCAGAGCCATGAGGAAGGAGAGGACTTCAGGATAATGTCCTTCCCAAGACGCATACTGAACTCTGTCATGTCTGTTGCCCCGTCCTCGCAGCACTACCAGAGCATCTTCCATCCCCCATGGGCACATCCCTGTGAGCACAGCCTGTGTCCCTGGGAAGCGATCTGCTCCCAGCAGCTCCCCAGGGCAGCCTGCCCAGGCTGCTGCTGCAGTTTGGGTCAGCAGGCAAGAACCTGCTTTATCTGGGTCTATTTCTTCTCATATGCACCCTGTGGCCCAGCCTGTGCTTTGCCTCTCTCTGAGGATCAAAGTTGAGGGCAGTGAGTTCTTCCCTGTAGCTCTTGCACTAAGACAGAGCTGTGTTCACCTTTTCCTCTTTGCTAATGCATGGGAACAGGCCATTTCCTGCTTTCCACACCTCTTCAGAATCGTTACCGCCCCATCTGCTAGGATAACAAATGCAGTCTGGACCTGCACACTCATGTGCAATGGTGACAATAAAAGGGAATTCTGAGGGAGTAAAGCTGGGAGGGATTCAAACTGGGCACTGAGGTGCCAGTGCCTGGCAGCATCTGCCTCAGAGTCCTGTTTCCTTGCTGAATTAATCCTGGCACTTCCCTTGGGCAGTGGGAGCGGAACCACAGCACCTGTGTGGGGCTAAACCCCACTGTCTGACAGGGCCCTCAGTGACCTCCCTATTCCTGGTGGTACAAGTGGCATTACCTAGAGCTTGTGTCACGTGGGCCATCTGGGCACTAAAATTCCTCTGGCGTTAAAATCCACCCGCTCCTTCCCTGGCAGCGGGCCTGGGATGTATTTCAGTTCCAACACTCACTCACCCCATAAACACCCAAGTGTACAGCTGAAGGGACGTTTATATTTTCACTCTTTAGTGTGGAGAAGGGGTGCTAGCCCACCCTATCCTGTGCAGCTCTGAACAGCCCTCAGGGACTGGATGCTGGCATCTCTCTTCCACTTACTCTTTGTCCCCCACAATGTGGTAATCCCTTATCCCAGAACCCTGGGAAGCTCAGGGTGCTGTGGGCATTTGAAATTGGTTTCCCATCCTGCTGACACCAAGCCCAGGGCTGTGCTGCCAGGCTCTGAGCACTCAGCCCTCCTCTCTGCCCAGGTGTGCTGGCACCAGCACGTTTGTCTGATGTCAGGGAAATCCATTGCTGGTTCTCCCTCTCACCTGTGGCAGAGCCCCCAAGCTGCTATCCTGCAGGGGGGCACCCCTGAGCCATGGTGTGGGAGTAGGACTTTAACCCCTGGAGAGCTGCCTCACAGCACAACCTGCTGCCGAAAGGGCTGTTTGTCACACAGTTCCTTAGAGGAGTGCTCCTAGGCCGCTGTCACTGCTACAGGCACCAGGATCCTCCCGGGGGCTGCTTGAGGCAGCTTTCCCCAGAATTCCTGAACTGCTGGCTGAATCACTTGTGACAGAGCTGAGGTGAGCTCTGAGCTCCGAGAACACTGCAGGGTAGGCTCAGAGGCCTCCTAAAGTGGCAACATCATCATGAAAAGAAACAAAACTACAACTGAATGGTTGGTGGTCTTTGGGCCCTAGTGAGAATTTGGTTTTCCACTTTAACAAATTTTACCAGCAGCTTCAGTGGAAAGGCATATTAATCTGTGCATTTTCCTCAGATTTACGTAATGTAAATAGCGTGTGAGCATGAACCTCACGATCTTTCCCAGCAATCCCACAGTTCTGGAAATCAGCTTCCAAAGGTCACAGGTTCTGGGGTCCAGGAACTGGTTTCACAAGGAAACCCAAGAAAAGGCTGCTATGAAGAGAAGGTGCCAGCACAGTTACAGATAGCTCACAGCCACCTTCCACCCCTTGGACCTGCTTTAGCTGCAGGAAAAAAAGGGCAGGAAGACAGGACTAAGTTGTTTTAAAAAACAGTTCCTGTCTTTCTCACCTGATAAATGCTGTATTTTGGAGCACAGGCCAACAAACCTGACCTGCCAGGCAGAGGTTCCAAAGAGGCAGTTTAAAGATGCTAGGTTGGAAGATTTTATTTTTCAGTGCCTGTGATTTAGACATGTGTTTGGAGCATACATTGAGGAGGGCAGGGCATGTTTATGTGTGAAATGGTGCACGTGGGGTGGCTCATACCCACTTGGTACTCACTCACAGCAAGGATGGAATTGCACACAGCTGCTACCGCCCCAGGAGCCAAGGGTATCTTTGGTGTGCTGGCAGCTTTGAGGAAATGCCATTAGAGCAGCTTTTTTACCCATGAGCAGCACTTACTGGGAACTGGGCACATGGACAGGTGGGCACAGTTGCTCCATACTGGGTGTGTTTGTCACCAGGGTGTATCCCCGTGGGACCCAGATGCAGGGGCTCTGCAGCTCCTTCTGTTCTGTGGCACCCAGCGAGAACCACCTGCACTCCAGCTGTGTTCTGGTGCCCTGCACCATGGCATGGACAAGGCGGAGTGGAGATGGCACAGGAGCGGGCACTGGGCTGCTGTGAGCACTGCCTGTCCTGCCCTGACAGATTTAGGTAGTGAGAAAAGGGAGGGATTTCTTTCCTTTGCCAAGTTTTCCATGACTGCTGTATTCAGCAGTACTCCAAATAACTCCTGCCTTGACTGAGAGTGGTTGTGACAAGCTGCCTGTCCTGCAAGCCGGCCTTCCAGGGCTGGGCAGAGGGAGTGCTGAGCTGGCTGCTGGGCCTTGGGGGAGATAAAACTGGCTGCATTTGAAGCATCTGCTTCAAAAGGAGGTTGTGGCAAATATTTTATTCAGCAGAGCTGGAGGTCTCCTGTCTCTAGAGGGCAGGAGTTTGTTGTTTTCCTCATGCAAGGCAAGCATTGCTTATGCAAAAGGAAAGGATGTGGAAATGGCCTAGAGAGTCCCTGTTTTTCCAGCACGGATCCTTTGGAGCAAGGGCCCTAGCTCATTCTCCCTGACCCTTGGCAGTGAGCCTCCCTCACTCCAGCACTGCTGCCGCCTGCGAAGTGCCCCCCTAGCCTGGCAAGCTCTGACCCTTTCCTGAAGGACATGTTCTCAGTTCCACTGCAGGCACCTGCCAATGGAGGGCTCCTCTCCTTCAGCTCTCCTTCTCCTTGGAAGGCGGAGCAAGGCCGTGGCAGTGCCAGAGGGAAGGTGCTCCATGTCCTGGCACCAGCCCAGCACACCTTGCCCAGTGCGGACACTCAGCCACTTGAGCACGTGCTGCCAAAACCAGGACACCAGGACACAGATCCTGTCATCTCCACAGTGACGTGCAGCATGTCCCTGGGACAGCTCCCTCTCCTCCCACGGGACACTGGGGGTCAGACTTTGATTCATGTTTCAGGTGAAGCTCTGAGAGCCACACATGCAGCCCTGCAGCACATGGGGGAGAACAGGGGAGAGGTTTTCTCTGAGACACGTCTCAGCTCTTTGAGCTCTTCCCAAATCTTCTGGGATAAATCCTTGCTGTGAATGGGGATCCCATTTATGTTTTGGAGGGATCTCTAGACAGACTGACACCAGGGCTGATCTCTAGTGGCAGTTTCCTCATGTCAGCATCCTAAACAACTTCCTGAGTTCAGTACATCTTTTTTAGGAAGAAAAAAAAGATAATCTGCTACTATAGAGGCTTCAAGTCTCGTAGAATCAGGAATCAGCCTGGTGAAACCACAAATTAGCAAATCCTAGTGCTTTGGGGCCCTTTTTACCTATGAGGACAAAGAATATCAGAAATATGGAGTTCTCAGGAATGGCACATCTAAAGCACAAGTTAAACACTCCCATTATTCTTCCTTCCTCCCCTTTGTGCAGCCACTGGAGAAGAAAGCAGTTCATCTTTCTCTGAAATCAGGCGTAGCAGCAGATAAAACAAAACTGTCAGAAGACCTTTTCTCCTCAAACTCCACTTGTCATCTATCATGACCTCAACTCAGGCCTCTCCTAAAATCCTTTTCCTTTAGGAATACTTCCCAGTGTCCTTTTCCTCATCAACTCTCTAACCTGGGCCTTTCTGAAGAGAGACTCTCCTCTTCAGATGGCTCAGAGATTTAAGTGCTCTATGGCTTTAGGTCAGGTCATCCAGGGTCTGTTCTAACAGAGCAATGGTGTTCAGATCCTGGCCCATGGATTACACAGCATCTGACTGGCATGTGGCAATGGCTTGTAAGAAGACAAGGCAGCCCAGTTCTGTGGTACTTAGGACATTGTGGAAATAATTTTAGGCTAGTTATCATACAATTACTATGACCAAAAAATCCGCTTCAGAAATTCTGTGGGAAGATGTCAATCTGTTTGAAGCAGTAAGCAGAGTTTAAGTAGGGGCTCTTAAGAGGAACACTAGCAAGACTTAAGCAGGAGGGTGCAGCTCCCTGGGGTTGTACCCACTTGGCTGGGGCGGGTTCTGGCTCTGGCTCTGACTCTGGCTCTGGCTCTGGCTCTGCAGAAGGGAAGGGAGAGGCCAGCAGGACCCTCGTTCTGCACACACAGTGCACGTGGCAGCCCTCTAGATGCCACTGTGATCCAGCTGTCCCAGCCCTACAGCTGCTCAGTGCTGCTGATACCAAGCACTGGGCCAGGAGGGACACAGGTGCCAGGCTGCTCCCACCCCTCAGCCACATCAGCTTCCCTGGTAGCACAAGAGGAAACTCTTCTTCCTGCAGACAAACTCTCCAGCACATCCTTAGGCTTTGGTTGGAATGCCAAAGGGATTAGTAATTCACACTTTTCAGATATTTGGGCATCCCACTCCGCAGCAGCATTCTCTGATGTCATACTGCCAAGGCATTTGCTACAACTCCCCTGCAGATGCCAGTGTCACTAAGTTAGCAGCTCTGTTGATTTTTAGGCTCTGCTTCTGCTCCTGTGTGCCTTGTTGAAGATGAGGAATAGTTCCTTTAACGGCAGCTGTGTAAGGCTCATGGCACTGAGATGTGAAGGATCCCTGGCCTGTGCAGTGGCAGGGTGCGGTCTGTCAGGGGCTCCTGCCTGGCCCCCCAAGCTGGCCTGTCACGCACAGTGCCGGGAGCCTGCAGCATGGTGCACTGGGATGTCCTCTCTTCCTGCCTTGGGAATGAGGCCTGGGGGTGAAGGCTATATTCCCTGAGATGTTTTTTTCTCACTAGAAGTCATTGCTACAGATGTGCCTATGGAGATGCCCCAGTTCTCCAGCAGTCAGGAGAAGTGTCCTGTGGAAACACAGGCTGAGCTTACTCCCTTCCCTGTGCATTTTTCCTAAATGTCCATTATCAGTGACTACTGGAAAAAGAGATTGAGTGGGATGTTTGTGTGCTCCGAGTGCTGAGGAGGGACAGGGTATTCACAGGATTTACTCCATTGCTGCCAGACCCTGTCTGGATCCCCTGACTCCCAACCCCTCTGTGCCTTTTCCTCAGAAGCTCTCCCATGGGAATCAGAGTTTGTTCTGGTTTTCAGTTCCCACCTTTGCCTTTTTCCCTTTTTTCCTTCACTCAATTTAATTTGTAAAATGAGTGAGGGCTTTGGAGGGGCTTTGTCACACATATGCCCAGAGATGGTGGCATTAAGTGCATTTGCTAAATTAATAAAGAAATCTGCGTGTTTGCTGTAGAGTTCTGTTGTTGATTTGGGAACAGTGAGCTCTTGCAAATCTCAGCTTTCACCTTGCCAATCCCCGTATCCCTCTAAGTGCACTGCAGTTCCTCAGAACCTGTTGGGGGTTGGTGCTGGCATCCTTCACTAGATCACATTTATGCATTAGTGCCATCTGTGCCTGCTGCACCTTCTGTGAGCCAGCCCGGCCAAGTGACTGGCAGTTATCTGGGACTGCACACAAAAGGAGAGGAGAAGAGAAAGGGGGGAAGGAGGACAGTCACTAAAGGATGGCACCTGAAGCTTTCTGTGTGCTGGGGGGGTCTGGGAGCACAGACCTGCTCTGGGGTCCCTCCCTGCCACTGCTGAGTCCTTTCTCTGTAAATAAGAGAGAATACCTCTCTCATGGCATTCAAACCAGTTCTCCCTGTCCTTGTGTTCTGGGGGACTGGGGACAGTTTGGGGACAATGCTGGGCTTTGCACTGCCCTGTGTGTCCGGCCCGGGCGGTGCTGTGGTTCTGTGAGCTCAGGGTGGGGGGGCAGGAGGGAATGCAGGAGTGACCATGCTGGTTTATCCATTTGCCTTCTGTTCAGGGCAGCTCAACTGCTCCCAGCACCCAGGTCCATGTGGATGGAGTCTGTGCACTTAGAGATCATGAACTCGCAGCTGAAAGTTTGGATTAATCTGTCCTACATGGGCAGGTACAAAGTACAAGAGCAGTAGAAATACAAATGGAAGAGTTCTTACACTGAACGTAACTGTGATAAGAATTTAAAAGTGAATTGTATGGCTTAGAAATTAATTAAATCGTTGCAGTGTCAATCTGTCCAGAAGAATAAGGTGCTTTACCCAGCCTAACTTACATGAGGGAAGGAACACATGAGCTCCTGGCAGGGGTGCTGAGCAGCCTCCTGAGCTAAGCACCCTTCCTGACAAGGCTGAGGAGTCACACCTTCCTCTCAAAGCAGGACTCACCTGTGTGTGTGCCTGGACAGTGCCCAGAGTGGGGGAACTCTTCTTCTCATAACTAAGTTTATTAGTATTTACATATAATAAGTACATCTTTCTGATTTTTTTCTGAATGACCATTTTCACACTGTGGTGTCTTTTCCACTTAGAATACAATACTTGGGATTCAAGATTTTCTTTTTCATTCTTTCCATATGTTCTGTGTTAAACATATGCTATACTTTATATTTAAAAACTAGCAGCAGACAGAAAAAACTGCCCACACCACACCACAAAAATATGTTTCCTTTGTTATCCAAAGCTTCTGGGTTTCTGCAGTATTTTACCAGGCAGGGGGAAGCACCCCTGAGAGGGCAGTCTCAGAATGGGACATAACTTGGAGGAGCTGTGAAGAGAGGGAACATCTGGTTCTCACTAAAGCATGGATAAGACTGGCTGGAGCTTAGAGCTGTACACAGCCTGGTTGAGGTGGTGATGGAGTTGTCAGCTTTGGAATTAAGGAAGGAAGCTCCTCCACTTAACTCAGGAATTGGCCTTGGCCACTCAAAAGCTGCACGGATGGAAAAGGAGCAGCGTGTGCTGGGTGTGTAGTTCCCTGCCCAGCGCCTTTCTCCTCCTGGCTGGGCTGACCCCGATTTGCTTCTGGCCATGGAAGTGCAGATGGCTTGGCTTGTGGGGCACACACCTGGGCACAGCACAGGACCAGGCCAGCATGGGCAATCCATCCAGCAGCGCTAGAACTCCAAGGAAGGCACTCCACACTGCTTGATACCTGCCTGGCATGGAAGACTGCCTGGGGCTGGGGGATGGCACTGCCATCACACAGGGACAGTGTGCCTGGGGCATTCCCAGAGCCTGGGGCAAGGCTGGGGGCTGCTCCTGAGCCCAGCCTGAGCCTGGCTGAGCTGGCCCACGAGGAAGGGCACAGTCAGATCTCCCCAAAGGAGCTGTGTACCCTGCAGAGGGCCCTGACCCAGCTGGCAGCTGCGTGGGCACAACACAAGCCCCGACACTGTCACTGGGAGCCTTGCTCAGAGCTGCCTCCTGGCTTCTGCCTGAGGAGACGCTTGGGAATGCCACCAGGAGGAGGACACTAGAGTTCTAAGAGATTTGACAAAAGATCGAATTATCCCACCTAGAGAGATTCAAGCTGCCCGAGGGATCAGATTGGTTTGATTGGACAAAGGAAAGGAACAGCCCCCACTAAAGTCCCTATGTGAGAGCTGGGAAATGGCTGGGGGTGGTTACCTGGAGGTAAGATGCAGGAATGCTGTGCTAAACGGTGAATTTGGGAAAGGTGGTAGGGTTTGGCAGTGCTATTGCAGAACCGAATTGAGCATGACTGCCGTGGCAATGCCGTGTTTGTTGTACACAGATCTGAGCCCTGGGCTGCCCAGCGCCCTGCTCCCCTCCCCCTCCAGTCTGGGGCTTTTCCAGGACTCTTGCACTCACAGTCTGGGAGGCAGGAGGCAATGCCCCAGCATCCTCCCCCCGGGCAGGAATATTTGAAACTTTAGGAAATCACTAGTAATTTAGACCTTGTCTCTGGAATTACCTGGTAAATGACCACAGCAGCACTCAGAACTAAAAAGCAATGAGGTGTGCACAATTGCCTTCCAAAGCTGCAGCCACACGTGGACTCAAGCCTGAATTTAATTGCAGTATGGGTAGATTGGAGTAGAAAGCACAACAGAACCAAAGTCTGCACTGGCACATTAAAACTTCTAAATAAAAATTCTCTGGCAAAAATGAAACATAGGTTCAATTATTGTAATTGGTTGCATATTTCAAACTATATTTTCAAACAGGTGTAGTTAAATGAATAAAAATAGCTTTGTGAACTGTCCTCCAATGGCTTACATGCGTTTAACTGCAGTTAATGAAGGGCTGATTGGAGCTAAATTATTTCTAAAATTTTTAAATGACCCACGCATGTTGTAAGGGGCCTTGTACCAGCTGTAATAAAATTTAATCCAGCTGGTCTGTCCTTTGCCCATGCAAGGCCTTACTGGCATAAATGGCTCTTTTAAGGCCACTTTGCTTGTGTAAAAGCCCCTGGTTCTAACTGTACCTTTGCATGAACTGGGGGAGGTTTCAGAGTCTGTGAATTACACCTGCCAAACAAGTACACAAATTCAAGCCCTTTGTTTCCTGGACTGATCCTGGGGCTCAGTTCACATAGGAAGGTGCACAAAATTCAGCAGTGTCATCTAACACTCCATTAGAACGTGTAAATGTAAAGATATGTAAAGAAATGTAAAGATAATGGAAATACTCTTGTAAAATCAAGCCAAACAATCAGAAAAAAAAAAAAAAAAAAAAAAAAAAAAATTGAATTTCAACAAACCAAAATCCAGCAAACCAAATCCCAGCAGGAGCAGCTGGAATGTGGTCAGTCTCTGCACTGAATCCAGTTGGATTCCAGAGCAAAGTCTTCTTAAAAAAAATGCTGTTCCTGCAGTGCTGCAGCCCCACTACCACATTATAAATTAATGCCAGAGATGCCAAAAGGCCCCTTAAGTAGAAAATGTCAACATGCAAATGCTGAGCAGGAGATGCACAGGAGCACTGAGAGCCTCCAGGTCCCCCTGGGACAGTTCCTGTCCCATGAAGCCCTGGGGACGCCTGAGTCCCCAGCCCTGCCACAGCAGCTTTGCTGGTGGAAGAGCATTCCCCTGCACACCAGGGGAACTGCTGGAATGGCCACTTCCCTGGCACAGGCCCTGTGTGGCAGTGTGTGGAAAAACAATCTTCCACCCTGTAGAGGAGCGCACAAACTCAGCCAGGGCCTCCCCACCAAGAGCCAGCTTGTGCTTGTGCAGCCTTTGGAGAGGCTGGCTGGGGAGAAGGGAATGAGTAACATGCAAAGAGGAGCACACAAAAATCCCTTTGCTCTAAAAGTGAGGGATTCCCACTTCACTGATGGCAGCATTTGGTAAATTAGGAGAGCTCAGTACAAACGCCTCATATGCTCAAGGCCTGTGTGATCTGCGGACGGTTTGCTGGAGGTGGGACACGAGCAGGACAGACAAGCCACGCTTCTCCGTGAAGTGTTCCATGGCCTGTGCATGGGGCATTTGGGGACCTGACTCAGTGGTGGCCTTGGCAGTGCTGGGGAAGCGGCCAGACTTGATGGTCTCAGAAGGTTTTCAATGTGACTGCACCAAAACCTCACTGCTGTAATGAGTAATTTCCTGATGTCTTATTAAAGTGAGGACTGTAGAAGTTAGGTGTGAAATGACACCAGGAAACACTCAAGGAGAGTATTTCTGTGGAATACTGACGTTTCCTGTACCACATCACTGGCTGTGCTGTGTTACCTGTCCAGCCCTGTGGTACCTCTTTGGGAGGACGTTCTCACCACGGCCTCATTAATACTACCAAACAAGAGGAAAAAGTGTTAACTGCTCTTTATCTTTTTCTTTCTCCTTCTCCCAGACAAGTGATTTGGCTGTTCCTAATTAAAATGAAGAAAAAAGTGGCATAAGCTTAATTAAGATTTTAATTCAGTTAGAGCCTATAGGAATAAATCACTGCAGACTTGGTAGTGACAGTCAGAAAATACAGTGCCTGTTCCTCCTCTGTCACAGAGGCACAGAGATGGTAAAAAATAACGGGAAATCCTGAGGAGACAGGGATGCAAGAGCTTACAAGTGCAGGTGTGTATCTAACCCAGGTAATAACCCTGTGTTTGCACCTACACTGGATCAAAGTGCAGTGGAACTGGCTTTCCCAATGCAGCTGCAATTCCTGACTCGGGTGCTGGATGTTTTGCTGGGATTTGGAGACAAAATCTTTGGAAGCATAGGTGAGAAACTGCAAAAAATGAGAAACATTGCATGTTTCCTAAGCAAAACGATGGCTTTCCTTAGGATTAAGCAGTGGTGGTGAACACAGGAATGAAACATAAACACCTCTCAGCTGATGACCTGACCATGGCAGCTAGGGTGAAAATGGCTAGAAATGAGGCCCAGGCAGACTCCTCCTGAATCCATACTGGATTCAGAAATACTGCTTCTACTGTCTTCACAGAATAAACCTAATGAAGATCTCCTGACACAGAAAAAGTTCCTTTGAGCAGCACCTCAGACTGTACAAATTACATACATTTAAAGCTAAAAACTGCAGTAATTTTAGGAGTTCTATGATTTTATAATGTAGGACTGTATCCTCGCTCCTTGGCTACTAAATTCTCTCTAGCAAGTCTTATTGTCAGACTTTTAGTACAAGTCTTCAATTCCAATTGAGAAATTCCTTCCAATTCCTTCCAAGAAATTACCAGCACATTATCAAAGAGAAGGGACCGCTGGTTTGTTTACAAGACTAAGAATAAAGAAAATGCATCATAGGATGTTGAACAGGCACAGGACAAGTGCACATCACTTTCCTTGACTGGGAGCTGGGCTCCTCCCTCAGCTGCTAAGAGTTCAAGTCCGGGCTGAAAACCTTTGCCACAGGTGAACAGAACTGAAGCCAATGGTGGCACCTCACCTGTGCAGGGAACGGCAGAGGCTAAAGCTGTTCCCCCACTGCCTGGCCTCAGCTCCCAGTCACTCACTGCTACTCTCAGGTGAGCCACTGGGAGCAGTGGCTGAACAGTCAGGCCCCCCACGGATCGTGGCAGTGACAACACCCCCAGATCAGACATTTTCATACAGAAAATGCTGTCCCTGAACAGTGACAGCAGTTATTTTAAAACTGTATGTTCCTTTGGAATCAGCCTCACTGCAGTTTCAATCACACACTCGTACACTGTCATCTCAATCACGGATGCCACTTGGCTGGCTATTCCCCTCTTTGCCTTGTTTAAAGGAAGAAAAAGAAACTGCAGCAAAAAGAGGCAGAAATAACACATCCATGGTGTGGCCTGTTCCCTCTCCTTCCCAGATGGAGGAGGGTCGCACACCTGTGCTGTGGCCTGTCCGCTCTGTCACTGTCACCCCCGTGAGGACAAGGAGGAGTGACCCAAGCACGGGCTGTGCCCAGGCAGACTCTGCTCGGAGTGCTCTGAACACCTCTGCCCCTCCAGGACACTTCCCAGAGGTGCTATCCCAGCGCCTCGCTGGGCCAGCTCCCAAGGCCATAGGGCCACTGTAGCAAAGTATGCAATTGCATTTTCACCATAATTAGGTGCCTAATTGTGCGCCTGGGCCTGGCTGCTCTATTTGCACGTGCACTTAATGATGATTTATTGAGGAGCTCTCTGGCCACACCTCGCTCTCCAGCCTGGCAGAGGCAGCCACAGGGTGAGAGGTGAGCCTGAGTGCTGACTTCTTCCTAGCTTTTTTTTTAAACGGAATGCCTGGTTTCTCTTGGGGTTTTTAAACCTTTGGAACAAGGGGAGAACTCCCAACTCCCAGTGCCACTGGGATGGGAGATAAGCACACTGCTGCACTAACAGCTGAGAAAAAAAAGAAATTGAAGGGAAAAGGCAAGGGCCAGGTTAAGAAATGAAATTTCCATGTGAGGTATGCAAACAATGCTGATGTTGAACTCGTCCAGTGGTGTGCTGTCAGGCAATAAGAACCTACACCAGCCAAGGTCAAAAGGGATCTTTGAAGACAGATAAATTCTCAGTGTCCTCTCTCAGGATTATCCAGCTGCCTTTCAACTCAGAACTGCCTGGACTCTGACACTGGAGTTCTCAGGGCCAGCTCAGCTGTGCAGCCACGCAGTTGGACGCTTAATAGATACAGCACTGTGAAAATGTCTATTATATCCCTTCAGTGAAACACTTTTTAACTACAGCATCCAATCACTCTTTATGGCGTATGATGTCAAAAACACTTACTGCACAAGCAGAGATCTGTGTTTCTTTTGCCACAGACAATAAATCTTTAGTGTCTTCTCTTGCCACGCATCACTCCACTTGCTCTCAGGAGGCACCATACGCCTCTCTTTCCCTCTGCCTCTTCTAGCAAGGTCACTTTCCAGTGATGAAACAACTTTTCCAGAAGGTATAGTGTTCAATAATTAATACCTACTGATAATAGCTTCCCAAAGCAGCGCTTTAAAGCTCTAATGCTCATCACAGACTTGCAGTGGGAAGAACCCTTAAAATAGATCTGAGTAGCACATCTGAAAATAACAGCCTTAGGAAGCTGGGGTGTGTGTGACCAAAGTTTACACCATGGGAACAGACAAACCTGTAGCCCTGGTGCCAGAGGAAGTGCAGCCCTTCCTCTCGCAGCAGGCAGTGTGGCTGTACTGCAGGTGTGAGCAGTGTGCCTGCTCTGCTGTCCTCTCCTGAGCAGGTACATCTCCTGCTGCTCCTGCAGGTGGGTGCTGCAGGAACAGGGAACCCAGTGGGACAGATGCTGGGGAAGGTGCCCAGCTGCAGGTGCTGAGGGCTCTGTGGGTGCTCAGAGCATGAGTCACAGGTGGGGAACAGACCCTAACCCCAGAGTGGCAGTGAGCCCAGAGCACCATTTCCTGCTCACTCCTCCCAGCCATCTCCTTAGCACAAACTGGCCTTTCCAGACCAGCTCCAGTGACAGCAGCCTTTGAAAGAAGCACAGCAAAGGCTGTCCCTGCATACACTGCACAGTAGTTTCAGTATTTCTCCTGGCTGGCAGGTGGTGCCATGTGCCAGGTAGGGCATGTGGTTCATCCCAAACGCAGTGGATGAAGCAGTTATTGATGAAACTGCTCTTCAGAGCCATCTCAAGAACAAAGTCTTCGTTCTACAACTTTCCACCTAAGCAACGTGGTCCTTGGTAAATGCAGGTGGGTTTGTGTAGCTCATTCTAGACTGGCATAAGATCTGACTTGGCTTGGCTTTTGTCTGCAAATGAGGGGAAATCTCTGCACCTTAAGCTCAGCAACAAATAAGAATGTATTGATAGGAGAAAACCTGTTTTATATTGCTCTTCTTTGGTTCCAAGTGCCCTTGTCACTGTTTTTACCATTTAACTCTCCTGTCTTCATCCCTTAGAAATGCACTGTGAACCCCTTTACCTGGATGAGTGACCCTCTGCTCCCAGATGTACTCAAAGCTCACCAGGGCCATCTCTTCTTCCCCCTCCTGGCCATGGGTTTGTTTCATTACTCGGGGCTCACATTACCTCTGCACATGTGCCTCAGTTCGCCTTGTCCCTCGGGAGAGCCCTGCTGCTCTGCCCAGAGGACACACTGCATTTAGGGATGTATGGCCATGGCCCAATGGGAAGGCACGTCCTCCTTGCGGCGGGGCTCAGCACACAGCGTTACTCCTCCTTCTTTGAGCCAAAACCTAGTATTACTCTCCTTTCTGTAAGCAGAGCATTTATGCATTTATAAATCAGGACAGACTGACATCAAACATGCCCTGAGAGTGCCTCGGAGCATTCACAGAGTGCCAGCTGGGCATGTGGCTGGCTTGGAAGGAAAGGGCCATAATTACATTCAGCATAGGAAAAATTGAAGGAATGAGGAAGAGTTCTTTCAGAGAATTGCCACAGTTCTAATGCACAGATTCCTAGGTACAATGGAAAAATTATCTCCATGATATTCTAATCCTTCAAACACCTTTCCTTTTTGTTGTAACTGTTGTTATCAGAGGGCAGAACTTTATTGCACTGCCATAATCATGCAGCTGATTGGCCCCATGACCTGTAACCACCTGCTGGGGCACAGCGCTGTCACCAGAGGGGACCCATGGCTGTTCCAGCATGGGAGGGGCATTCCCAGCATTGCCATCGCTGCCCTGAGCACTTCACTGGGGAGCCTTTGTCTAGAGATGTTGTGTTAGTGAAGGTATGGCAGCAAATGGCCTGTGACTGGTTGTGGCTGGGCTGTGGGAGATACTCCAGGTTCAAGACAGGCACCCACAGCTCCCAGGGGGGCAAACAGAGCTGGGAACAGGGCAGCAAGAACAGGGCAGCGAGGCAGCCCTGGGAAGAGGGGGGTGCCCTCAAACATCCTCTCTGTCTCTCCTGGGTGAGCAGGGGGGCCCAGTGGCACTACTCAGAGTTTCTGGGGGCTTCCCTACCTCAGGGGGGCTCGGCTGGGCTGGGGACATCCTTCCCGGCATGGAGTGACATCCTCTGAGCCCCTGGGTGCTACTCTGAATGTTCAACTCTAAAGAATGAATTTTCTTTTGGATCATAATATGCTTATTCTGTTCATCATTTTACAGCCTTCCCAGATTTTAGCAAGTTCTGTGTTTTACTGTAACGTAAAATAAAATGTCATCCATCTTCTTGGGTACAGAAGGATATAAAACGTGCTACAAGCTCCTGTGTGCTTTGCACCTTCATTTCCCCTCTGCTCAGACAGGCACAGTTTGCATCCAGAAAGGGAACTTCTCTTTCACACTAGTAAAGAATTTCTGTTGTTTAATTGCAAAAAGTGATAATGAACTCCAAGAAAATCTACTCCTTTTTCATTGGATCAAACTGCTTTACACTGCCACGTGTGGCCTGCTAGACTAAGTAATAAAGACAGGGCAAGGCTGTGGGAGACAACTGCAACCAGAAACATGTCTGAGAAACAAGCATTACCTAGGAAGGAGTAGTACTGATCCCCAGAGCACCCAGGAAGCTGCAGCAGGGAAGCTCTGTCCTAGGAAGGCTGTCACCCCATCGCCAAGGTTGTGTTCACAGATGCATCACCCATCCTGAGGCTGCAGGCCAGGGACACTACTCCTCTTCCTTGGCACCTGTCCAGCACAGCATGGAGCCTGGCAGGAGCTGAGGCCAGCTGAACTGCAGTGGTTGATCTCATGTAGCATTTGCCCACCAGCTTTAGAAGTTAGAGAATTCCTTCTGGAGTGGCTGGGAGGGGACAGACCTGTGTGCACCCACAAACCCTCTGTCCCAGGCAGCAGCAGCAGTAACCATGGCTGTGAATTACATTCACTTCCTTGGAGGCAGTGTTTAAATTGCAGGAGGCTGTGACACAGCCAGCCCACAAATAATGGTCAGGAATGTTCTGCCAGAGGAGCACCTGGCCAGTTGAAAATGCAAACAGCTCAAGTGTTATGGGGGTTCTGTTAATGCTTTATGGATCTCTAGTTCAGAATGGACTAAAACATACAAAAACTAATTTCAGACCAAAAGTAATTTTGAATTATGGGAATATAGTAATAAGATCAGAGGCAGTAAATGTAATTTTGGATCACTTTCCTTCTCTCTCTCCCTGCTGTCTGCCTCTCCCATGCAGTAGTCACATCCAGCAGCATGTGTGCTGTAGTTCTTCCCAACTTTTGAAGAGCTGTAGGGGAACACAGCTCCCTCCCCCTGCCTTCTTTTGGATAATGTTGTGCACGAAAGGATTAACACTGCAACTGCTTGCAGGTTTAGAGCCCCAGGTTAGACAGGGCCTGGGTGGGCACATCTGAGCATCCTCTGAACTCCAGTGGCTGCAGGTTTACCACAGGTTTATAACAGCTCACCCTGGGTGAGTGAATAAGCTTGGGCTTCCACAGCTATGGCAGGTGACACCACACCTGCCAGGTGAGACAGAAACTTGCTTTCTAAAAACAGCTTTTCCAAGGTGTTTTCACATGCCTTTCCTGTTGGTTGGAGGAGCAGAGCCCAGAGAAGTGACAGGGAAACCAGCCTAGTTCTGCTCACCTCATTCTGTCACCACCTCCCATCTCAGAGCCTCTCTGGCTCCGGTCACTTATTTCCGGGATCACCTGACTGCTATATCCAGTATTTGTGCCAATCTCCAGCCAGTGGAACCACAGCCTGGTCTGTGGAAGAACACTGGGGCCTGTCACTTAAATCTGCCAAACCAAGAATCCCATGTGAACGTTAATCTAGATAAATGACACATAAAATTGATCTGGATTATTATGCATATTGATATGAGGTATGTGAGTTTATCGTGTGGGAACGTAACCTTTGTGCAAGGTGTTTTTTCATTTCCATCCCCTTTTGGTGAGGAGTGTGTGAACACAAACGCTTCCTCGGCACTCCGTGTGCGTTACCCGTGCGAGCAGCTCCCATACAGCGATGTATGTATGTGTAAATTGTGTGAATGTAAATATAGATAGGCCATATGTCCCCAAAGTCCCAAAAGAGCATCTGATGTTGATATGTAGACAGTGTGTTAAGGACCTTCCTAATTAATAAGCCAGATTAAAAACCTCTTGGCAATCAATTAAGATTAATGACAGAAGTCATTCTGTCTCCCCCTCCACCCGCGTCTCGGGCTGTGAAAACCCTGGGTCGGGAAACTTTAATCCTGTTATCTGCTGCCTCCTTCATGTGCAAAGCCTGGAGATTAGCTCAGTGGCCATCCCGAATGCGGGCCAGCCGCTCGGACAGCTGCCCTGCGCCGCCAGCTCACAGGGGAGGGGAGCAGGCCTGCTGCATCACTGTGCTGCAGCTCACTCCATGAGAGAGGTGTTGTGAGGATGAGGAAAACAAAAGTGTTTTTTGGGAATCCTGCACAGTGCAACACTCGGTGATTCCCAGCCCCTGCTCTGCCCATGGAAAGGTTTCCTTTGCCTTGCCTTGGGGACTGCACTGCTCGTGGGCTGGCAGGGAAGCTGTGGGACAGCTGTGGCACATCTGTGCTGCCCCCTGCACTGGTGTTCCTTCTTCCATGGCTGTCATCGAGTGCTGCATGGCCTTGGAACTGCCAGGCAAGTTGGTTTCTTCCTGCCCTCTACCAATGCTCACAGAGGGATAAGCCCCGAAGGCTCGTTTAAGAGAGCAGCAGACTCATCTGCACCAAGGGAGGCAGTGCCAAGAACTGCTGCCAACATAGTTGGGAAAAAATCCCTGTTTCTCCTGACACCAGCACAACATCCTCTCCAACAAGATGATCCCTCCCGCTTCCACTGACTGGCAGCAAATTCAACTACCAGGAGAGCCACTCTAGTCGGGATGGGCACCTGCCAGGCAGCCAGCCAGACCCTCCTGAAAGCAGCTCAGGTTCCATGGCGAGCCCATGACTCCAATGATCAGGAGCTTCCTTTTGGAGAGAGCACTGCTATCCACATCTTACACAGGCACAATGTCTTACTTTTGCATTATGCAGAGATGCTCAAAAGTAGCAGTTTAAACAGATATTTGTGTTAACTCTGCAGCCACTATAGAAAAGACCTTTAAAGCAGGTAAGTACTAACAGGCTTAAAATCAGAAACAACTACAAGTGTCTTCCTTTTTAAAAGGCTGGTTTGTACATGGAAGTAAAAGCTGGAAGCATTCTACAGTTCTCCTCTTTTCTGATTCTTCTAGAATGAAGTACAGTCTTTCTTTTCTTTACCACTGACTCTGTTTCCATCCTGATAGGGCAAAATCCTCACTACAAGTGCCATGGGCTATCTGTGGACTTTAAGACATTTGTGTGCGTAAATGCACACAGGCTCAGAGCCTCAGCCACCATCACATTGCAGCAAGCTCAGACAAAAGAGTCCAAACCGCTGAGGATCGTCTCTTGGTGCTAAACTATGAGTTGGAAAACAAACACAGGGATTTAGAAGAAAAACAGGCCCCTGAGGCTGGCACTGTCCCTCTGTGCCAGGCTGTGTTCCTGGGCAGCCCCAGACTCTTGGGAAAAGAAGTTCAGTGCAGACCCTCAGACACTGAACTGGTTCATCAGAGTAACCCAGACTGCTGCAGCTCAGTCTTCTTTGCCCCTTTAATAAAAATAAAAAAAAAAAAAAAGGAAGGAAGTCTAGCTAGGAGCAGAGACACAGGGTAATGCATCATTTATAAATTACCTTGTTAGCGCAGCAAACACCACATGGCTCTGCAGCCGAAATCTCCTGCTGCGGACTTACTCTGTTTGATGGGAGCCCTTCAAAAGCGCTCATGGCTTAATGGAGGCTGTTCGTGGGGCCCTGGATACATACCTGCTGTCCCTGTCCCTCCCTGGGAGCCCGGCGCAGCTGCCGCGGCTGCAGCTGTCTCTGAAGTGGCTGCGTGTCCTCGGCCCCCAGCACAGCCAGCCCGCCTTGCATCTCTGGATTTGTGCCTGAGGCGAGCCGGGGAGCAGCTGTGTCCAAGCCGTGCTACCTTTAGTGTAGCAGCCCCCGGGCCCCCCGTGCCCCGGCCTGCCCCGTGCCCCCGCGGCCGCCGCACAGCTGTGCCCGCAGCCTGCTCCGTGTGCCCACACCTGGGCACTGCCCGCCTGCGGCAGCCGCGGCTCCCGGGGCTCCAGCCCCGCGGCAGCCTCCCGGTACGGCCCTCGCCGCCTGCCATGGCGCAGCCAGGACAGCGCAGGGATGCTCCAACTGCTCGCTCTGCTTTGATACTTCGTGCCTAAATTCTAACTGCCTTATCAAGGACTCCAACTCAGCAGTGAATACTTCTACGAATGGAACTGACGAGTTCTTAAACAGTAACAGAAAGACAATGAAACAGAACAACTCCACAGCTCTGCGTGTGTGTCTCCCCCTGCACACACGTGCACTGACACACACCAGGGGCCCATCATGGCATCTCCACCCAGCGTGTCAGGAACAAGGAAAAAGACACCATTTTTTCCCCAAGACAGCAAACACTGTGCAGGCAGAAATGGCATAGAAACGGCACTCTGCAGTGACACAGGTCACATCTGACCCTGACGCACCATTCCTTTAGGCACAAACATCACTCCTTTTTCCTTGAGCCACCACTCTCTTTTTCACAAGCCGAGGTGCTGGCCAGTGTTGCTCCTGTCAGGCCCAGAGAAGGCAGATATCTGACTGCAGGATGGCTCAGCAAAGCCTGCGCCAGGGCAATCCTTACAGGAACTTCCTGCCTTTAGGGGCAGAAATCCCTGAAGCACCACTTCTGTGTTCCTGTGCATACTGAATTTACCTGTTAAACTGTGTTGTGCCATGTATTTTATGTGTAGATTTGCTGCTGTTATTGCTGTTCCATGTCACATGCATCATTCATGCAAACAGGGACTAACCTGCCAAGGTAACAAAGCTAACAGCTGTATCCAGCTGTGCTTTGCACCTGCAGCAGGGTACTTGGCCATTGTGCTGCTTCCAACACTTGTCTTGCCTTAGTCTCACCTCTTTGTCCTTTCGAACAGCACCAAACTTCATCCCAGGAAAATAATCAAAATTCCCATTACCTCCCATTCTACCATATAACTTCCTCCCCTTAAGCCCTCTCTCATCCTTTTATGTGGCCTTCATGTTGTGTGGTGCACAGACAGTGTTCTGCACAGCAGTGCTCTGTAGTATGTGAGAGTGTGACCTGCTGTCATCCTATTCAAAGGAAAACATTTGCTCCCCTGGGTCTTCCCAAGTGCCACAGACAGAAAACGGAGTAGGCCCAGGAGATTCAAAGTGATACTTTCCTGAGGAGCAGCAATCAAAAATACTTGATCTGGTTTCACTATCAGAGGTGCAAACAGCAGCTGTGTGGCCTCATCAGAGCAGCATGAAAGGGAGAGGCCCCTTTTTCAGTGGCCACAGATGTTCCAGGAGAAAGGATTGTCTGAGGAACACATTTCCTCACCTTTTTTGTTCTGGGCTGCCATTGGTGTGGAAGTGCAAAGCTCTAGGAGGCAGCTTGCATGGACATTACTGCCAGCCTCTACTCCTAAGCTGGCTCTGAGAGCGATGGGTGTGCCTGTGACAGAGTTTATATCCTGCACGAGGCTGTGTCCTGTTCTCCACCTAAGCACACACCACCCACATCCAGCACCTCTCCCTCTGCCTCCGGGAGCCCCGCGTTGATGCTGCGTCTCCAGGCCAGCTCCAGGCCAGCACCAGGCCCCTTTCGCTGCACGGACTGCCCGGTGTGTCACCCATCCTGCCGTGCCACTCGGGTGTGTCACCCTTCTCGCCGTTCCACTCTGGGGTGTCACACTTCCTTCATTGCTACTCTGGTGTGACAGTGAATATTGCAGCTTTTCTAAAAGATGCCATTTGAAACCTAGCCAGCCTGTTAAGCAGGCAGATACCTGGGTGAAAATTCCAGCTCTTCTATTGGACCTTAAGAGCTCATGTATCATTGGTCGAGAAAGTGAATGACAGAATTTGTAACCAACCACCTGTGTGAGCCCGGGAAAGACTGAGCACTCTATTTAAGCGTGCTCACAAGCGTAAATAGAGAATAAAGGAAAGCTTAAGCCTTGTTATAGAGATCTACGAGTGTCGTGTCTTTGTCTCGGACCCGGCACCCCCCCAACCGCTGAAACAACAGAAACAACTGTAACAAAGTAACGCTCTGGGATGTCACTCTTCCTTCAGTGCCACTCGGGTGTGTCACCCTTCCCGCCATGCCACTCCAGTGGCTCTGTGCCCCCACCGTGCCGTTCACCCACACCCACCTGGTCTCCTTGCTGCGGCCGCATCAGCGAGACTCTGTCGTACTGGCGCCGTAGCAGCGCCCACAGCGCGTCCAGCCGGCCCTGCGGGGACACAGCGGGCTCAGTCGGGGGGAAGCAGCACACCCTTCCTGCATGGGGGCTGCCCGGGGGCACCTGGGCACCTGGAGTGCCACAACCGAGCACTGCTTCCCTGGAACCAGGCAAGCTGAGCTAAGGCTGCCTTGCGTCCCCTGCAAGCACTGTGGTCCTGCTCCTGCCACCTGGAGTGCCAGGGAGGGCGCTCACCTGCCCGGGGAGAAGAGCGGGTTAGGAGCACCCTGCTCTGCACAGATGGTTACAGACCTTGCCTGTCCCGTGTGTCTGCACATCACGGCTTCAGGGCTTTCTGGGGGTCACAAAGGACTCGCAGGCACTTGGCAAAACAGAGGTATCCAGAGTCCCAGCTACAGCTGTGTGTTTTCTGCTCTTAACAACTAAGGGCAAGGGATTTACACACCTACCCTCCACTCCCCTTGTAAGCAGTGCTTGTGCTCTGTCTGCAGGTGACTCAGAGCACCATTCTTATGAGCCAGGTAGAACAATTTGCTTTTTGTCAGACTTCTTGCATTACACTATTTTATATAATGTTTTGCTTTTCTTGGTTTGTCATGACAACATGTGTTTAAAACTTAGTGTAGCAGCTACACATTGTGCAGTTTTGGGTCTAATTAGCTCTTCTAAGCCAACAAAGCTCCCATAGATTTTAATGCTCTCACTGTACAATATGTCCCTTTTTAAGGGGAGGCAAACAGCACGTGGCAGTAATGATCAAGTATTGCATTTAGGGCTACAAACTGCTCCTGCCATCCCTGCTGAGTAGGTGTTCCCTTCGAGAATAGCACATTACACTTGAATGGGAACACTTGAAAAGTAACACACAGCTCAGCCTGCATAAGGCACACAGAATCCAGCCCTCAGTAACAAATCCTACCAAAGACTCAACAGATACCTTGATGGGCGTGTACCACTTCTGCTGCATGGCTGGTGAGGTAGGCTTTCGTTTGGGTGGCTTAGGGTGAAAAGGTTCTTCTGGTTCTTCTGGGAGTTTGACCACAGCATTCTTGGCTTTTTCTAACCTGGCCCCTTCTTCTGTGGAGCCTTTGTCACCCCAGCGCACCTGAGGAAAGGCAGAGTTCAGGTGTGAGTGCACCTCAGGGCAGGGAAACTGCTGCAAATAACAGAGGATAAATCTGAAGAGGTGCTGGATAAACAAGGGAGGAGGTTCTGAGGAGATCATTACCTCTCCATTATGATAACAACAGTCTTAGGTAAATGTCTGTAAGTAAGTCTCAGCAGTAAAAGAAAATCCTATCTTGCTTCACATGGGCTGTCCAGGAGACAGGGTATCTGTGAAATCTTCTCTAAGTAATGATATAAAAATGTAGTTTCCACTTCTAATTTATCCTGAAATACCAGCCCTTAATCTGGCACCCATGAAAGCCAAGATTTCTGAATCCAGGTCTCCTAGCCCAGAGAGTTTTCAAGAACCCCAGTGTAGATTTAATGTGATGCTTGGGCAGGTTTGAGCAGAAGCTCCTTGAAGCTGCTCATGTTTCCATGTTGTCCTGCAGGAAGATACACACTGGAGAAGTGTAGGTGAAGCAGTCTGACCTGCCTAAGTGCATGTAGAACATGCAGTAGAACATGTAGCGGTGTGTATGTTAATCACTGTTCCAAGTGTATAAAATACATATAGAGCTGAAAGAGAAGGAACCCTGGCTTATCACTATTGGGGATACAGACATATATTCCCACTTCCATACAGGCTATACTCACTGTGCTCTGGACATGAAATACATGGAAAAACCTTCCTGCTAAGAGGGATGATTCACCTTACTGCAGGATTCCTGTTTCACCTTATAACTGGAAGCACCATGCAGCAATCTGAGCAGGGCTGTTTGCTGTACTGCACACAGAAACAAGCCTGACCTGTCTCATATGGAAAGGAACGGCTAAAAGCTGTGGCTGGAGTTTGAGAGTCCTTAGTGAAAGTGGCCTGGATCATTTCAGCACGACTTGCCATAATAATGCTGCTTGCTGTGAACTGACCTTCCAGGAGGCCCCTGTACACCTGTGTCTTTCACTGTGATCAATGGTTCTTTTACAGGAGTTGTCATGGCTGCCAAAATGTATTTTAAACACTGTTAAAACCATTAGATGGTGAATCTCTCATTGAAAAAATCACCTTCTCCTTCAGACAGAAGCCACTTCACCCAGAAGAAACCAGAAGTGGTGGAGTCTAATCACCCAATTCTGACATATAAATGAATTAACTGTAACAGGCGGGGTCTGGCAATGACATCACAAAACTTTACAGCGATGCCAAAAGACAGAGCTAGGAGAGCAAGCAGCACCGCCCAAGCTGTCTGGGACTGTCCCAGAGGGGTGAAGCTGGTAGGGAAGGCAGGAGTGGATGGGTACCTGCCCCAGCACAGGAGTGGGAAGTGCACGGGTGCTGGTTCAGTCCCTTCCCTTCTCCAAAAAGGAAAGCTGCCAGAAGAATCAAGCTGCCGGAGGAATGACAGAAGAGGTCAGAGAAGCAATAAGAACTAGATGACTCCACTGCCACATGGACTCCAAACATGGAAGAAATGTCATGACTAGGCCAGCAAGTTTGTCACTGGCCACTGCACAGAAACCACCTTTAAGTGCCAGATAAGGAACAACTACTCTTGGGGTGTTTTCTCTTGCTTCTGCTCCAACTCCCCAAAGGAGCAGCATGCTCTTCTGAGCCAGGGAGAGCTGTGAGGCCTGTCCTGCTCTCCCAACAGCCCGAGCCCGTCTTCCCAGCCCAGACACAGCAGGGCAGAAGTGAAGCTCTGCAGTCAAACCTGGAGGCACTGACCAGCAGTGCACAGCCAGACCTGTCACTGCTGTGGGAAGGACAGAGCCACAGCCCCACAGAAGGGGGGCTTTATTCAAGGGCCCGTGATTACGCTGGCAGGAATTTCACTTGGTTTACATCTTTAGCCCTTAGTCCTGCACAAAACTCCTACCACAGATGAAAAGGTTTTCTAACCTAATCATCAGTTTCTACCCTCGTTTGCATTTTTGCCAAGAGCTGAACATGTCTCTCTTTGTGGTCCTGATGTCACTTGCGTTCATGAGGTTTCTGCTCTGTTGTGCAGGATCCCCTTTGGGAGCCCCTCCTGGAGGCTATCATAGTTTCCCTCAAATCCAAGCTTGTAATTCTTGATGTTGGAAAGCATTTCCTAGTTTGCCTTTGAAAAATACTGCACTAAATGTTTGCTTTTTGTGAAATCTGAAGCTGCTCTAAATTAGCAATTCTGAACTGCTGAAGAAAATGCATATAAGCAACATAGCTTCAAACCTGCATGATCTGCTGCTGCAATTAAAAAGTACTCAAGCAAAGCTGATTAGGACAATACCTTTAAAATTTCATCAAGACACCTCAGTAAGGCCTAGGTGGGTGTTTCAGACAGAGACAGCTTCCTGGACTGCAGTTAGGAACTGCTTTGCACGTTCCATATAGGCTCACTTGACTACAGAACCTGCCATAAGGATGTGCCCATAAGGATGCACATTCTTCATTCTGTTTTAATTAACATGATGCTATCATGTCTCTTCAAAGACAGGCTCTGTTGTCGCTGTGAGTCCCTCTGGGATCAAGCCTCTCCTCAGCGTCACCATTGTCAGCGCATTTGGCTGGCCCACACTTGGGGGACTTATGTTTTACTGTTATTCCTTCCAAAACACGCAGAAAAGGCTCTCACTCTCTCTTTCTCATTAGCTTGATGGAAAGAGCATGTCTTGAGGCAGCTATTTAAAGTCCCAGTCAAATGGAACTATTGAAGGCTGTTCTTTCAGAGGCAAGGTCAGAATTGTTCGATATGGTAACAAATTTTCCAAGGCTTATGCCAGTGGGAAGACAAGCACGCATTATGGCCTTGTATTTTCCGTGCACTTTCAGGTCTTTGTTTCCACGCTTGCAGCCTCAGAGAGCTCGTGCTTGAGGGAACTGCCATCTCCAAATCATACCAACCTCCATCCTCTTAATTCCTCCAACTCCTCGTCCACCGTAGTAGGAAGCATCCACTGTGGGCCACTTCTTGGAAGGCAAGGGCTCCTGTTCTTCTTCCTGTAAGTACATTCAAATGCTATTTACTTTTCAAAGATACTTAGACGCACACTGAATGTCTTTTCCATGTATTTCATTAGAGTTCACAGAGCATACCCTGTTGGTTGTGAAAGGGGTGCAAACACTGAGGACAGCAGAGCCTCCAGAGCATTACTGCCTGTAAGAGGGAGAGGAATTCCCTTGTAAGGGGAATTCCTCAGTGTCTCAAATGACAAAGCTGGGAAAAATGCTGCCCAAGTCCTACATGAATCTTTAGATGTTGGACAAGGGCTATTCAAGCTTTCTGCTTTCAGTGCAGAATGTGAAAAACAAATCTATCTTGGAATAAAGGCCCTAAGTGATTCTGTGTATCTGGGTTTAATTCAGGCCACAGTGAGCTGAGACAGAGCAGAGATCTGTTCTCTTTGGCAGCCCCGTTCTGCACTGCAGAGACCACCCCTGGGCCAGTCCTTTCTCCACAGCACTGGGACAAGGAGCCAGACACACAGCGTGCAGGCACACACATGAGCAGTTCATGTGAGCAGTGTGGTACCATGAGCACTATCAGACCATACCTCTTTTGGGGCTGGAGGAGGTGGAGGGGGATCCTTGATGACCTGAAAGAGTCCAACATAGGAGACAATAAGGTGCTGCACTGGGAGCAGCCAAAGGCAACAGCTCCCAGTAAGAGTGACCTTGTTTGCACCCAAGCCCCCACGACCGGCAGTGAACTGGCAGCCTGTGCTGCCCGCTCCCCTGAGCATCCATCAGCGAGGCCTTCTGGATATGACCACCATGTGTCTACCAGAACTGCCATCCCTGCATGCAGACACTCTGGGCAGAAGTGTCTGCCATCACGCTTCCTGGCCGGATGAGCCGCAGTCACTGTGAGAGCAGCCAGTGCCCAGACCCCCCGGAGTCCGGGAGCAATCCCGGAGGAAATGCATCCGAGGCCTGTGTGAGGTCCTGCACAGCTGTGAGCTGAGCTGCTGCCGTGCTGCTGGCGAGTCTCTGGCCCAGTGACAAGTGTGAAATGCCTGCTGGCAGCTCAGGCTTCACCTCTGCACGTCCCAGCCGCTTCTGCAGCCCTCCCATTTCCCACCTCCCAGTTCCATGACTGTGCAGTGCCTGCACTGCAGTCACACTCCCACACTTCTGACACTGCTCTGGGCGAGGCCCCTTCCCGGGAGCATTTGTTACACCTCTATTTAAATCTCTCCCTACAGTCTCTTCCCATTCCCTCTGTCACATCCACATCATAAAACTCAGAGAATGTCCAGCACTGGCAGTCCCAGCAGGGGAGAGGCAGGCGAGGGACCCTCTTCACTGACTCGGCTAACTGCACGGCCATTCCTCCATGAGAAAAGCAGGTTTACATGCTCACAGTGAGTTCTTTGGGGACATTGGGCCACGTTTTGGGCTTTGGAAATGACTGAAAAGTACACCATGAATATCAAGGAGTCTGTTCTTGCTATGCCTTGATATTACACAAACATATCCAAAACTGTCCATACTGACAAACATCTCAATCTAATACAGGTTTTAAGTAGCTTAATTGAAATATGCCTTATTTCATTCACTCTGTGCTATTTAATTCTAGTACTTTCAGTGAACACTGCTTATGAACAATATCACTGCAGAGACAGTCAGCATAATATATGAAAGAAACATTTTTTTCTTGATCAATACAGTTTACCATCGTGATTTGCATTTCAGTTCTCAGTGTCACCCAGACAGTTACTACTGGCTGCCTAAACAGGCTGTGGACTTTCAGCAGTGCATAAAGGAATTCTGTCCAATAGGAGAAATAACTTACGGCACCCCTGGTACCAGTTTTCCACAGCCCTTCAGGTTTAAGACACGGAATGGCTCATTTGTCAAGCTCAGAGTGCTTTGGGTGGATTGGAAAGTGACCTGTGGATTTTAACTAGACATCCCTTTGCTGTTAGGATGTTTTAAAACCATGCCAGACATTACTTTTCTTTAAATAGTTCTGAACACTTTCACTTCCCAGCCATCATGAGTTTGCAGCATGCTTAATAGAAAGTAATTATTTAATGAGTGAAACATTTCTGAGAGCCACGCTGGAATCATTACCCTAACTTTACATCAAACAGCAACACAGAGGGATTGTGAGACAGATCCTGGGAGATACTTCGATACTGAGTAGGATTTGCCAAAGCCTGGAGATATTTAATTCTCGCTGAAAGCAATTAGGAGACTGGAAACAGTAAAGCAGCACCTTCACTCAATGAGGGGCCATCTTATTTAATTTCTGTCCTTATTTCCATTTAACCGGTCCCTGACCATCATTCCAAAACAGTCTCTTTCTCAGTCAGGCCTGCAAACAGTACAGGAGACGATCCTCCTGGGTAGATCTCTGTGTACCCATATGAAATGGCACTGCCCTTCCCCTTCTACAGCTGTGCCACTCTGAAACCTCCCATCCGTCAGCACCGGCAGCTTTGCCCAGCAGACCTGTCTGCAATGAGGGATGGAATTCCTGTGGGCCCTGTGCCCTATTGGTAATGTAGGAATCACGTTCCCACCCTGGACAATCAAGGGAAACCTGACTTGTTTGAGCTCACTGTGGCTTCCTAAGGCAATAATCAATGGCAGCTTTTGCTCATCTCCTGAAGTGGAAGATCTAATCCTGTGCTAGCTCCTGAACTCCCTGAAGTTTATGGGGAAATTCCATTTAAAGCCAAGCAATCCATTAATTAGCTGTTATTTCTAATGGCTTCAGAAAATGAAACTTGTTTTAAAAGTGACAGTGGCGTGAGAAAATAATCTGCTTTGAGTAGCAGTTCCTCACCCTGCTGACAGCACTGGAATGTCAGTGCCTGCATCCTTATGCTTCTGCAGGCTCTCACACTCACACACTCAAATCACACATGCACACACACAAGGATTATTTTCAATCATGTGATATTCCAAGTGAAATCAGTAGAAAACTGTTTATGAAAAGGAGAAATTCAAGGCACATGTGCAGCTCTGTATGGAGTTGCACACAGAACTGCACAGAGGAAGGCCAGAGTATTGTAAATTAACTTTTCCTGAGCTGGATTCAGATTGTTTTAATGACAAAGCCTCTGAATAATGCTGCTGCCTTATCATCCTCATGGAGAGATGGGCTGCTTCCTCAGTTTGTTTGGTTTTATCATCAGCCTCTCTGGGCAAAGCTCCATCTCATTTAGTGAGTTGTAAAGAATGAAGGTTTGAGTTTGGAGAAAAGCTGATTTAGTTACATCATTAAGAAAAAAAAAAAGAAGTTGGTGCTTGAGGCAGCCGTGCCTCTGATCCACTCGTTAACACTTCTCTGCCACTCCATTATGTGGGCATTAGGAGATGTCAGCACAGAGCCTACAGCTAGCTTGCTGCAATCCTGTGTTCCGCAGCGAGGGACAAGTGACAGAACTGTCACAGTGAGACCCTTGAAAGTGGAGGACAAGGAAGGAAAGCATGGAATGCTGTGAGATCGAGCCCGAGCCAGGATGGAGCTGGGCCTATGGGCAGGGGTAACACACCTGCCTGGCTCCAGACACTTGTTCTGCCCCAACACCCTGAAACTCTTGTATCCTGAATGTGACTCCTGTGCTCCTGCTCTTTATTCCAGGAAACCAGGCGCTGTGCTCTGCCAGGTAAGCAGAGCCTGGTCCTGCCTGGCCCTAATGCTGCCTTCTCTCCTCAGGGACGCTGCCCTGAAGCCCAGGACTACTAAGCCACAAGTAGCCCTTCCAGGTGATGGATGTCCAAGCCTCATGTGCGGGAGAGAAGGGCAGGAACTGAGGCACAGCACGAGGACCAGTCGGCAAAACCAGAAGGAAGGATCAGTATTCTGCAGCAGGTTCATAGCATGTGGGCTTGGAACTCAGCAGTGCTGTAGCAGAGGCCTAAGATTACCTTTTCTGTTGAAGTAACAAACGGTATCCACAGGAGGTAGGAGGAAACACAGAGGGCACAAACTCTTGAAGAATTATGGTTTTATAAGGCTGGAAATCAATACTATAGAACTATCCACTGGACAGCTTCATGTAGAGTGTTTTAACTTAGGAAGCTGGTTTATGAATCAAGGTTAGGTTTTTTAAAATAAGAAAAACCAGGAACTCACTTCTTACTGATTTCTACTGTTCCTTTTCCACAGGGAGGCTCACCATATAACATAAAGTGGAGGTAAGGTCATTAACAGGAAGCTCCCTCGATTTCTGAAGGGCCTGTACTGTGGAGAATGAGAAAAAGCGAGGCTTTTTGTTCTCACCTCAGGAACCTCAGACTGTGAGGGTGCAGACGGGGGCTGAGATGTCCTGCCCTTGGACAGCCGGGAGCTTGATGGGGGCCACGGGTCCCAAGGGCTGCAGCAAGGTCAGGTGAGAAGGGCAGTTCCTCTCTGCCCCGCATTCCACAAGCCCCAGACAAGAACAGGAACCCAGACCAGGGAAGCAGTCTCCATTTCCCAACTTCCTCCCTGCTGTCTTTGAGCTGGATGAATAATAAACTTCCCTGCTCCTCCAGAAAGGAATGGCAGGCGGCAAGTGACCACCACTGCTGTTGCTGGGGTGAGGATAGGGTGCACTCAGATAAAGAGATGGATGTGCACAGGGATTATGAAAAAAAATAGGGATTTCCAACCTGAGAGCCCATAATGGACTACAAATACCAATTTTACTGAGAGCAGTTTTAAAGTGGTCCTTGATTTCAGGGTAACATCTGCACACCATTAAGGCCACCCCATTCCCAGTAACAGCACCGTGCTGGTGCTGGTTGCTGTGTGTGCATCTCAGACAGGCGGGGCCGTGCCCAGTAGAGCCCCAGTGCCGGAGCTGCTCTCCCCAGCCTTTTCCTGCCTGTCACAAGCTCACCCAGAGCTGCCTCCGCTTCATGGATCTGGTTTCCTGCAGGATCTGTGTTTCCCACCCGTGGCTCAAGGTGCAGGGGCTGTTCCCCACGGTCTGTACTTACCACTTTGCAGCAGAGGGGCCAGAACCACCAGAGCAGGCCGAGTGCCACCAGCAGTAAGAGCACGAGGATGGCAATGAGCGCTGCCACGCCACTGGACTGTGGAGACAGCAGGGACAGCGTCAGTGCTGCTCCACACTCGCCCCACACGGCAGCACTAGTTCTGCTCAGCTCAGGGGCTTCCCTCTCATAGAAAACTGATAGCCCTGATACCAGAACGAGGCCCAGCTTGAGGAAAAGAGAGAGTCCATTGCCTGCTAAGGAATGAGCCACCAGATGCAGCCTGTGGGTAAGAGGTGCCTTTACCTCCATGAGGACTCAGGTCTCACACACAGACTGGGGAGCATGCTGGGAGAGTTTAAGGTGTCTCTATGAACAGTACACCTGTGAGGCTCTGATGCTGATCACCCACACTCCTGCACAGACTGTGGCACACTGACTCCCTGCAGCCATGCTGTGGGAACCTCAGAGTGAAGGAGGGAGTGTTCCTGCTCCCAGCAACACTCGTACTGCAGAACTGAGCAGCCCATCTCCCATACCTCCCACACCTCCCACCCACTTCCTGGGGGTGTCTTTATTCCTACGCTTTAGGCTTTTAGAACAACACTGACAGAAATACAATAGAATCTCTAGGAAAATAAAAACTATTCAGACTTCAGCTGAGAAAGAAGGAAAGGAGAGACCCAGGGAAACTGCGTGAGCTGTCCTGACCCAGAGGTGCTCCACTGCACATGGAGGTGGAACAGAACCATATTCCAGGGGCAGTGAGGCGCACAGGTACAGTGGGTACCTGGGTGCCTAACGCCGTGTATTTTTGTTTGTTTGCACTGCAGTAACGTGTGTTTGTTGGGAAGCTCTAACTTGTAACTCATCTCCCAGTCAGCCGTCAGCTGCTCAGCTCCCAGAATTAGTGAGCAGTTCTAGCAGTGACCCATTTCTTGAGTTGCCCATCTGCTACTATGGAAACAGCAGTTCTTGTGTGGAGCCGCCTTTGCTGCAGCACAGGCCAAGAGCAGAAACCAGAAAGAGACAAAAAAGGCTGCTGAGCAGTTCTTCCTGCTGCTGGGCACATCTGTAGCTCTGCTTCCTGCCAGGGCAGGCTGTGAGCACAAAGCAGCAGAGCTGCCATGCAGCACAGCGGGAAGGAAGGCCGTGCCCAGCACCTCGCTCTGAGATGCTTTGTGTCAGGGCTTTTCTGTTCCCTCTCTGTGCACTCTTGGCAGCTCTTACAGGGGCACCATGTGCTGCCTTCCCTGCGAGGGCTGAGGTACAGGCAGGCTGCAGCTGGGCTGCAGCAGCTCCTGTGCTGCACAGCCCTCAGCCACCTTGCTTGGGTGTACGGCTGGCATGCTGCTGACTGACAGAGGCCCCGGAACAGAGAGCTGTGCATTGTGCTCTGTGTGTTCCTTCGGCTCCCAGCTCAGCCAGGCTTCCCCTCCTCAAACTGCAGGACTGCACAGGATCTCTGATCCCTACAGCTGCACCAATAGCGAGGTTTTAAATTAATAGAATAGAAATGTCATTTCTTTTCGGTTTCTGATCTATGAGCAAAGAAATCTTGTTGGGAGCGATGCGTGGTGATGGGCAAAAGAGATTGTATTCTCTCCGTGTTCAATGTCCAATGGAAAAGCTGCTCTCGAGTCACACTTGAGGTAAGACACATTTAAAGGCCCACGTGCACAGCACATGCTCAACACCGTGGGCTTGTGTCTCCCTCCACAAATTCCAGCTGTCCTGTGTAATACAAAAGGAATTAAAGGAGAGCAAACATGTGAGAGTAGAAAATATATGTATTAAGTTAGAGCAGTCACTGGCTGCACAAGCGTGTGGTTTCTCCCAGAAGCAGCTTCTTTAACCTGTGCTCACACCTAGCAGGATGTTCCCACTGCCTCACTCCTAGGAGTAAGTGGGATACTCTGGCCTCTGTCTCCCTGGGTGAACAAGAGCTAAGAGCCTACACTCCCTACTCAGGCCCCAGAGTTACAGAGCATTAGTACCCCTGCAGGACTGTAAGCTCTTTCCACACCCAGGCTGAAGGGCCAAGCTTGTGCCCATGTGCTCCCTCAGTCCTACCCAGGGGAGAGCCATGCCAGAATGGGACCCTAGGTGACCGTCACACCTGGCCCTCAGGACGTGGTATCTACTGTGAGCAGGGCTCTGAGGGCAGGGAAACCTCCCAGTACTTGGAAAGACACAGCTTGGCACAGGAAAGTGGAAGCAGAGGTTCTCTGAGGTCTTGCAATGTAAAGCCCAAAGAGGAACAAGATGCAGGGATTTCACAAGGAGTTACTTGTGAAAGTAACTTCCTGTGAAGGAAGTCCTTCACTTACACACTCCGAAGCAGTGATGGTTAACGAGCTGGACATGAAAGACTGGCCTTCATTCAAACTCACCAAAACCTCCAGGGTTCTGCCAAGAGACAAAGAAGAAACATGAGCAGCCATGGAACAGCCGAGAAGGGCTCACACCTGTTCCGCAGGCACTTGTACCTGCAGCCTCTGCTCCACAGGGAGTGTCCTCGGGGGAAATGGAGGCCTGTGCTTATTCCTATTTGGGAGTAAGTTGGGTCCCCTTGACAAAGAGCTGTCCAAGTGGAGAATACCCCTTCCCCATTCCACAGAGCAGAAAATACTCCCAAAAGTTTTACACAAAAAAACCTGAAGTTCAACTGTAAAAGTAGCATTGTTTTGTCTGTTCCATAAGCATCTCCTTAGTCACACGCAGACATTATGGGTAAAGATGTCGGATAATTATAAATGGTCAGGACTTGCTATAAATAGCCCCAAACACTGCATACAAATGGTATGTGGTTTACATTTTACAAATTAACCCTACAAGAAAACAACACATGGTGGATGTTAAACAGAAGAAGACTCCTCAGCTTCTCTGGCTTGGATTCCCAGGATTCAGACAGTTTATGTTATGCATAGATGTAATTAAATAAAAATGTAGATATCCATGAACTAAAATCATTAATCATTTACACCGTTCTTACATGTCATGAGTTTTTATTCTGGCACAAACACTGTAGTCAATATGGAGTTCAAAGCTATTTTAGCTAATTTGGCTAATTTCTTCTTCAGTTTTAGCAAAAATGAAGTGAGTTGCTTCCACTAAACTAATTTTTAAATTATCTCTGTTCTGAATAATTGATCCAAGAGAAAGAATAACTCTAATTTCCTTCTAATTGGAATTCACTGGAATTCAGAACCAATAAAAAACACAAAACTATTTGATTCCCCTGCAGAGCAATAAATCAAACCACAGTGAAATTTTGGTCAACGACTACTTTTTTTAAGATGTGGTGCTTTTTATTATTTTTAATTCCAATTACTTGTTTTGGGATTGTAACAGGGAATGCTGGGGAAAATTCCAGCATGAGGATTCTGCTCAGGTTTGGCCAAACACTCCTGGAACTTAAGGGCAGGAGGGTTTCCTGCCTCCCCTAAGGGAGAGGAGGACCCTCAGGCTGAGCTGCTGGCACACTCCTGCAGCTGCCCTGCCAGCCCTGTGTGCCCTGGTAGCCCTCTGAGTCCTGCCTGGCATGCCACTAGTGAGGAATGAGGCTGCTTTGGTAGGTGGTCTTTGCTAGCAAACAGAGCAAAACAGGGGCACGAAACACACCTGGCTAAAACACGTAAGGCACACTAAAGGAAGGGATTATTCCCTGGCATCCTGGGGACCCTGACACGTCCTTGAGCTGCCTGAGTTGTATGAAACATTCTGTAAAACAGCAAAGATTTCCCAGTGGACTGGAGCCCATTGTACACCTGGCTGTCTGTATCACAGTAACTGCTCCTAGTTACAATAGGTACTAGCTGGGACTGCATTGCCAACCCCAGTGCCATGTGGTGCCATGCGGTGCCATGTGCCACCCTGAGCTCGCAGGTGTGCCATCCCGTGCTCCCACTGCGGGCACACTGATGGGTCCCAGGGAGCAGCTCTCTGAGCAATCAGCTCCAGCACTGACACACTGCGGGAGGGCAGCCCTGCCCTACCCACTCCCAGCCTGATACACCGCTGCAGGCACCAGCCACTGGAGATGTCACTGGAGCTGAGCATACCCACTCACTTCTGCCAGCCACAGGGTGAACTCACACAGATAATTACCTCATCTTCAAAACGATGAACCTGTCAACACACAAAAGCCCTTTGTGCCTGAGACTGCCATGGCTGTAGGGGACACCGAATATGTTCTCTCATTTCTTGAGCAGCCACCTGTTTGCTGGGCTATGGGTACTTGTGATTCATACAAACATTGCCCCTTAAACTGGGAATCCCAGAAGGAGCTGTGCTGCTTCTCCTACTCCTTCACACGCAGCTCAGAGATGGACATAGACACAAACACACCCTGGTGTTTACCAGCAGCCAGCCAAGTGTGTGCTTTTAGCTCAGCACTCTGCCCCAACTGAACATATTCTGAGATGAAAATGACAAGCAGCACTGATCCCATTTCTCAGGCCCCTACATTTCCCACTGGTGATTGTCAGTGTTGTGCGAGGGCCGAGTCCCTCCCATGGAGCTCAGAACAGCCAGGTCCAGAGAACATTGCAGTGCCTGCAGCCAGGCAGCCCTTGGGCACAGCCCTGGCTCACAGTGAGGGTGAGGCTGTATTCTGTACTAGCACAGATCTCAGCTGAGGGCTGATCTCTGCAAAGCTGCCACAGAGTGGGCTGTCCCCTCAAGAGCCAGGCAGTGTGGTTGCCATCCCACAGCCCATCCTGCAGCCTGGCAGCAGGAGCACGCAGAGCTGAGCAGCTCCTCTCCGTGCAGCTGGCACCCAGGGCTGCAGGGCCACGCTGCAGGGAAAGGCAGCAGAGCCCTGCTCACGCCTCCTCCAAAGCCCGACAGTGCCAACACCACAGACAGTGGCTCTGCAGGGCTTGGAGCCAGGATGCTCGTTCCCATCCTCTGCTCCCTTGTGACACCGCACCTGAGAGAGCTGGAATCAGAGCTGGCACAGGAGCACGAGTATGTACAGGGCTGTGCAGCACAAACCCCACTGCTCTGCCTGTGCTGCAGCCTCTGTGCACCTTCCGGTTGGCATTTCAATCCCGTTTCACCGCACTAGGAAAAACTGCCTTGCAATTACAGTTCACAGCCCTTTCTCCATGTGCAAGGGATTTTCCTATCCTTTGCCTGTGCAGTATCACTTCTTGGATGGGAACCAATCCTGGAAAACTGAAGCCCGAAAACAGCTTTTTAAAAATGTTCTGATTTCTGACCAAAGGTAACCGCAAGACTCTTGCAACTTGAAGCTGTGTGGGTCCTGGCCCACTGCCCATCCTAATACACAATTTACCCAAAAATGTAACTTGAGGAGACCGAACAGTTGCAATTCCTTCCATCGTGCTCACTGCTGGTTTATTGTGACAGGAGAGGGATGTGGCCCAGTGCCATATGTCCCTGCAACTTTGGTCTAAAGCCTCCCATTCCCCTGTGAAATACAACTGACATTTCCATCCACGGTAACCTATTTGCAAAGTATTCATTTGCTCCTCACTTTATGGGAAGCTACTAAAAGATTGCCATTTTATGACCCATTAAAAAAGATGAAAAAATTAAATACAATTGTGAAAGGCATTTGCTGGAAGTAATAAATAATTTACCTCCGATTTTCACGCACTGAAAATTAAACTGGCAACTGCTCAAAAAGTTACTAAAATTACAGTGGCGAAGGTACTTCAGCATCAACTGCCTGCACTAAAATAGCAAAAATGCTGTCCATAGGAGGAAGGTAAAAAATAGGTCTGTGTATGTAAAGGGCACTTTCCCTTCCAACACTGCCTTCATGAAATAACGGATAGCTTTATAATACGGGCCTCATTTGACCAAGCTCACTCAGCTGTCTTTGGCCACTGCTTGCTGGGGTACCATTAGGTTTCACCCTCCATTCTCCCTGAGCCAAGCAGAGAGGACTCATTCCCTGCTCTATGTTAACAAGCACTGTGGACCACAGAGACGTCTGCATCTAGGGACTCATCCCTGCTGCAGGAGGAGGTAACACACAGAGGAAGGGATTTCCAGCCCGGGCTCTTGGGTGAAGCTCTTGGCAGACCGACAGCCCCAGCTGCACAAGGACAGGGACAGCTCTCCTGGAGCAGGGCTCCAGCCCTGCCTGTCATGTTGGTGCAGTCCCACTGTGCCACAGGCCAGCTGTGCCTGGGTAGCACTGGGACCAGTCACTCAGTGGGAACTGTGCTGGGGACAGGGCATGGCCTGCAGTCAGGAGAAGTGGGCCCAGGTTTTCTCCTCCCATCAGCCACACAGGTATAAAAAAGAGCACTGAGTATTTTCCTGAGGACAGCAAGACCCACTCATTCTGGAATTCATTATGGTGTTTGGGGATTCTGGTAAAGAATTAGTACAGAGTCTTCCTCCTGCCCTGTTTGATGTAGCTTAGCACTGATATAAATTCAGATGATAGTTCTTTAGGACCCCATGGTTACCTCAGGACTCTCTAGCTTTTCCAGCCACATGTCCATCCAATATGCTGTCTGTCTGGGCCTGACTTTGTACAGAACAGGACACAAGTGCAGAGAGACACAACCTTTCACTTCTGGAAACTCCTAGGGAATGTGAGAGAGCTGGAAGGCAGTGAGGAACTATCATCCTGTGAAATCCTAGGAATCTGCAGTAGCAGGGTATGAAACATCATTATTCTGTTAAATTAGACTATTAATTCAGCTTGGGATCTTATGGCCAGTGCATAATGTGCAGTACTTAGTTCTGCTCACGGAGTCCTCACTAATGCTCTGGGAACACTGTGCCCTAGGAGGGATGTGAAGGACTGTGCCAGAAATTACTCCTGATCTTAACACCACATCCATATGGCTGAGGAGCCTGTTAGCCTATACAATTCATTGAGGATGTTTCCATCTGTGAATAAGTCCCATTATACCCTAATTGTGTGAGACTAAATATATTTCTAAAATATTTGCAGAAGTTAATATTTATAACCGACATTAAGCCTAATCCAGCCCTACTTCTGGCTTGTCCCGATCTGAGTTGATTTCTCCGGCTGTTTTGAAGAGGGGAGATTGTCCCATGTGAGCACCAAACACTGAGAACCCTGCCATCTTTTATTTTTGTTGGAACAAAATGTTGTGTAGGGAAATAAAAGACAATGCCTACAGTAAATGCTTCACCTCAGTGAGGTTGCAATGGAAGAATTGGTGCAGGTGGGAGCAGTTGTGACCCCCTTGGCTCCCTGCCCAGGGCTGCAGGGGAAGCCCAGCTGTTTGCAGTGAAGGGTAATGCCACTATCCTAGGCAGGTCAGGACTGGCCATGGGCACAGCAACATGGGGGTTATTGCCTTCATCTGAGCACAGGGGCTCTGCAAGGGAGAGAAAAGCAGTGACCAGGTGAGAACAGTCTGATCTGGAGCTGGCATCCTACCAATTGATGAGCAGCAGCAAGTCAAAAGGCAGAAGCAGAGGTGACTTCCTTCTTTGCTGGGAATAGCTGCACGCCCTGCCTCACAGAGCTGCTAGCCAGCAAGGCTGCAAGAAGAGTGAGCAGCTGAGAGAGTCCGAGTCCTTCCTGGGGGCTGGGACCTCCTGCAGCAACAGCCTGCTTGCTTTCTTCCATTCGGCGTGTCTCAAAGGACAGCTGGTTTCTCAGAGGTACCTTTGTGCTTTTGCCTTTCCAAAATAGTGGCCAGTGTTTTGTGGCATGGGAAATATTTTAGTCAACATGCTGTCTCTTAACTTGCATATCCTATTAAATTCTTCTTTTAACTGGTCCCCTTGTCTCTGAACAATGTTTATTTTCCAAGTGGCATGTAGTCACCTTGTAGGTTTCAGACTGAGGATGAGGCTTGGAGAATTGGTCCTTAAACCCACACTTGCATGCTGACATCAGCTGCCAAACTCCTTAGTGCCTCAGCACAGCACTGTCCCTTACATTAGTGAGTAATTCAGCTCAGAAAGAGCTCAGTGGCACTTCTGAGTTAGAAAGAGAACAGAAATGCTCTACACAGCTACACCATATTAATCCTTCCTTGAGTGACCCTAAAAGTCTCACTTGCTTGAGTGAGACTGAGCTGCAGCTTGCAAACACTCTGTCTTTTCTGATGACAACTTTTCTAATTTTTACCTTTCTCAGCAAAGGAAGAAAAAACAATAACAGTAGTAAGGGTAGCCATATGAGGCAACAGTAACTGTCTCCTCTCTGTGGTTTTCAGCCACTTGGTTCCCTGTTATTGGAAAACTCACTGAAGCTCCACACACCTTTCTCAGCCCTCATTCAGACAAGCAAAGGGATGTTTTGCACAATTCCATGACCTGACCAAGTCCTGGGCCTCTCTGCCTAAACAGGCAATGCCGTGTGTGTACGCGTGTGCACTGGAAATCACAAGGGTTTGTGTACTTCAGTATTTGTGGGCGGCTTCTGTGGGAAGTGGTTGTCAGGGGCATCTTTTAAATGTGAATTTGGGCTTTGTGATAGCACAGGCTGTCTCAGGTTACTGCCTTTGTCTGGTTGTCTGTCTGGTAAAACAGGGTGAGACAAAGGTGAGGTGTGAACTGCAGGTGTGACTCAGGTACTGGCAAACCCAGCGATGCAGAGGGCTGTTGGATGAGCACCCAGTGAGTTTCAGGGTTAGATGTGTGTGTGGGCAGTGGGACTGCTGGATGAACCCAGTTGGGAGAGGTGTGGCTGGGCTTTGCTGCCAACGCTGAGACAATAAGACAGGACAATGGCTGCTAGGTCGGGTGTAATTACAAGCTTGTCCCCTGCCTGCTTTTGAGGCTTGCAGTGCTACAGGGAAGTACAGCTGTGCCATGCTGACATGAGGCACTGACACTTGGTGTGGGAATGTCAGTGTGTCAGCCCAAGCACTCGAGTGTGTCCTCTGAGAGCACTAACAGTGCCGGATCGGCTCGCATGCTATTCAGCTATTTATTTTGTGTTTGCTTGAAGAATCAGGCCAATGTTTTTGAAAGCATATTTAACTATACCATATGCCTACTTAAATCATCCCTATCAAACAAATTGTGGGTTGCTGCTCTGGTTCATTCTGTTCTGTTTTCCCTCCCTTCCCAATGTGTTTATGTGTATTTATCCAATTTGCTCTGTTCCTTGTGCCAAATGGCAGGTCTGAGATCCCAGCCAGGCAGGGGCAGCTGTGCTATTGTTGGTGTCTGACAAAACAGAGGTCATGGGCTGGGCCTGCAGCTCTACCTCTAATGACAGCTTGTGTTGGACATTACGGGGCAGTCACAATGTAATCAGGGTTCATGGGCCCTCAGAAGTTGGCATAAACCTTAACTTTCCCCTTGGGAACTAAGAACTCAAGTCTCACTTTCAAGATGTAATTCCCGTGCAAATTAGCCTCTTGCAAAATACTCTGCTGTTTGTTTACTTTATCGCCATAATTCCTTCCTCTGTCTGGAAAACACCCAACTTTAAACAACCTCACCACAAAAAACCAAAACCTGAAAAACCAAGCAACAGTCTAGTTGGAAGAAAGGCTCTGTCCTGCATGGAACTGATCTTAGCTGTTCTTGCTTCTAAGATTAATGATAAGCTGTGCCAACCTAGGAAGTGACTGCCCACAGAAAGGAATAGGCTGCTGTCCTCTGCAGGAGGACTCTCCCCTCCCTGGAAGGTTGTTCCAAGTTCAGCCCAGCAGTTCCAGGCAGTGACACAGCAAGGCGTGATCATTCCCAATACCCTCTGTTGAGCAGGAGATGAATCTTCAGGGTTTGGGAGTTCTAAACGCTCTGTTCCTTGGGTAGCCTGACACTTTATGCCCTCTCCTGCTGTCTTCCAGGCCAGAAGGCAGGAGTGTCTAAGCTACTGCAAAGTGTGTTCTGGGAAATGCTCTGAGGCAGCAGAGTGGGCTGCAGGGGCTGGGCAGCTGAGCAGAGGAGGCGCAAGTCCCTGGAGCCCCTCGGGGAGTGTGCAGCTGCCAGAGGCTGCCTGGCTCCGGCTGCAGCACTGCTGTGCTGCTCGGCATGGAAAAGGGAGTATGGGGAAACAGCACATCTGTCACCCACACACAGCCACAGCCTTCACTCATGGCAGCACCAGATGTGTTTATTTGAAGCATGTACTAACTAGCTACTTCATGGCTTACAATTATTAGCCACAAGTTAATAAGGCAAACATATTCACCATCAGTCACCTTACAAAGCATCGCTTCTTCAGCACTGCTTTTACTTCCTAGGTGTCTTTATCTGGCACAGGAAACAGGAGGGGAAAAATACAAATTCCATAGAGGAGCTACAGCCAGAAATTAATGTGTGAAAGGTGTTCACAATATCCTAATGAATGCTGGAGTGCACAGGTAATGCTTTAGCTGAGTGCTTCTCCATGCTACCAGCACAGTGGCACAGGGGAGGAAGCAGTGAGACTTGGGAGCCTGCAGCTGACGGGGAAGAAAAGTGGAAATAATTATTCCTTACACCAAATTTGCCAAGACTGGCTTCCCTGCTGCTGCATGTACTGGGTATGTGCTTGGCATCCTGCCTGCACGATGAATTTGGGACCACCACTGTCCCAAGGGGAAGGGCTGTAGCTCCCCAAGATACAAGACTCAAAACCAGTTCATCAGTTGCTGGCTCCCAGGTCACAGGCAGCAGTAAATGAAGCAAAGGCAGGAGAATCTTTCTTTGGGTAGTGGGACAGTCAGGATCCCTGGTTAGGAGCCTGCCAAGACAACCACTCCATAGAACACCTTCCAGCTGCTCTCCAAAGGGACAGCTATCTAGAAACCCAGTGGGGTCATCTGAAGGATTCCCCCAGTCCATTCATCTTCTCTGTACCTGTTTGATTTCATGTGTCCACACTCTTCCCCTTAAATCTGGTATTAATATAAGTGACACTTGGAAAGTGGAAAGCAAGATTTAGGGTACCCCTGTTCCATTGTCATGGAAACATCTTGCACCTAGAAATCCTAGAACCCCTAGAGCTGTATGTGAAGCATGTGATGGATAACAGATTACCGCCTGCACTGCTGTGTGCCTTATGCCCAGTGAGCTGCCCCAGACTCCATCAGCATCAGGAAACTGCAGGTAACCAAGAATTTGGCAATACATGAGTAGTCATTTTCCTTCCTACCACCCAGAAAATAATTCCTATTGAATCTTTGCTCTTTAAGTGCCACCAGCTGTTTGTGTTGGACAGGATGTAGGAAGTGATAAATGGAAGCTGAAGACAGCAGCATTTGAATAGAGCGCAAATAAGGTCATTAATAGCAGCAGTGTAACCTGTCTCACCTTGGCATGCAAGCTGATCATCAAGAGGTACATGTGAGAGGAGTTTCACTTACACTCAGGTCCAGGCTGGAATTTGTCATTTTTGGCTCTGTTATTCCTGAAACTTCCAAGTCCAAGCAGAAGGTTGCTGCATACTTCTGTCATAGCAAAACCTGAGTTCAAGTGCAGGTTGCACAAACATGGAAGCTGGCCAGCACTGCAGCTGCATGGAGAATAGACTTCTGCACTTCCCTGAACTATTTAAAAACAATGACAATTCCTCATCCTGTTGGATCAGTTTGAATAATCTACTGCCTAGCCTGCCTCTATCCGTTCTTGCCTGGCTTAGAGGATAGTCTGTACAAGATGGGATGTTTGCAGGCACCATCAAATCCAAAGTGTTACTGTGATATTCCAGTGAGAAGTGAGAGTTCAAACAGACTGAGATAACTAATAGTTAAGTAACTATTCACTAGAAACGTTTCAGTAAGTGTTTTGTGATGGTAGTTTAGACTGTAATTATTGTCATGCACTCCCCTAATAACAGTCAATTTGTAAGTGTCCAGGCAGTGTGAGAAATGCTGGTTTTCCTGCTGGCCTTTCCATGCAAGGCACGGAGGTTTCATCAAGGGCTCACCACAGCAGAAGGCAGCTGGAGGTGAAGCCCAGCCTCCAGATGGATTGTTCTGAATGCAAACTCACAAAACTTAGGGCAGAAGTGAGAGAACAAAAGTGAAGCTAGCAAGGAACGCAGACTGTTTTTCCTGTACTTGTGTTCCAAGACACAAAGGCTCTCGTTGCTTTCCAAGGCACAATGACTGCAGAAATATGTACAGTAATGGAGAGGTCACAGCCACCTCTGGTTTGGTTTGATTCTCTCCAGCTGTGAGAGGACAACAAATTGAAGCCTCAGCTAAAAAGGAGAACTGATTGTCTCAAATATTCCAAGGCCTTCAAAATGTGACTTTTACATGGGCAATGCAGTACAATCAGAGTCCTGTTTACCAACCAGCTTGGTTGTGTTGTTACACCTGCCATCACAGTGCATAAGTGATCTCTCAAAGCAATTCAACCTCACTTGCCCTCCTCGCCTTCCTGCAAGGTGTATGTGTACTTTCCCTTTCAGCTTTATTTCAAATTTGTAGCTTGTTTTATAAGGCATGGGTTGCTTGTGTGAAAATTGTGAATCACTTGTCAGCTGTTAGCTGATCAGGAGCCTTGTAAATGGGCTGGGTTTGTAAGCAGACTATGGAATTTTGCACTTTAGAAGCAGCATGACAAGAAGGGATTTTGAATGGCACAGGTAGCACAGTCATGTTGGCACCCAACCTAAGGGTGGTACATCCATCTGCTACAGGGTACTGTGGAAAAGCAGACTTGGAAAAAAAATGCTTGGTTAAGTCTACAGCTGGCACTTGGGAACTTCCAGACTCAACGCAGCCAACAGCTGGGAAGGAAGCAGAAGCACACCATGGCCAAAGTCCAGGAGAGCGGGGACTCACCAGCCTAACATTCTGGATACTTTGGCATTTTATCTATTCCACACAGCTTAGTATTGCTCTGCATGTGAAAACTGCTAATTCATCAGGCAACAAGGAAGTGTCTCCCATTAGGAAAAGATAGACTGAAACCTGTTAGGCCAATCTGGACTGTTCACCCACACACCTAGGTGCAGGTTTAAAAGTCACGCAGCCAGCTAACTCGGGCTGCTTTTGTTCTGTTAATTCCACCCAAAAGAGCACTAGAAATGAACAGAGCAGTTGTTGCTACATTAGTGACTAATATTAGCTCCACTACATGAAGAATTACTGGGAGATATCCAGCACTAGTCTAGGCTGTGCCAATGGGAAGTCAGGAGTTCAAGTACGTACATATCTTTCATAGCTGTCAGTCTTCTGCACAGTAAACTGCTCAGCTCTGGGCCAAAGCTCCAACTCCTTCAATAGCAGGTCAGGGAACTGTGTTTCACATGGTAACTTGGGCAAATGTATTTTCCTGTGAATCTGTGAAACTCCGACTGTATTGTGCTGAGGTGCATTATCCACACTGCAGTTCCAGGGTAGCAGCTGTCTGGGTCCGTAAGACTCCACAGTGTAAGGAAAATGCAGCATGTGCAACTGAATTGCACAGCTTTTAACCTATGCAATCGTGTCATGCACTTCACATGCATTTGACAGGACCAGCTGTTTACGTACTCTGGGACAAACTGTGCGTGGAAAAGCATTTACAGCATCAGCTTTTGGGGAGCTTCATACTGGGACTTGATTTGATACTGCTCTTCTGTTGTACAGTACCTGCACTGTGAAATCCCTGGCCTGGCGAGGAGGGATTGACGTTGACCCCCAACTGATTGATGTTGTTCTGATTACAAAATCAGTTCCCTTACAGCTATGGTGGTGCTGAGTGGCTTTAGCTAAGCTGCAGAGCTGCTGTGCTGAACACTTGCACACCCCAGCAGCTCCCAGCTGAGCACTGCTGCTGCGCTGTGAGATGCACAGGCTGCTCAGCAGGCTCAGGGCTCTGACACCCTGCTGCATGTGGCACACAGCTATGTGAGAAGCAAGGTCAGGAACAACATCAGCTGTGAGTCCCTCACCCCCTCCCTCTGGTCTCCATGTAGTTCTGCTCCCTGCTTGCTCTCCCTGCCAGCCGCAATGCAGTTCTGGAGGCAGAGCCTCTATCCCCAACCACCCCACTGGGGTCAAGCTGAACATTTTCTTTCCCTCAGCCTGCTGTTTAACACACAAACCAGATGTGCATTGGGAGCTTTGCTATCCGTCTGACGGCACAACTGAGGCAGCTGATTGTTGCTCAGGTCAGAAATGTAACTACAGACAAGTCATCTATACAATACACGTAGTTCTTGAGCTGCTGAACTGCCATGGATAAATGCTAATGCAGAACTGCTGAGCTTCCTTCTGGATTAGCATTAGCCTCATCACTAGTAAGTCTCTGGGAAGAACTATTTGACAAACGGGGAGGAAGCCAACAGCCAAAGCTTTGGCCCTCCCATAGGATCCAGAACTGATGTGCAATTTTCTGACTTCAGATTAGCTTAGGATCTTTGGGAAGCTGCACAGTCAAGTCCAAGTGATCACAAGGCCCTGAGGCACATTTGAGTTAAAGAGGAGGAGGGAAGGATTAGTTCTCCAAGAGCCAGAAGTAATGTGCATCCCTGGCCAGTGACACTGAGAATAAGACCACAGCTGCAGTTTAGCCCCGGTGCTGGAGCTGTTAACTCATTGGATCAGGACATGTAGAACACGGGTACATGTCCTGACACCTAATTTTAATAATAGCTTGTAAGTGTCAGTAGTAATGTCATCTCATTAGCAGTGGGTCTGAAGATGATCCAGATGAGAGCATATTATGCCCTGTTAAAACAGCTAATTTGCATAAAACTTATGACAAGCCAGGTCTTTTCAGGATTTCATAAACTGGCTGAATATTCATTTTTAAAGCACTGTCCGAATGGGTTTGGTCACAGATAACTACTCAGAGCCCATTCCAAAGCTGGCATATACACCAGGGAAATAACACAAGAATGAGTGGAAAAAAGGCAACAACAAACCACTCCTGTAAAAGTAACAAAATATTGCCTTCCGCCAAACCCCTCCCAATTAATATCAGCTATAATGATGCCAAATTCTAAGAGAGCATGGGCTGGCATTTGGTTCAGTACTTACTGGCCACTTTTGTACAGGATCGGTGCAGGGCAGAGCAAAAAATCAGATTCTACTGTTTTAGGCCTTTCATCTGAAAAAGAAAAAAAAATCACATGAGCTTACTGTGGTGTGCAGCTTAGGTGAGGAGCTGCCGTGTGAATGTGCTGTGAGGTCCCTGTGTTGCCATGTTCCTTACTGCTCTGTCCTGGCTGGAACCAGCAGCAAGGCAGGCCCAAGGTAAGGAACACAGAGCCCCAGAGCTGGCTGTAAATCCCAAGTGAGCCCATGTTACAGTGCTTATTTGAGCTACTCCAGTCAGCTCATGCTCTTCCAGAGAGAACATTTCCTGGAATCAACACCATTTTGGTGGAGAACAATATTAGTAGTTTTCTGCTAGCTGGAAAATGAAGGTTTGTTTCTAATTGGCTCCATCCCTGTGTGTTGCATTACAGGACTGTTCTATTATCTGTGACTTGAGTGTCTTTTTCTTCCAGTGTTTCTTCTGTTTTTGACTTTATGTGATTTGCAAACCTCGTACGTTTACAAAGTACCTATCTGTAGAGCACATGAAGCACTTATTTGTAGAGCCTTGTGTTCAGTACAGCATTTCTGTTCTGCAGGTGTGAGGAGGGGAAGACAGAGCTTCTTTGCCTCACGTGTTTGGTAAGCTGGGGAAAATTTGACTCCGTGTGCAGAACCATCTGCCCAAACTTTCCCATGGCAGGACTGATGATTTCTGTGCAAGGACTGTTTCCTGGCTGTGGGGTGAGAGCAGATCAGTGATCTGCCAGATCAACTTGGAGAGGACTCTGTCCTGCGTTTCAGGAGCAGGCAGACGACAAGCAGTTCAGGGGCAGCTGAAGGAGGAGCTGTTGGCATAAATGAGCTTTTCATATGTGCTATAATCTGCACTGACTGCTTGGCCTAGATTTGGGGCTAGTTGTGAGGTGGGGAAGAGGGATTAGCACATTGCCATATGCTTTTGTCTTAATGGTATGTTTCATAGATTATTTTTCTATCCCACAGCTCAATTTGGCAGGTTTCCTTTCTAGCATTTGGTAATGGTTCTTTATAAATGCAGAACGAAAAAGATGCCAAACGCATCCTTAAAAAGCAAGGGAACTGACACAGTAGGGGTGTGCTCAGAGGCTGGTCCCAAAGAGAGCCCAGGCTCTCAGTGATTCCAACAGCAGCAGATCCTCACCTGAGTGTTCACCGTTTGTGCCCTCACATGCTGAGGGCTCTGCAGAGGGACTGCCAGTCTTCTGTAGAGGAGACTGCAATGACACAGGGATGATTGCCCTTCTCTTGGGACCATCTCCTTCCTCCTGCTCCAAGTGCCCTGCCTATCTTCCTATTCATCCTGGCTCCACTGGCCCTCTTTAGGCTTCCTGTGAGGCAGGCAGTCAGAATTCAGCACAGAGCTGTAGAGAATGACCTTGTGTATCGTGGGAAGGGCCACTTGAAATGTCCCTGGTTTTTTTTTTCCTGTGCTATTCCCCAACCGCTCACTGTTGTCCATTGCTGAAGGTGTGGACTGGAGGGGTGTAGCAGGCCCTGGCAAGACCCCATAGAGCAGATTGTGTTTTTATAATCAATACATCACTGTGCCATTCCCCTACCCTCATGTGCTTCAGCACACCCCTTTCTGCAGCCAAGAAAAAACAAGCAGCCCAGAGCTGTAGTTGGCAATTCTCGCATCAGATGGTAGTTTGTGGGCAATGGGAAGCAGAGGTGACAATTGTAATGGAAACTGGAGGGAAATTTATACAAGTGGAATTGACTTAGACAGGCTGCCTGCATCCAGAACTACTGGGTAATCCTGTTATCTGCCAAATTATTGTAGGTATTTAACAGGCAGGAGAGACTGGCATCCCATTCCAGTATTTACAATATCCAGGGTAAGGAAGAAACTGCATGGGAAGCTGATTGTGTAGGAATTTAAGAGAGGCTACTACAGAAATCAGACAGTAGGCAGGGGAAAAAGCCAGTTATAGTTTTTCCTTCAAGTTCTTTTTTGGTTGTTTTCCAGTCTGGCTGGCTTCTAAGGAATTCTGTTTAGAGCTAGAAGTTAGATGTACTTATCCTAGCCATCCACTTGAGTTTCTGGATAGAAAAGCAAACTCACATACAAGTTAGAGGGAAGTGCCTGTGCAAGGTGTCATGGTCACCATCTGAAACAGAATTGCTTTGGGATGTGGCTGCAGTAGGACCTGATGCTGGGCACACAGAGCTCATGGAGCATGACAAAATACTCCACAGTTCTGACCCGGCCTTGTTCTGCTGTTGCAGGAGGAGGATGACGTGTCCCTGAAACCCACAGCACGCCTGGCACACCACCCAGAAAGGCAAGACCCTCGCTGGAAACCAGGTAAGCATCTCTGGAAATTGCAATGAGATGTCTTGGCCAGGATTATCGTGCAGAAAGGGACCTCACTCAGTACCCTGCAGCCACCGGTGTGTTCATCAGCAAACATCTGCTAGCCCAAACATCAGAAGTAAAGCAGCTCTTACCGTGCTAATGCCCACAGCCAGAGGGCTGCCAACACCACTAGCAGCCGATGGCACCTGGTAGTAAAATGAAACTACTGAGCACTGTGTGAAACAATTTTCGTCCCTTGACTAATCCTTAGAGCTTTCCTGCTCTCTTCTTCGATGTTTTTTCTCTTACAATTGTCACCAAGTGAGGTAACCAGAAGCACATTCAGTTACTGCCTCAGGACTACAAAGGCAGACAATGGCAAACATTCACACTTACGGATTGTCGTGCCATTCACTTGATAGGTGCAGGTCACACTGTCGCTTCTCCCACCTAGGGTCAAGCCGCTTCCTCTGAGAACAACTTGAAACTCCTCTGCAGGGGAAAGCAAACACACCAAATCACCAAACTTCAGTGCACTGCTCTAAGTTGCACAGGGCAATTTCATTCAGTCTGCAATAAACAAAGCACAACATAGTAATGCTTCCAACTTAGTGAAAGCTCCTTTTTTCCTGGACTCTTGTACTGAATTGTCCTTATAAATCGGCAAAGTCAAGATTTGTTCCCAAATCTTTATTGAGATAGCCCTCTGAAACTGGAGGTGGATTCAAGCTATCACCCGGATCAGCTCAGGCTCAGCTGCACAGTAAGACAGTTCCTCAGTGAATGAGAAATGGGAAATCTGGGACTCAGAACAAGCAGACTCCCCAAATCCAGATCAGGATCACTTCAAGTGCCAGATGACAAAAACATTCATCCTTAGTTCTATTTCTCTGCAACTTGCCTAAGGGCCATGCTGTCTGTGAGCTGTGCAGAGGAGTGAAAAGAGTTTTTACCAGGGCCATTGGCTCAACCAGAGCATCCATGTTTTCACAATAATATCCAAGTAACATTTTGCAACTACCTTACTTTGACTGATCGCCAACTATGCAAAGATTATGAAGCTCAGAAAGAAGACAAGGCCTTAAAATTCCATGCAACTCCTCTATTTCACTAATATATTGCTCCCACTGCCCAAAAATGCAATAATGTGCTTAGCTCTTGCACTCCACAGATTTTGGGGCAGATCTGGGACAAGTGCAGAGCAGACTCATGGGAGAGGGGCAGGTAAACACTATGCAAATTCCATGTGCATTACTCAGGCTACGGAAGCAGGCCTTCGTGGTCAGCTCCTCTGAGAAGAACAAGAAGTCAACAGAGAAATCTGATGTTTTTTATTTTCTTGAGGACTTCAGTTAGAGAGGCCTCATTCTAGAGACATGCAGTTTTCCTTAGGATAAAACAGGGAAAACAGTCCTACAATAATTGAATGGTATATTAAAATTATAAAACCTTACCTCCTACACAGACACTGGATGGCTCCAAATATAAAATCTCAGTGCATGATTGTTTCAAAACCTATTGCAAAGGAGGAAATAGTCATAAATAGGCTTCGTAGCACTGTTTTAATAAGCTATCTTAGTTTAAAACAAACGCTTTTCCCTAGAACAAACATGCAGCTATAGGTTTGGTCTGCTAAGTCTAACTTTGTAGGACATTGCCTGGAGCATGCATAGCTCCTGCACACCTGCACAGTCAAGTCTAGGAGTTCCTAAGGCTTGGATTACTTTGTTAAACCCCAAGAGCCTTTAAATTATAATAACGTCCAGTTCCCTAACCTGATTTTCCACGAACCCCTAATGTTTAAGCCAAAAATTAATCACAAGGAGGCTGATCCAAAACCTAACCCAGTCAAAAGCAGTTCTGTGCAATTGTGAGGACAATGCACTGGTAACAAGGGTTGAGCAGCCCAGCCTTACAATTAACAAAATACACTAAGTGTCAATTTGTCCTACAACATCACTTGGTTTTGCTTAGCTCTGTATGTAGTTCAAAAGCTTTTGGCAGCAGGCAGCACCATAAATCATAACTTGCATGGCATCTGTTCCTGCCCAGACCCGTATACTGCATACAGGGTTTGGGTAGGTCATCCTCATCCTCACAGCTGGATTCTTCATTGAACCAAGCCTTGAAAATGCTCTATGGCTGTGCAAAGCGTTTACTTCCTGAGACAGAGGTCAGAATAACCTGGAACTGCTGGAAGCAGACAGGTGCTGACACGTTTCGGTCACACTTGGCATGCTAATGACTCTGAACAGCTACAGGTTTGTAGGACCACCATTGGCCTTTCCTCCCTACGGATCCATTCCAACTTGTACCTCTGTTCACATCAGTGCTCACTGGAAGCTGACCCCAAATCAGCCTGCTGTGATTTTGGGGGAAAGGCAGCAAGGGTCTCTGAACAAAAGTCTATGTCCTGTAACTGAACAAATGCATCCAACTTGTTATTTCCAGAAGCTCTTTTTAAAGGAAAGAAAATGTTCACCTTTAAATGCCCGTCTTTTTGATCTACGGTATGGCAAGGCTTGTGCAAAACCCAGTGACAGCACAACAGGATGGCTTTCACACTTTTGTGTGCACAGATCATGCTCCTGCAGTTCTACCTCCTGGTTAGCACATCAAGCCTGTCTCTGGAGCACAGTCCATGGACACACTGCCAGCCAGACTGTGCCCAGTGAGTGTGCACAAGCCAGAGATGGCAGCACAGCCCTGAGAGCCCCCTGGCATGGCAACATCAGAGCTGCGGGCAGTAGTAGCTTTTCCATGGAGACTCTTTTTCTTTCCCCTCTCCCTTAGGGGGTCTATAATTTTCTGTAGGAATGCTACAAACAGAACAGCTGGTGAGCCAGAATTGTAACCTCAAGGAAAACAGAGCTAGAAACTAAACACTGTTGATGGTGTGACATGCCATGAGGATGTGCTCTCCTCTTCTACTGTGCCAAGTTCCTCCCTCAGGTAACCACAAAACCAGTCTCATCAAGAGCTGCATCTCTCAGCAGGATAGGTATTTCAACACACAGTGGTAAGCACGCTCATGTACTTGTCACTGCAACACATGGATTATCAGTGTGATAAATTTATGGCAAGTGGGGGGCAGTAATGGAAGGTGATGTCTGAGAGGGCCCTGATAACATAAAGAGTGTTTAAATCTACCATGAGCACTCTGCTCCTTAGCTGGATCTGTGCATGCAGGCAAAGCTTCAACAACTGCCAGCTGTGGGCCTTTTCTTGATGAGGATTTCCCTGCAGCTTTGGGCTCCAGGTTTAGTGCAGGAGCAACTATTTAAATGGTAGGCAAGAGCAGGGGTCCTGAGTGCACAGGGGAACAGGGCATGCCAGTGGAGTCCAGAAGTCCAGGTCAGAGCTGGAAAAGCTGTCCCAGCCTACAGAACACTGCTCTGGAGCAAGGCCGTTCTCTGGTGAGTTAATGCCTTCTGCAGCCCCATCCCAGCTCGAGGCTGTGGAGCTCCTCAGAGCAATTGATGATGAAGGCAGAGCTGTGCTGCTGCTGGCTTAACTGTGTCCCGCTGAGCTTACCCAGGTGCTTGTTTTAGTTCCTAAATCTATTCTGCTTCATTCCTTCCAATTGGCTGAATCAGGTCTGGGCTTACCCAGTGTTTCCACGTGGGCTTGTTTTCCTATGAGTCATTTAGAATTATTACTGGCAGCTTGCTTCCTTTTTTTCTTTTTAACTGAAAAACTATTTTTTTTTTCCACTACTGCTAAGGCATTAAAAAAGAAAGAGGTCAAGCAGGAGGTGTTTAATTGGTTTGCTGGACTCACTGGTTTTGTTCTAGAGAATGAAATGCTGACTGTGCATTGAGCAGGATTTTTTGTACTGAATTCATTGTGATTCCTATGGCATGTAAAGTCAACGTGTGTGCAATCAGGGTGATGAAGAATTTAAGGTGTATGTAGGCTGGTGAGCTGTTGCTTTTGTTATGTAAATAGGATTTGTGCCCCCTAATAGTGTGGCAGAATTAGGTTTTAACAAAACAAGATCTGGAGTAGGTTATAAGAGAAAATAAATTTAAGCAGAGCTCTTGATTTCTGGAATAACACTTGAGAAACCTTGATCAGGCTTTTTAAGTGAGAAGCATCTTCACAGCCCACCTGAGGCTCTGGACAGGCCAGCCTGTCCATATATATAGCAAATAATGTTTGAGCTCGCTGAAATTAACTGTTTCCAAAGTGAAGCCTTTCATTGTTTCTAGCATTAGTTTCATGTCACGTGCCTCTGCTGTGCTCAAGCCAGCTCTGTCATTTTTTTACCCCAGTGCTGATCTGTGTGGAAAGGCACAAGGCAGCAAGACCACCTCACACTAGATGGAGGGCAATCAGTTCAGGGTGACTAGGAATGAAACACATGCTTTTCAAGGAAACACCATTTTGGTGCTTCTCTCCCCCAGAGTCAGAGCAGGAACTGCAGCAGTTAATATTGAATGGGTCCTACCTTTCTGTGCTGCCAAACATCTGTGTTCGTGACTACACCTCCCTGCCAAGCCTGGCCTGCTCCCCGCCGCTGCTCACCACTGCCATGGACAAAGAGCAAGGGGAAGCGGAAGGCTGCTACCCTGTCCCCTATCTAAGTGAAAAAAATCCCTGAGACATATGGTCTTGCATAAAATCACCACCCGAGAGAAGCCTGGCGCGGCGTTAGGTTAGTGAGAATATTCTAATTACACCAAGGCTGAGCAGCCCCTCATTGGCAGCCCCTGAGGAAAGCAAATGGAGATGACAAAACTGCGGGTCATGAGATGCATTTTTTTAACAGCATAGCAACCTTTACCCCCAAATTACTAAAAACAACTCTAAACTCATTACTTACCAAGTAATGTAACTAGGAATCAAGATAAACTGTTACTTTCCATAACAGGAAAAAAGTTGTTTGGGCTATTTATTTTTTTTTCTAATTAGTTAGAGAAGTCTGGCTCAAAGAAACTTCTGAGTAGTCGCTGGATTTCGTTTGGACCTGCGACTGCTTCCTTTAGAGGCAGTTGTACAGCATCCCTTATGTAAGAGAGCTGCCAGGCGTGCAGGGCTGGCTGACAAGTCCCATCCCAATCACAGGGCACAGGCACACTCACTCTAAGCGGAGCCATGTCAGTGCCGGAGCTGGCTTATCAAGCTCACTGTGCTCCAGGAGAACATTATATGGTTTGTAGTATGTCACAGAATGTCAAATTGAGGGCTGCATGGCACTGAAGGGTAGAGCAGAAAGCATTCTATTCCAGGCCATTGATTCCTTTTAACAACTACATGCAGTAATTCCCAAAACTATCTCCTCAGTCTCAATCGCATGGAAAACATAGCACAGCGTTAGTTCTGAACCTTGCACCCAGTGCAGCTTGAAGATTAGACTGTCCAAGGGGATTAAATAAGATGACTGATTTAATCAGAATAATTCTTTTAATGATAACTTGCTGCATTTCTCCTCCCCCCACCTCCTTAAAGGTCTAATAGTTTGCTTCCTGGATTCCCAGTGCATAAACCGAGCATATTTTCTTCCTACAGGAAATGATCCAATTAAGTTGATGTATAATTGAAAATGAACCGTTTAAGCTGATTTTGGCCTTGAAAAATCTTACCCACGTCCAGTCAGCTGGCTGACCCCCCTTCATCTGCAGTGGAGGGACAACACTCAGGGAGAAAGGGAGGGAGCAGGCTGAGCACACTGCCCAAGGAAGTGCAGGGAGGCAGCCTAGCTCCAGGGAGCTGTACTGGACAGCAGTAGGGATTACTTGAAAATCACGTAGTCCCTGATTGCTGCTCAGTACCCACACTGCAGCCTGGCCCCTGAAACAGCAGGGATTGGACAGCAGAGCTCAGTAAGGGGTCACATTGGAGACATGGAACCAGCCTTGTCTGGTGTGTATCCCTGGAGCAGCACTGTGGCTGTGGGCAAGCTTCCACCCTCCCTAAAGACAAGTTCTGCTCCCTTGCAGCAGATGCTGTTGGACTCCTGTGAGTTCAGTAATTCACCCGCCCCCAGTGCCAAAGCCAGGTCAGCCTGAGGAAGTGGTGCTGACAGCACAGCTGGAAAGGAAGGCATCAGATTCATGGAGAGGCTTTGGGAAGCCAAGGCAGTAAGTTTTATAAGCATAAAGGCTACAATTGTTCCTCACATGAATGCCCCTTGCCTACCTCAACAAAACTGACTCCCTGTCACTAGACTTTGGTTTTGTTCCTGCTTGGGCACCAAGTGGCTGTCCAGCATGGTTGGACGGCTTTCCTCCCTGCTGACTTTGTGTTAGCATGGCAAGCAGGGACAGGTGTGCCCATCACCAAGTCCTGTCAGCAGCCCACAGGGTCCTTCTGCCCTGTGTGTGCTGAGCAGTGGGCACAGGCAGGGTGACAGTGAGTGTCCCCATGCTGCAGGAGAGAGAGGTGGTCTGTGAGGTGCCGCTGCCATGCATGCTTTGTGTAACAGCTCCCTGTCACCAAGCCCAGTAAGTGCAAAACAGGAATGCGCTCCATGCACAGCCAGTGACACAGGAGCTGTGCAGCTGACATGGAAACCCCCAGGATATTCCATAGATACCCTTCACTGGTATCCACATGGATCAGAATGCCAGAGGGATTTTGCTGACTGCTCTTTGCAACAGGAGCAGACTTCCCTCCATCACCCCACTGAGTTTTACTGGAGACAATTTATACTTTTATAGCAGGGAATTTTTATTTTTATAGCACTCCCTGCTTATACCTCTTTAGCTGGAGTCTGACCCTGGGTGAATCTAGTTTTTTTTAAGGACCTTGTGTGCATTTAATCCTTTGTTTGCCCTCACTTGTCCTAGATGCACTCATTGGATGGGTCTAAGTCAGTCCATGTCAGCCTGGGAGTTCGCACCCTGCAAACCCTGAGGTCTCCTCTCCCCTGGTCACCCCTTCACCAGGAGGCAGAACCTTGAGTATCCTGATCTGCAACTTTTCCTGGAAAAACTGACAGCTTTATGCGGAGGCATATGGTTTTTCCCCAAGAGGCTTGGCCAACTTGGAGAGAATTTTGCTTCAATTTATGATGCTCTGGGTGGTGCAACTTGATCTATTTTTCTTTTGTCCATCATGTCATTATATTTAACAGTGGGGGTCTCATGTAAAATGAACAAAACAACCTGTAAAGTGAACAAGCAGAAGGAAATTTTACCAATTCTATTTCTATTCCTTGCCAGGTAGAGTTTTTAAGAAATTTTGTAACACTGAAAGATAAAACAACTCTAGACTGACCCTCTTTTGAACTACTTCCTCTAAAGTTCTGCATGTGTCAGTTCCTGTAGTCTGGTAAGTTTTTGTGGTGTTTCCTAAGAAAAAAATATATTTTAACTTCCTTTATTAAGTGCTGTCAACTTATGTCAGTATAAAAATGTGTTTGTCTACTTAGAGCTGTCATACACTCCAATGATGTTACTTAAGTGAGTTCCCTTAATGTAACTTTTCACGGTACCAACCTTGTCCAATTCTGCCTGCAGAGACAACCAGACAACTTTCACTCAAAAATCAGCAGGATTTGAGTTTAATTAGGGTTTCATTTTCTTATCTAGTACTGTTCGGCTGCATGGTGACAGAAACTGTGCTCTCCCAAAGCCTTCCCCCTGTCTTGGCTCACTCCGAGGCTGCACTCTGTGTAATAATCAGCCAAACCTCATCAGTAACTGTTCCTGAGAGTGCAGCAATTTGCCTTCAGCATTTTGCTTTTAAGCTCTAGAGTTCTGCTCAGATTTATTCACCCTGACAATGCTGTTTAGTTATGACCTTGTAAACTAGGTATAAGCAATGCTGGCAGAGCAGGAAACCTTGCAAAGCAGCCCCCTCCTCACAGGTCTGCACAGACTTTTAGAACTGGTAGTGGATGTTGTTCAGCAGAAACACAATGCCATGGAGGTGCTTCAACCTTTCTCACTTCCCTAGGAATTCATCCGAATTTATGGCAAAACATGGCACAAGCTCTCCAGCATCTAATCCAAAGTAACTCTAAATGTTCATCTTCACTCTCTTAAATGTTAATCCCAAGTCAGGATTAAACAAACATTGTGTATCTGTCCAGAGAAAATATATTGGAATACTTGTTTATACTGAAAGCAAGTGCAGGAGCAGGTACTACAGACAGTCTGTGCTAAAAGTCATCACTTTTTTTTTTTTTTTTTTAACACTAACAAGTGTAGACTAACTGCTGGGCATACAGTACAAATATAACAGGATGGCAGCCAAATAGTCTCATACCTGTAGTAGAGCCTTCTGCATCACCTACTGAGCAGTTCTGGGTTGTAGTTTGGCTCAGAGGTTTTAATTGCTGAGTTGTTACCATTTCTGAAGACCATGTTTTTTCTGAACAGAAGTTGTTCAACAACACTCACAGAGGGTTTCACAACTGCACCTTTGCCTCTGTACTTTGTGCAGTGCTGCTGCATGTTTGTGACTTACCTCCTTTTCATCTGGTTCAAAATTAGCTCTCCCCTTCAGATCAGCATCTCTGAATCTGTATTCTCTAGCTAACTTGCAAACTGAAATGAGTTTATGTAGCGACTAAAAAAGAAAATTGTGACTATTTCATGTTCAATTAGATCTACTTATCAGTGCTATAATCTTATGAGAATTAATTGTCACAATCACTCCAAACCCATGCAAAGAAAACTGAGTATTAACTACAACATACCAAAATATCCTATTAATACTGCCACCACACATGCACTACAAAAAAATCCCACACACGCAAAATCACAACCAACCAGAAACCATACTATGATCCTTCCATCCATGCTCTGTGGTAAAAGCCGAGTGTTGACATCTCCAGTGTAAATAAAGCCTGACCCAACTCAGGAGCTCAGTGTGCAGAAGCAGAATTTGTGTGTAAACTGGAGAACAGTGTTCATTGGTTGGCTTTTCCTGTCACTGCTAGGCTGTTACCTTGAAACAACGTGCTGCCATTCTGTGTCTGCTCCTGTCCTACAGCAATGATATTCCTCAATCTAGGATTTTTACAGCCACGTTTTTCCTAAGTATCAGAGGAAGCTGGATAGAGGCTAGTACAAACACCATCTGCCATATCTTATCAGAAAGCTTCCCTCCCCACTGACACGGAAGTGAAGGTGCTTTAAAGTTCCTGGGAGGTACAGATGTGGCCGGCTGGCACTGCTATTAGCCAGACATTACCGAAAAATACCCTGGGTGAGAATGCAGGTGATGGGATTCCCTATGGCTTGGCTAACCTTCGATGTGTTTGAGTGACAGGTGCTTCAAGCTGAGCTCCTCAGAAACCTCAGAGGATCGTTCTTGTGCTGCTTGCTCAAAGGACCAGAGAAGTGCGGAGCCCTGACCCCTCAGAAGGTGCCCACCTGCCGGTCAGTGACCGTCCCTTGAGGGGAAACACCCAACCCCAATGTCTTTACTGCTCTATCCCAGACATAGTTATTTGCAAAGCAGTATCCTTGGAAACATAATGCCGGCAGCTGGGGTTAAACATTCAGCTCTTACAGAGAAGCTCAGCACTGGCACTTTGATCATTCACACCAGCAGCATGGCTGAATCCTCTATGTCCTTCAAATGGCACAGAATGGCATTTTACACAGTAAGGGTTTTGGGCAGTACCACATGGGCTGCACTGTCTTTTCAGGACAATAAATGTCAATGCATCAAAAGATTGATTACTTTGCTTTAGAAAGCTCAAGGAAGATTCTGGAACTACATTTATTTTAAGTAATGAGGTAAATAAATTGTTGCAATATGACATTCACAAAAACCACACTGCTCAAGGGAAGTGGTAAATTCATGACTGTGTAGTTTCCTGTATGTGAGTAGTATCCTTTTGTTATTTAAAAAAAGCAAAGGAAAGGGAAATGAATGATAGTGGGCTCTCTCAGAAAAAGGATTTCATTATTGTTTGACTTGTGCCAGTAAGCCTGTCTGCAGTGTGCTGCCTACAGGCAGCAGCAGCACTGTTAACCTTGCATAAAAGACACAGCCACCAGTTTAAAATGAGACAAATAAATTGTGTCCACAACCACAGGTGTCTAACATAGAGCAGTGTCAAGCCACTGATCACAACCAAAATGTTTCAGAGTTTCTCATGCCGTGCTGAAAACTGGAACTGAGTCTTAGCACTTACTGGGATAACAAGTGAGTAAAGTCATGGATTTACAACACTTCTCTCTGGATGTAAATATTTGAGTGATTGCTAAATTGCACTTATTCCCCAGATTTTAAGCAGTTTGTTCTCCAGTCTCCCAGAGTAACAGTCTCCATTTTCTCCAGACTAAACTCAAAGCAGTCATACATCAGAGCATACCCCGAAGTTCCCACATGAACTCCCCTCTCCTTGTGAGGAGTCCTCAAATTCTACACGAGGTCTGAGTATGAGTAACTGCAGGAGGCTCAAGCACTGCTCATTTACAAAACTGCATCTCTAAGGTAGTGGGGAGGGAACTTCACCTACTGCAATTCCTGCGTTAGAAACCAGTTCTGCCTAGAAGAGGACGTGGAACTGGAGAGTATGCTTTAATCTTGAGGAAATGCAAAACTTGTTGCCTGGTACTCACAGAATTGATTATCCCCTTAAGTGCTTGGAATCCTCCAGTGACAGGGAAGACTTGTTCTTTCACATCAGCAATTCTTTCCAGCTTTGGAGAAAAAATGCATGCAGACACATGAATCATCTGGAAAACTTAATTCCTCACACTGCTTGACGCCCTTAACATTTAAGTGGATGTCTAAAAGCGACCCTCATCACCTCTGTGACGAGAACTTTAGGGCTCTCTCATAGCTAACTAATAGTTTTCTGAACTGGAGGGCTTAGCACAGCTGACTGCAGCTAACAAAATGGTGGATAGTCATCGTGGCAAGTATCACACTGAAGAAACCTTCCAGGGCCTGTATCTTGGCAGTGATTTTGTACCTCTGTCTAGAATTACTTTCCCTGTTTGCTCTGCCTTTCACTAAAACCCTTTCTCTGCATCTTCTGCAGGAAGGAACCTCTAGTGTACCACTCCACTGAAGCCACTTTGACCGAACAGGAGTAGCTACAGCCTTCACTGGGATGCAGAAACTCTGGAACAGAAGGACTTGAATCCCATGTTCTTTTCCTTATCCCAAGGCTGTTACATATACACTGCTTGAATCCTGTCCACAGCTCCTCTGTTCATGTGATCAGTACCCTGACCTGGTTGCTATTCCAATGCCAGAGGCTTGCCTGCACCCTCTGGTTGGCAGCTCCCAGTGAACCAGGGGATTTCCAACGGGTCTCCTTGGTACTGAGCACGACACCCACGTGTTCCGTTTTTCTACGTACATATCTGAGTGTGTTTCCTGAGCCAGAAGACATTACACTGCCTAATGTAAGTAAAATTCAATTTCCGTACTGCTTAATATTAACTCTGTAAAACTCGGGGTTGAGGTGCTGCCTAGTGCTCAAAAGTAGTAAAGTTCTTATTCTTACCTGTTCTTGTTCAAAATCCTGGACCCCAACACAATAAACCCTTGCTCCTAGCTCTCTGGATTTCTTTGCCTGTGGTGACACAGAACAGAGAAATAAGCATTTTTTTGATTGAACGGGAAGCACCTAAACTCTGCAGAGCATGACATGTATTTCCAGCTCATGCTCACCTCTTTCTCTGCATACAGGGGAATCTGCCCATCCAGCTTGCCATCGGTCAGTGCAATGATGATACTAGAGAACCTTGAGGCTCCTTGCTTTGCAATTTGCACATTGGCCTGAAAACAACAAATTATCCACCTTAAAAAACTACAGCCAAACTTTTAATTGTGATGCATCTTCAAAGCATCTAATAAAACATCTGAAATAACACAGCCTTATCCTCAAACCTTTCTCTCATGACAATCTTCTGCCTGCCTTGAACTCACTGCTAGCAGGCAAAACCCTCATCAGTCCTTCCCAGCCACCACTGAGCCCATCTCCACAGCACTGGGGTCACTGACCAACACGCAGTTCTTCCAGGACTGATCTCTTCAAATCCACCATTAGGATTTCCTTTGCTATTCCCCAGATTTCAAATGCAGTCAGTAGGTTCCAAGATAGAAAAAGAATAGCTTAAACTATTTTCTTTTTAATAGCAACAAAATTCCCTTTGCCTGGCTTTTCAGTGTGGATTTGTCTGTAACAATGAAAGCTTAGATCTTCACCTTCAGGGCCAGGGCTTTTATCAAAAGTGCATTGTTTGAACAAAGAAAAATATAAGCAGCTGGGAAGTCTGTAATGAAGAGAGTCCAAAATGAAGAACATTTGTCTCCCAGATGCTGCTCTGTGCAGTAAGCTCTCCCCAAAGAGAGGCTCTGGAAGGCACCACCAGCCCTGCAGCCCTAGTGAGCTGTGTGTGACTATTTACCATGTCACTGGGATGCTGGGCGAGCTCTGAGAGAAGGAACAAGTCAGAGAAATTCCATGTGGCCAATTGCTGTAATGGTTAATCATCTTCTGCCTGGCATTTGCAGACTGTCTGGCCAACCCTGGAACCCCTCAGGCAACCAGAAAGATTTGAGCATAACAGATTGAGGTGTACAATCAATCTATTTATCTTACAGGTTGTTACCCAAAGGGTGAGAACAGAGAATGTGTTGATTGCAAGAAGATGAGCAAAACCTACCTGTTTTAGTCCTTCATGTATGTACGTCTCACCTGCTGGTATCACCTCCTCAAGATCCTTTAGACCTTTCTTGATTTTCTCTCTGTGAACAAAAAAAAAAGTAAGAGACTGTTTGTGTGACCTGAAGTGTGGAAAGGGTGTAATTTATCAATTGGATAAAAGGATTTGTCCTCGAGGAAAACTGAAATGAAAAGCTGTAAATTAGAGCCTTCAGCTAGGATCCCACGTGGAGGCAGACTGTGTATTCATGGCACAAGTGGCGCTGTGGGAACAAGTATTTCAGACCTGTCTGATACAATATGCTTGAGAGAGTCAAAAAGCTGGAATTAAGGAAAATATTCAGGCAGAGCAGATATTCCCAAGAGGTGGCAAAGCCTCAGCATTACATAGCCCAGTGGAAATTCTGTTGCATTAGGTCTGTTTTGCTGCTTTAATCTTTGCTTCCAATCACACTGCAAGGAAGAAATCCCCTTAAACAGCAGCTCTATTTCAGCAGAAATCTTCCAGATCAATATGGAGGAACTTAATCACATAGAACTGAACTTCAATAATTAAAACCTTTGCCCTGAAGAAAATATCAATAAGCAAATGCAGCATTTGCAAGACACCTTTTGTGCCCATGGGAAAAGAGCAGGATTGAGGATAGCTTTTTTGACTGTCACAACCTTTTTGTGTGACCTTTCATAAGACATCCCACACAGGTCCACAGTTAACTTAGATTTAACATCAGCACCGTGATTTTTCACAGCAGATCCACCTCCAAGATACTCCCTAACTGTGGGGTTGAAAGGGGAGAAGTTGATAGACTGCACTAGAGGAATTATTTCCAGTGAAATCAGCACAAGAGGGGGTAACAAAAGCAGAGAGACTACTAAAAGAATCAAATCCCAAGGGTCTTCATTCTTCTGCTAACACTGTTTCATGCTAGGAAAGGATAAGCAAAAACTAAGAAGGGGAAAAATTTGGGCCAGAATATATAGAACATTCTGAAAAATCTAGGTGAGAAAGAGGAACCCAGCAGGGGCGAGGAGATGGAGGGAAAATACATCGCAGGATGCGTGAAAGCTTTCCTTAGGCCAGACCAAATGAGAAAGAATGCATATGCCACACTGCCTGAATGCCACCCACTCGTCATTTGTTCCATGGATGGGCTTCCTCTATGTTTAGCAGCTCTGTTCCAAAGTACAGTCCATCGCTGGAATAAGCTCCCCATCACAGGATCCACTGATACAATCCGGGAGGGGAGGGAGTAAAAGAGATATGTGGCACTGAATGTATGGAAGGGAACAAGTTATGTAAGATAATACAATCTGTTTGATCCAAATATTTTACATGCAGCATCTATAGAAACAACTTGCAAGTGATTATGTATGAACGCAGATTATAAACCACAGAGTTGGTGCTTGCCAGAAATGAGTGGCAGCACATCACAGGCGTTAGTGCTTTGCTGCCAAGAAACAAGCAGCAACTCAAGTCCCAGTTTTCTGAAACAGATTTCATTTTGCAAAAATAGCTTTTGTACAATCAGTTGGGTTTTATTTATCTGCCTTGTCTTGTGACCCGGTCACACAGCAATCTTTGGTGCTGCCAGGCCTCTGCCTACAAGGCGTTCCAGGAAAATCTTTGGTAGCATGAGCTTTGTTAGCTGCATCAGGCACCATCTCCTGCCCTCAGGGCACAGCTGCGCTAGACAGACCCAGCCAGATGTGAACTAGCTCCCCACATTCTCTGAGCAAGCTGGCCAAGTGCAAGCGGGTCCTGATCTGGATGTCAGAAGGTCAGTGTGGATGCAGGACTTGTGGCCCAAGAACCAGCAGGAAAGGTGGGCTCTTCTCGAGAACTCACCCTGGCTGGTTTGAAGGCCAGGCACAGGAGCTAGTGCCAACCTGCACTGTCCTGATAATGGGGCTCAGCAGTCATCCAGTCACAGCACTCAGGATCCCCATTCTGCTCCTCAGTGCTCTCACAACTTCCCCTTCTCTAGTTTCTGTAATGCTGTTTCCCACAGAAATCCCCGAGGAAGTTCTGCTTGTGTAACTCATCTGTAATGTGACAGATGAGCAGAGCCCTTAGCCTAGGCTCAGCCTAGGTGCCTGGATGTCCCACAGCACAACCTGGGAACACTATCACAGACTGAGGGCCACTGGCCTCGTGCTGCAAGTCAGAAAAGGGAGGGAGGTGGAAGAGGCAAAACAGAACCAGCAACTGGCAGCCTGTCTGTGTTTGGGCTGATTAAGTGCAAATTTAATATCTTTTACCCACTCAGCGTATGCACTGCAGCCCATTTCTGTGTTTTAGCACAGGCACAACTAATTTTTAGTACCTACCCCGTCTGTTCTTTCTGGAAGCTATGTAACTGCCTCAGACAGCTCTTCCAGCAGCAGCCAGGCAAACACAGCTGTTAATATCCATGCAGGTTCCAGAATGGGTGTTCTTAGCTCCTCTGACTCGGGGACAGTATTCTGTACGTCTTTTCCCTGTGACATTCTACCTATTGAAGTGCTGCAATCTTGAATTATCTCAATGTGATGAGCATAAGAGCAGTGGCAGGAGCTGGTGGCTCTCACTGAGCACGTATTTATGGTGAGAAATGAGGCTGTGTGCTGCAAGGCAACAGGCTCATCCCTAACAAACAAAGGCAAGCCAAAACAGGTACTTGGGGTTTGCTGCTAAGAAGGAGGTGCACAGTAAACAGGAAAACACACACACGTGGCAGTGAAATCTAGAGAGGAAGTGTTCCTTTACAAAAAGAGGGGTGGCTTCATCTCTGATGAGGCAAGCTGTCGTACTGCTGGAAGGAAACCCTGCACGAGCCTCCTCAGATGCATCATTTGGAGGAGGGTTATGCCTTCTAGGCCTCTTAAATACTACAGAGGGTTGACTCACTTATAATAATTACTCTGCTCCAAACTTGAGGCCTCCTGCATGGGCTCCAGATGCAAACCACATCAGTGTCCAGCTCTGCTGTACTTGATGCAGCCAACAGAACGCACTCTCTACAGATGGCTCTGTTTTGGCAACCTGCCTTGGACCCAAGTTCAGGGCAGCTCATGTGACCGAGCCCCCAAATGTGTCCATGCCTTACACATCCCCGTGAAACCAGGAGCAGTCAGTGCACCACTGGGCTGGGGACAAGGGACAAAGATGGTACATGTACCAGGTACTCAAGCGTCCTACGTTTCCACCTTCCTTAACACAACCTCTCTTTATCTCCAGCAGGAGTTTCACCCAGGCAGATTCTGCAGGGCTCATCCTGGATGCTGGCACCAGTCAGTGCTGCCAAAGCAGGCTCACAGAAACCTGCACTGCTGCTGGCCAGCACAGCTGGCCGAAAGAGAACAAAGGCAACATCGTGCCAGCTGGATGGCATTCCTGGGGGTATCCACTGTCCCAAACCACTTGCTTTCCAACAGTGAGTCCCAAAGGTATGTGCACCAATCTTTTGTTTGCCAGCTCAACTTCACAGACGTGTGTGTCTCAAATGGGCTTTAACCGGTGTAAGAAGGCTTTTCCACCTGGGTGCTGTTGTTATTCTATGAATTTAATTTAGCACTGTATGTACTGTGATTAACAATTACTTCCCTTGACAGTTAGTCACAGCACTGCTCACACTCACAAAATATTTGGGAATCTGGGGGCTTTGGCGCTATGCTGTGGCCTTCTTTATAGCCACAGCCTTATTGTGCAGTAAATCCAGCAAGAACTTTGTGCGAACAGTCAGAAGCCTATGGCTTTCCAAACAAAAAATTCTGCCCTACTTTGATCTAACTGCTGGAAAGAAATTGTGGTTTCCTGACATTTGGGAATTAACAAGTAAGCCAGGGCAAAAACATGCCTGCAAGTCTAAAGTGCATGTAACAAACCAAGGCCATAATATCTCATAATCACCCCCACCAACACCCATCTCCAGAACTGCAGTGTGCTTAGCATCGTTATCTTATGTTGGGAACAATGACAGCCTCAGTTTTTTTTCCTCTGTTGACTCCTTCAATATTTAAAAGAACAGCTGCTCCAACTGTATCTATCCATCCCTGCCTATGCACATATGGTCACAGTTACCAGTCTCCTTCTCCCTTCTCCTCGTAATTCCTCTTGAACAAGCAGGATGGCACTTGGCTTCCCCTGACACACTCACAAGAGCACCAGCCAGGCCAGAACTGGAGCCAAGTCTTGCAAGAGAGCCCACCAGAACTGCAGAAGTGCTTCCTGTGGTTTCCACGAGGCTTCTGAGAAAACCACGCTTCTGTGGCTCCAAGTGTGCCAGAGGCAGACAATGAAGAAGGCGCTTGTGTCCCCGTGGCGGGGTTCCAGCATCCTGCCCAGCATTTCAAGTGTTCTGCATGCTATCAGCGCTGCCTCTCAGGCCTGATAAGGAACAGGCCACTGACAGCCTATTGAAATGGAGAGAAAGGACCTCATTGACTTCAGCAGGCCTCAAACAGGCTCAAGTGTCCTCTCCTGACCCCTCTCAAGCCATCTGGAAAAATGGCTCATAAGCTTGTCTCTGCCCACAGAGAGCAGATCCAATATCCCAGTCTGGATGGGGGGAAGTGGCCATTTTCAAGACAGACCACTTTTTTAATGCTAAAATAGGAGGGGCTCAGAACTGAGTTTTTAGACATCTCAGATGTCAGCTGCATTTCTGTAGCATGACATGTGCCTTTTGCCAGTGTCAGGTCTTTTCAGAAAGTCTTGTACTTGTTGTTATGTATTGTTTAAAACAAACCAACCCACAACAGGACCAATCAAGTACAGCATGCCCCATTTTGCACTGACCCTACTACCAGGAGCAGAAAGGATGGACCACCTCACTTCCGCCCTGCCACAGGGAGTGATTCCTAAATGGTTTTATCCACATGTTCAAAACTCAGAAGGTTGAGCACCGCGATAGCTTCTGGACAGAAGGGAGAGAGCAGAGGTGGTGTTGGTTTTGAAAAGGCTGAGAGGACACCAAAGGATTCTGACAGCAGTGCCACTGTCCTCTGCCGAGAGTGCTCGTTCCACACGACCATTTCCCAATTTCTGTGAGTTCAGTAATTATTTTTGCAATATTCTCTTCTCTACCCGTTTCTCCTCCCTCTGTTTTCCCTCACCCATCCTTAAGCAATCCTAGCTGCAAATCCTCACTTGCTTTAGAAATCAGAGTGAGCAGCCTTGAATTTCATTGTCTTTGAAAGCATCCACTGAAAGTTCAGGCACATCCACATTACCACAGTGTCAGAAAGATCTCACACCCTTCAAGAGGCACCAACCCCACTGTATAAAACAGGCACTGAAGTCCAGACTAGGAAATACAAAACAAAATACCTACCTTATGTGAGAATGTGAGAAACACTTATTTACCACTTTATTCGTTTTCTAGACATGAAAAATTCCTGATAACCATTCTATGGACCCTGCTTTATAAAAGCAAATGGAAGAATCATTCTCGCACTGTGCCAAGGGAGATGCAGAGTCACACAGACAAAAATATTACTGCTAGTTTTTCTGCAAAGCAGGTGGCAGAATTAACATCAAGGAATTGTTTCCCATCATTCCTCTCCTTCCTTTTTTATGAAGCTATTGAGGGATATGATCACAAAATTAAATCAGCTCTGTGGAGAGGCTTCATGACTGGCCAGCGTTTAGTGGTATCAGTCATTGTTCTGTACCTGTTACTGCTCGTCTGACTCAGTAAGGGCAGAGGGAGGGAGGAAGGGAGGTAGAGAATTAAAAAAGCAGAGCACTGACCTGTCTCCAGTTAGTGGCATAATGACATGTGCCTGGGTGGAAAACACGATGAACGACAGTCTCATCTTGGGGCTTTAGAAAAGGGAAAGAAGGCAAAAACACATTTCAGACAAACATACAGATGTACAGTGTTTCATTCACTTACTCAGGTCTCATTCACGTGATCTTTATCCCTCAGCTTCCTAGGAATGTACTTTGAAGTACAAACCCAAAATGAGAGGAGTTAAAGCTTTTTTCCCCCATCTTCTCCTTACCCCGATGCTCAGGGAACAAAGCAGCAGAACTATTGCTGTCTCTCACATGATTAGTTGCAAGTGATGTGGCCAGCCCATGTACGGAAGGTAAGGTACATCCTTTGGAATTGTCAGAGCCTCTGGTGTAACACCAGGGCAGGGACACCATTCCTTCTTGTTCCCGTGGGTACCAACCAGCCACACTTCCCACGTTTGAAACTGATTCACTTTCAGGATGACACCATGTCTTATTTCCAACTCTTTATGTTTATCAAATCCCGTCACAGAGGCAGTGCCTACAGACTGTCAGCCTAGAGACAGCAGCCTGAAGGGTGATCAGGAGTGAGACCGGCTTTGTTTCTCGCACCAGAGAGTTGTGACACTTGAAAACTCTTTCCCTAAAAGCATCCAGGAAAATGTCATGATAAAAAGCAATGCTGTATGAATTGATTTTATTCAGGAATTCAATCTTTTTTTTTTAACGTGTTTTCCAGAAGGTTACCTGTCTCTTTGCACAAGGTTACAGGGAATCATATCTAATTAGCAGTGGAAAACAGTTAGGAGTTGCCTGATGCTCTTCAAGCCCAAGACAGGAATTTTGCCAAGGTAAGTTGTAACATTTCTCCTGCATGATTTTAAATTTTATCCATCACAGTTTTAATATATTCACCAACTTTGTAATTTACTGTTTATGAGTATGAGCATTAATTACTCAGGTTACAATTAGTAAGGACTTAACACTTGAAAAGCTGAATGACTTCACTGTTTTTGATTTCACTGATGTCAATGATGCAATTTAAAAACATTGACATTGAGGGGATGTAAGTCTGCCCAGAACTGCACAGCCCTTGGATTTAAGATCCAGGCTTGCAGTCTGTCCATAATGACTCTGCATACCAAAATCTGAGAGGCTCTAAATTAAGCCAGAATTGAAACCAAGGGATTATCACCCTTTTGAGCCACCAAACAAAACCAAGTACTTGCAATCCCAGCCACTGGTAATTGCATCACTGCGTACCAATCTCCGTGAGGCTTCCCTGTTGGAGATGCACCCCCACGTGCAGTACTCTCCAAGTTATGTTTTAGCCAGCCTCTCTTCAGGATCCCCAGAGAACCCTTCTCTCCAAAGCCAGCCCATCTGTGCCTCCCCTGAGAGCACCCAGACCATGGGGTGGGAATGCAGCCAGACCTCCACACAAGTGTTGCAAGAGGGAGTGTCATTTGGCTGGAGAAGATGCTGAACTGAAAGATTTCCACGGAACTCTTTCCACTCTCTCAGGGGGGGCAAATGTTCTACTACCTACCCAAACAAGTCCTGCTTTGGTATCGGGCTCTTTTTGTTTTTGTAATTCCAGAGCTTACAAAACAACTTTTTACATAAGTTTACAGAAGATTTGCTTTCAACAAGATGAAAATAAGCTATATTTAATTATAAAAGCCTAATGTATCCTTTTCAAGGATATCAAGTCAAGATTACTGTACTCTCCATTTGGTTTTCCTCAGCAAAACCTACCACACCGTCTCTTCCTGTGTGTGGTGGGGGATTCTTTCAGTTGATTCTGGATTTTGTTGTAGGGGTTTTTAAAGCAAAGCGCTGCAATCCTCAGCTGTTTGTGCAGAGCAGTCAGCTGGGATTTGCAGCAGCTCTATTTCAAGAGGAGCTGGACTTGCCCCACAACACTGCTGACAGTAACAAAGTTGATTATATGTAAGTATGTATATGTAAGCATGATTATATGTAACAAATGCACTGTTACATGGCATAGGCTTCCTCTGCATTTGAGCTTTAACAGTGCTCTCTTCCTTTTGACCTGCACTCTGTATTTACACCTGTGTTTACATGTGTTCAAGACTGCTTCTTTATATAGATCTCCAAACACGGAATTTGAGCAGTACTCCATCAGAATCTAGGCACGTGGTATATTGAAAAATCAGTTTAAAGAGACATCAAATCACATCTGAGAGTCATTTAAGAGCTTAATTATTTGAAGATACGTATTGTCACCTTTTTGCTGAGCTCCAAGCACAAGAAAATAAAGTAAAAGTTTCCCATGGTTTCCAGAAATTTGGGCCTTAGAAGCTAAACTTTTAATGTGTTTGTGGAACACATCCCCTGAGCTTGCAAAAGCACGGGGACCGGGGTGGAAGGCGGGGTTAACACAGCTCAGATTTACCCCAGCAGCATCTCGGCTGTCACAAGCAGCACCACGCACCTCACAAATCTTTCTGTCAGCTGATTTACAAAATTAAATATCTCTCTCCAGTTCGTCGCCACGCTCCCAGACCTAGAAGGGAAAACCAGAGCACATCAGCGGCCTGATCTGGGGTGACATTTCGCGGAGAAACTGCCAATATTCGCTGCTCTAGACATCTCGAGGTATCCCCAGCTCTCGCTGATAAGTTTGTCGCCCGGACCCCGCTCCCCCCTCGCCCTGAGGGCGGTCGCGGCCGCCCAACTTCCCCACAAAACCCCGGCCGCGGCGGGGCGGGCGGCAGATGCTGCCTCCGCTCGCTTTTCTAACATCTCCGGCCGCAAACGCACCTCCATGGGAGAACTTCCAAGGGCCCCTCTCCACATTCCCTCAGAGGGTCCGGGCAGGATTCCCGAACTTCCCGCCGAGCCCCTCTCGATGCGTTTCCCGCCGCTTCCCCTCAGAGCCCCTCGCGCCCCCTCGCGCGCCGCCCCTCAGAGCCCCTCGCGCCCCCTCAGCGCTCTGCGCGCGCGCCCCTCGCGCTCGCCTCGCGGCCCCTCGCACTCCCCTCAGCGCCTCCCGCTCGCGCTCGCCTCGCGCCCCCTCAGAGCCCCTTGCGCCCCCGCTCAGCGCGGCCCCTCA
>VXBI01011818.1:352665-374450 GCA_013397375.1 Toxostoma redivivum
CAGTGCTGCACGTGTGCCAGAGAGCGAGCCCCAAATAAATGTAGTGGCGAGGGGGCTTGAGGGTTGCACAAACACCACAGAATTGTGATTTTGAAACGAGAAAAGCCCCGTTCTAACAGTGATCGTGTGTCTCCTACAGGCTGTGGAGGTGAATCAGACTGCACAAAGGATCTTGCTCTCAGGCGGAGATGGGCAAGTCAGTCATCCTGCTGGAGAGTTTTCTTTTCATCTCACTTCATCCCCGTTCCTGCTGTCTCGATGATGCGCTGCAGCCACAGCGCTCTGACCTGACACATCCGTGTCACAGTGCCTTCTCCATGCTGATCCTAACGCCAAGCCAAGCCTCCCTGTGATGCAAGCTGGAACCTTTACCAAAGCCTGCAGACCAGCAGTGAATAATGTCAGCTAGAGATCTGGCTCACAAAGTTCTTAGTGCCTTGGAGCTAGCAAGGCCAAAGGGTAAGCAAGCGGTGTTTTACAGTCTCCGTGGATACACAAAACATGGAAAATTAAGGACAGAGAAGCCTGGGCTTTGCCAAAGACCCGGCCAAAAGAAAGGCTGTGCAGAGGCGTATGAGACAACAGAAGAAGCTTGCCTGAGCTTCCCAAAACCAGCTGCACTCCAGCTTTCCAAGCTGCATGAGGCCACCCCAAGCCCCAGGAGCACTCGCCTTGCCTGGGATTACGTGTCATGTTATCCAGATGTTGGAAATCTTGCTTCAAGAGCATGTGACCCAGTGTGTTTGGAGCAAGCCTCCACTGCCAGTTCACTCTTTACTTGTTTCCAAGTGTGTGAATTCCTCTTTTAGCCTGTGGTTTCTGCTGAAGAAGCAGATAAATCATGGCTGTTTTGCTGGACTGGCTGGATGAGAGGGAGATAGGCACGTAGGATATACAGGGCAGGGGCTCATGGCTGCTTGGCTTTGTTCACACAGGGTCTGGAGCCTCCTTTCCCAGTTCCCAGAATTCCTTTGCTGTTGCTTGACTCTCTCCCCACCCTCTTTCAGGGGGACTAGGGAGAAACCGCCCTCACTCATTTAAAACAGAGCTCTTTAAAAAAATGCAGCTCCAAAGTAAGCCAGCACTAGAGGCAGAAGGTTTCACGTGGATGGTCGATGTGCAAATGAACACAAGTTCACTGCCAAGGTTTACTGCAGAAAAAGTAGTAAACAGAACAGCTTACAGCACCTCTAGGATTATACAGCTCCCTGCTTCATCTCTAGCACTTGCAGGTGATTTCCCCACGTGCTGTCCCTCAATATCCACCCACTCCCACATTCTTTGTGGCCCAGGCTGGTCGGGAAGACCTCAGGCAAACGGTGCCAAAGCAAACCCATCGTATCTGGGGAGTGAGCAGTTGGAAGGAGAAGTCACCCTTGGCGTAACCTGGCTGTGAGCCTGGCCCTGCCCCTGGGTCCTCAGGAATGCTGCAGCAGAAAGGTGGTGCCTGGGGAGAAATCCTTCAGTATTGTGATGAGATGACCTCAGGACTGAAGTCAAAGAATGGCTTGGTGGCCACACAGGATGCCTTTTGCACGGACTACAGAAAGTCAGAAGGGCTTTGTTGCTTGATAAACCCAGCTGAGGTCCAGGATACCTCTGCCCAACAGCTGTGAGCCAGCCTGCTTTCTTCAGGATGCTCAGTGGTTGCCAGCATTTGGAAAGATGAAACTTGGGCATGTCCGTGTGTGTAGCTACAGTGCTGATCGATTAAATCTCCTTTCTGACTCAGGTCTGGGATTGTCCTTCTGCCAAATGATCCAGGGGCAGCATGGAATGGGACAGCTTCACAGCACTGATGCTGGCCAGCACTCCAGACACCCCGAGCTGTGCAAACCCAAGGACGGTGATGATGATGGGAAGCTTTGAGCCAGGGCAGCTCACAGAAAAGTGTTGTTCTTCTCCCCTCACGGGATATGAAGCTCTCATGGAAGTGTCATGCTTTGTAAAAGGAAAGAGAAACCAGAGGAGCTCCAGCAGTTCTACAAGATGCAAGACCTGTTTGAGAGCTGCCTCCTGAAGGATTAGGTACAAATTTCCCTTTACAGCTGTAGCCTTGTGTCTGTGCGCATCCTGGGAAGCAGTGTAGAAATGAATAAATAAAAAGGACAGCTTTAAGTAACACAGGAACTCTTGTGTCCATGTGGTATTGCCTGCATCATCCAGATGGAAAGTATCTGTCTAGACAAATCTGGGAATTTTGCAAGCTCGGAATTCCTGAATAGCTCTTCCTTTCCAATATCATGCAACATTTGCAGTACCCAGTGCAAATACACACAGAAACACAGGGGGGAAAGAAACCCTTCAATTCCAACAGCCAGGAAACCTAAACACTAGCACTATGTTGGATGAGAGAAGGTATAAATGCAGGAATATGGAGCAGTGTCCCTGCTGTCTGCATGCTGACTCATCCCCAAGGAGCCAGGATCAGCCCTGGTGCTCTCTCCTGTCTCAGCAGAAGTGGAGCAGGCTCTGTTGAGTTTCTTGTGCTTCTCTGCTGCCCCATGCCCCGGACAAGGCACAGAGCTGCTTGTTTCCACTTTTCCAGAGCTCTTTGTTTCCACGGTGCTCAGACAAGCAGAAGGAATGAAAACAAAGAGGGAAAGATGGGCTGTCCTGCTGCAAACCACAACAGCATAAAAATAAATCTCTCTTGGCCTGGGAGAGCAAAAAAAAAAAGCAGGACAGAAAACATGGAAATCCCACTCTGGCCCGAGAGCTGCTGCTGGCTCTGAGCAACGCCCACAGATCACAGGGCTGGAGTTTAGCACAACTCTAGAGTTGTAGTGACCCTTTTTGGTATTCTTGGGAAACAACGGCCCAGCCAGAGGAGACAGAAGAACGGAGCAGTCAGGAACTCTCCCTGCAGAGCAGTGCAGCCCAGGGAAAGGATGACACAATTCTCAATGGTATATGGAGAAAAATAATTTTTAAAAAAGCACAGGTTATGATTGTGTCAATTCTGTCCTCCCAAGCCTAGGAAAGAGCAAAGAGCAACTGTGAGGCTGATTGATAAACAACTGCTTGTCCCACTGTTTGGGGGCAATCAGGGCAATATTTCTGCAGGGCCAGCGGGCTGCAGCAGGACATCGTGCCTGAGCCACCGTTGGATCAGCAGCCCGGAAAGCAGATGTGCCAATTTCCTGTCCTTGATGATGATGGGCCCTAATTACACCAGAGCTGTGGCAATGTCCTTTCTTGTGCATGACCCCTAATTTGGTTTCATGGAGTCATCTGTGCCAGGTTCTTCCGGCTGCAGGGCTGGGGTGAGTGACAGTCACGAAGAGCCGTGTGCTCTGTGTGCCCAAACACCTGGCCCATGCTTTGAACAAGCAAAATTCAGCTGGGAACAAGCAGAATTCAGGCAACCCACTGGAATTTGGGGCCATTGCTTGGCTTGCTTTACCTCTTGCAGGTAATCATGCCTGCTGACAGGGATCTGTGTGCTGAGGGGAACATTCCAAGACAGGTATAGGCACTCAGCAGAGACCAGCACTTAAGAGAGGCTGTTCACTTGTGGGGGTGAATTTTGAAACTGGGGGGAAAAAACACTCTCCTTTGTTTTTTCACCAGGGAGGTAGCCTTGCTGGTATTGCTGATGGTGCTTTTTTCAGGTTTTCATCATTCCTTTTCATGGTTTTTGCCAGTTTATTTGGGTTTGTTATTTTCCTTTTTTTCCTCTTTTTCTTTCCCCCTCATAATTTGAGTAGTTCCCCAATTTTGAAGATTTCCAGCAGGGCAGTTATTTAGTTAGTGTATTTAAACAGAGGCTTTTATAAGTTTGAGAGGGACTTTTTGGAAGGCTTTGCGGGGGATTTTTCAACTTTTTTCTTTCGTGACATTTTGAGGAAGCTTCTTGGGGTTTAGAATTTTTATGTCTATTTTTTATTCCCTTCTTTTCCCCAGGAGCTCTTTGTGGAATTAGGCATTTGTCTTTTTGTGTAGACCCTGATTTGTGTGGGTGGGGTCACTGCTCCTGCTTGTTCCTGAGCCTAGCTGCACCCCCAGAAAGTGTTCCTTGGTCCATGATTGTGGGTCTCTGATTAATCTGTACCAGCAGCTCTCATCTCTGGGATCCCCAAGGCTGGCGATCACCTGGGCTTGCTGCTGCTGAGAGAGGATAGTGCTGGGGCATTTGGCACAGAGGTGCTGTGGAGGTTTGCAGGGCTCTGAGAGGTGGAGATCCTCCTCCCAGGACATCAGGTATGTGTCTGTCCTGAGGAAGATGTGCTGCTGGCACAGGGCTGGCCTGTGGGAGCCTGATGGAGTAAAGAGCTGGAGCAGGAGCGTTTGGGGCTGTGTAGCACCAAGAGGAGCAGGTGGAGAGATGCCAGGCTTTTGGTGGAGCTTCTGCAGTGACCTGCCTGCAGACAAGAGCCAGGGCACATGCAAGGAGGGCTGGCTGGAGGTGGTGCTGCCATGAAAGGGGATAGAGGCTCCACAGTGGGGCTGGGTGGCAGCTTGTGCTACCTGGAAGTTGAAGAAGGGCTCTGAGCCTGCTTTTTGTAGCAAGTGAGGGAGGAGCACTGTGGAGTGAGGCTCTAGGTCCTGGGCATGCAGAGTGGGGGGGGACTGGAGAGCCCTTGGGAGGGGTCAAACATCTCCAAGGAATGCGTGAGCAGGTCCTTGTGGCATGGCCAGTGTGGGAAGGGCAGAACTTGCCGCTGTCCCTGCTGGGCCAGGATGCCATGTGGGTAGATGGATCTGGGATCACTGCCAGAAGGATTGCCCTCTGTGGGTGCCAAGCTCCTCAGGGGCAGGCTGGCTGCGTGCCTGAGGCTGGGAGAGGCGTGCAGCAGAGTGTAGAGGCACTCTGTCACCCCACAGCTAGAGCTGAGCACTAGAGCAGGACAGTGGAATGGTGTGGTTAGGATCACAGTCACAGAATATTCTGAGTTGGAAGGGACCCATCAGGCTCACTGAGTCCAGTTCTTGAGTTAATGGCCCATATGGTGATGGAACTCACAACCTTGTCATTTTAAGCACCAGGTTCTGAAGAACTGACCTAATTTGGGGTCAGCTCACTTTGGGATTTTAAGGCATGACTAGATTTTTGATCTGGTCTTGCTGTTGGCCATGCTTTGAGCAGGAGGTAAAACAATCCAAGGCACTTTCCAGCCTGATGGGGTGGTTTTCCTTCCTGCCTGTTGCACTTGGCTGCAGCACCATTCCACTGCCCTGTGTAATTTCAGGTTGGTGAAGATCTGTACACCAAACTCTGGCTAGCCTGTCTGGAGGACACAGCATTCAGAAGGTGGGATGGGACTGTTATTGCAGTCAGCCCCTGGTTGTGCTGCTGTCAGCCTGCAGGGCAGGAAGGGTTCGTGTGGGAGTGTTTGCTGGCTGACTCATGGCCCTGCCTGCTTATTCACCAGCCAAATAGTGCCGGTGACTTGGGGACATCAGCCTGCCCTGTTCGTGTGAGCTGCTCCCTTGGCTGGTGATGACAAGTGTTTCTGATCATCACTCTGACTGTGCTGCCTTAGGACAGGAGTGAAGCAGCTGGGATGTCTTATCTGCCTGGTGTTTATATCTGTGTGACTGAATTACCTTTTCCTCAGTTTCTCTACATGTAAAAAGTTTAACTTACATGCACTCATGTCCCATTGTCTGCGATCCGAGGTTTTATCCTTTTCTTCCTTATGTCTGGGCAGTTAGACTGGATGGAGGTGGAACAGTGTTGACTGGATTGCAGGCTTCGTTTTCTGCAGTGCTGCTGGCAGAGCAACAAATGCTGCAAGGGCAGGGAGGGTCGTGTCCCTTCCCCCGGGGACAAGCTGGTGAAGCAGCTTGGCAAGGACTTTGTTTTCATGGATCAGGCTTAATGGGGTGTAGAAGGTGGTGTGCTTGGCATTGCTTTTGGGGGACAGTTCAAGTTGCCACATGGTAACAGCCACAGAAGGAGAGCTAGGGTACTGAACTGTCATCCCTCATGGGGCAGTATTTCCGTGTTCATATGGAATTCTCGTGCCTGTAAGAAGATCTTTTAAAGGAAATGTTTTGCTCAGCAAACCTAACCAGGAGGGTAAAATAGCTCATGGTATAATGGTACCATGGCACCATAGCCCAAGACACCTGTAGTGAAGCATGTTGAGCAGGAAGGGCCTTCAGTCCCTGCTGAAGAGATGCCAAGACGTGATTTAGTCCCTTGGAAAACTCATTTCCTGAGTTGGAGACAGTGATGAGTCAGTATGTGTTCACCTGGGCAGCTCATCTGGTGGCACAGACAAGCCATGGTGCATAAGCTCCTCAGTACCTCCCTGCCAGTCCTGTGCCTTCCCACTTCCTCTGCTCAGGAGCACTTACTTGTTTTGCTTGCTGTTCCAGGATTTTGTGCTCCTACCCTCGCTAGAATCATGGGAACGAGCTGCACTTTGGAGAATGAGCCAGAGTCACCGTGGGATTGGGAAAGTACTGGGTGCCCAGAGAGCAGAAGAAATGGGAGATGCTGTCAGCTGCAGTGAGTGGGCAGATGTTCCAGGTAGGCAGAGTTTGTTTGGAACCAGTCTAGTGCTCTACAAGTAGAGTTATGCCCTTAGAAATAAAGTTTACTTGGGAGCTCATCAGCGAGGATCAGTGTGCCAGCAATGTTTGTCCCCATCAGGACTGTATTGCCATCTCAGCCTGTGTTCTCAGCACCTTCCCAGTTCCCTGCCTGCCCTCCTAGTGCTTGCTCAGACTGGAAGCATGGGAAATGGCAGTGGGTTCTTCACAGTTGGACTGGGAGAGGTGAGCGATATGCACCCCTGAGCTTGCTGTGCTCAGCATGTTTTGTCCCATTTGTTTTGGAGCTGCTTTGCAGGCACCAAGTGCAAGGTTGGCCACAGGCAGGAGTAACAGAGAGAGCACAGCTACTCTGAGCTAGAAACATGGCAACTGTTCATCAGTGCTGTCTGTCCTTATCTGCAGGAAGTAAGGAATAACCCCCATAAATCCTGTCCTGTAACTCAAACCCTCCTGAGCTCAGCCCTCATGAGCCACGTCACAGATCCTGGATGAGCAGCAGGGAAAGGTGCAGCTGAGTCACCAGGAGGGAGTCAGCACCTTGCAGCCTGAGGGGAGCTGTTTGTACACACAGATCAGCCTGCTCTGTCCTTGTCTTCAGACACACCGTGCACACCTTCCCAGATGGGCAGGTGACATCAATGCCAGCTGTGCCACTGGGTGTGCACATCAGTAACATGTTTCAGTGAGGATGCTGAGGGGGCTGGTGCTGTCTGAGGGATCAACAGGAGCATGGCTCTGAGAGATCCAAGTCCCCGATTGCTAGCCAGCGTGGGCATGTGTTAGCAAGGCTGAGTGGCCATAGCTGTGGCACTGCCTCTTTGCAGCCAGGGCAGTGAACCTGGGGGGGGGTTAATATTCCCTTTTCCAGTTTATGTTGGAGTCTCCCAGTGTGATCACTGGGAAAGGAGTGCTTGGGGCGAGGTGTGGAGTGTAATGCTGCATCCTGGCAGCACAGGGAAACTGAGTTTGTGCAGCATCCTGAGGGTCTGGATTCATCACCCAAACTAACCCTCACCTCTAACTGGAAGCCAACATCGAAATAATGGCCATTTTCTCTGGGGCCTTGGCCTGGGTTCTTCCCCAGTCCAACCTTACAGAAATAATGTGTCATCTGCTGCTGTATGGTGAGAGACAGTTCCCATCTTCGGGTGGAGTTTTTAGTGGTGTGCAATAGGTAGGCTCAACTTCTGTGCCTCATTTGTAAAGTTCCTAGGCATCCTGGAATAAGATGCGTAACAAGAAACACCAAACAGAATGCTAAAAACACCAAAATAAAACCCAAGCAATACAGGAAAAAACACCATCTAAAGCAGTATTTCAGCTGTTGTGCTGAGGGAATTTTCATTCAGCATCTTGTAGGCAGTGTTTCATGTCTTGCAGAATACAAGTTACTGAATGTAGCTCATCAAGGCAGAATGCTGTGATATAATTTAGAAGCTCATTAGAGATCATAATCACAGTGACAGATGTTGGTGGGAAGTAGGAACCATCACAAAGAAAAATAGAGAGCAGTTTGTCATGAGGGTACTAGATCATGTGGGGGCAACATTTTCTGAGATATCTAAGGGATTTGATTATCACTTGGAGGTTTCCATCTAGGTTTCTTAGTGTATAAATCACTTGGAAAAAAGGCACTCAGATATTGAAAGGCAGTGTCAAGACTTTGCTTGTAAGAGCTATAAATTGACATTGTGTCCGCTAACCCATGTTGGAGCAGGGCATGCCCTTCCCTTGGGTGAGCTGTGCATCCCACAGCATCTCCAAGTGTCAAATGCTGTGGGATGGGAGCTGTGCTGTGAGCTGGGAGAGCTCTGCCTGGGTAAGGAGCAGTGGGAGCAGCTGAACTGTGCAGGTAGCTGGAGCACAGGCTGGTGGCATGTGCTGCAGAAAAAAAGGCTTTTAAGGGCACCTAAAAGGTGTTACTTGGCCTGTTACTGGGGTAAGCACAAAATCATCTCCAGATTTGGAGATGTGCACTCTTCCTCTGTGGCACCCACTTCCTCTGGGTTGCACCATCAAGATTGAAATAGATTGTGCAGATGCTGTGCACGAGGAGTGACTCAGATGTGGCTGCCAGCATGAGAGGCTCATGGGTGTGCGGCTTCGTGGGGACAGAGCGGAAATACTGCTCTGCCAGAAATCCTGGGGGGCAGATCCTGGCAACAGTGGGGCTGGAGCCCCTTTGCTATTGCTCCTGTGTGATTTGGGAGTGCAAAGATGGAAAAGGGGCTGGTGGCCAGCCTTGGGAAGGGGAGCTGTAGGGCCTCAGTAGTGGAAGTAGGTTATCAGAACCATCATTGCACTCTGCTGGCATGTGGGCTCACTGGGGTGTGAAGTCACCTGATGGAAGCATTGCCCAATAACAGAAATCCCCTAGCAGAAAATGAGCTTTTGTTGCTGCAATGCTGTTCTTCTGAGGTGTTCCATCTGCTTTACAAAGAGTGTCTGACTGAGCCCAGCAACGCTTCTGTGAGAACAGCATCTCTAGTGACAGCTTCCAGCTGTCTAGCAGATGAGAGCACCCAGGTGTCATGGCAAACAGGGAGGGAATTATAACCATCCCGTTTTACTGACAGAGGGATGCTCTTGCAAGACAAAAAGGGACCACCTAGTTGGTCTGTTTGATAGCTGAATGTCCTTAAGTAGGCACTGATAGTGAGGGTGTGGAGTGTGCTCTAAGTTCATACAAGCAAATATAAGAGAATAAGTCCAGATAGTTTGAATAATTTTACCTCTGGAATGTGGGCTAAGCAATTTTAGACAGTTACTCGGAATGATCTTTAAACTTCTGTGCTAAGAGGAGAGTCCAGCAGGACAACCTCAGGGCTCAGCCTGGCACGGCCATCCTGACTCTTGGTGGCCCTGGCAGGGCAGGAGAGGCTGCCATGTGCCACAGGGCACAGAATGCTGTCAGAGCCCTGGGCTGGTGCTGTGGCACAGATGATCTCCATAAACTGTGATGACATTAATCTAATGTATGCATTCCCCTACGAATGTGAATACCAACAAATACAAATCCCATGCAAATCAGGCGCTCATGCAGTATGTGCAAGTGTCTGAACATCTGAGGACTCAAATATTATATCAGAAGTCGTTCTCAGACGTGCCTGTTCCAAAGTTAGCTGTTACACCGCCCTTCTATGTTCCCATGGGAACTCTCAGGTGAGGGAGAGATGTGCTCCCTGCTCCCCTTCAGCTAAAATAAGTTTGTGAAGTAAAATCTGGCTTCCCTGCTGGATTCCTCCTCCTTCCCCAAGCCTGCAGTCTCTTCAGATGCCCGGCTGCCAAGAAGGCTCCCCCAGCCTCTGTGGTTTCCCCTTGGGGCGGGGGAAAGGTGGATGTTAAGCGTTCCTCAGCAAAGGAAGCGCTACCCTCTGCCAACTGGCAAAGAGCAAATGCTGGCACTAACTGCAGGAGAGGAATTATTCACTCATTCTGCAGGAGTGTGTATTGGGAATCCCTCTTCCAGTCCTTGCCTGGCTCCTGCAGCTGTGCCTGCTGCAGCCCAGGTGCTTGAAGGGACTTGGGAGTGTGTGTCCCTAGGGGGCTGGGGAGCTCCTTGGGATGGTGTCTCTGGAGTAAGAAAGCTTTACCTCCTAACTGAACAAAGAGGGAAGCAGAGGGTAGCTGAGAGCTGTGCCAGAGGCTGCGGGAAGGGAAGGAGGGAGGGTATGTACTGCCCCTCAGCCAGCACCATAGGGTACTTAGGTTGGAACAGGAGAACAAAAAGGTAGGGACAAGTGTGCAAGAACACCAAGTGTAAAACCCCATAGTCCATGTTTTGTGGTTGGTTCGTTTTTTTCTAGTTGCTGGGCAAAACTCAAGAGTTTCAAAATGGAGCTGGATCTCATAGAATGAAGTCTGATGGATTCAGTAAGGTTCATGGAAACACCGCAGGAAGAATAGGAGGAAAATAACCCAGCAGCTCATGTATGGACAGTCAGAGGTGATGTGATCCAGGTGGAGGGACTGGGGTGCAGAGACGTGGGCCTCAATGAAAACAAGTAATAGGAGAGGCAGAAGGATGTGTTGTAAAATACCCAATTGCATAGGTTATTCTTTCATCCTGAAACCGTAGTTGCTTGTGCAATCAAGACAGGTATTTAGGAGAGGGAGCAAACCTGTCCAGGGGGTTATATCCCGCCTGAAGATTGTTGTCTCTTAAAAGTGGCCAGATTTTGTAGTGGCACAGGGAGACTGCTGATGGGATCTGTGAGTGGCCCTGGAAAGGGGCCTGTCCTGGCAGTGGCAGTGGTGCTTGCCTGCCTCCAGGAAGAGGGTGCTGCCAGAGCACAGGAGTACAGCTTGGACGGGTGGTTGGGTTTTCTCTGCCCATCTGGAGCTCATGGATATGGTGAACAATGTACCATGAGACGCCTTCCAGCGTTCCCCTCGCTATCCCCTCTATGCTCTCGGCTGCTCAGAGGGTTCCAGGGGACTGCTGGGTTATGTGCTCAGAGAAAAAAATCTGGTGTCTCATAGGCAGAGGCAAATCCTTTGGGCTGAGATCACATTTACTCTTAGCCAAAGCCTGCAGGTATTGCATGCATAGCCCCCCTTAATGAAAAGCCCCAACCTCTGCCAGCAGGTTAAGAGTTAGGGCCAGCAACCCCTGGCACGTCGATAAATCTTGGTGCTGAGCTCATTATGTCCCCAGCCTGCTTGTTCAGGAGGGCTTCACAAGAGGTAATACAGGAGTGACCTTTGCTCTGCCAAAAACACGGGTGCACATGAAGCAGCTCAATCAGCAGGCTCTGTTTTCGGCTCCCTTCACTCGGGGTGCTGTTGCATCACTGCAGCATGGTGAGGGGTGCTTGCCTTTCCCTGTCTCCTCCTTTGTCAGCTCCCTCAGGTGTCTTTTCCCAGGCCTCTCCTTTCTGACCTTGTGGGACTGTTATACCCTCTCCCCATGACTTCCTGTCTTTCAACGTACTTTGTAATTTTGACGATGTTGATTTTTACTGCAGTAAGGGAAAAACATGGCTCTTTTTGATAGCCAGATTGCATGTTTGTTTGTTCTTTTATTTTTGGCTTCTTAGAGCTTTTTGCCACTTTTCACTTTCTAATTGTCTCTTTTTCTAATCCAGGCACTTATGCTCAAAGCCAACATTTCTTATGGCAATTTTTTATCACCTGCTGGCTAGAACAGGATTGGAAAAAAACAGACTCTGACTGAAGGACCTACAAAAGTAAGAAAACATAAAGGCTTATTTTAAGGATTTCTTCTGTGATAGAATAAAGGAAAACACTGTTTAGAGGTGAAAGACCTGGCTGCATGCAGAGGTCTGGCTTAAGCTTTAGAACAGAGTATCTCTGACTTGAGAGGAGGAAATTGGGATCTCAGTCTATGTCACAGGGGAAAAACCTCCAAAAACTAATTGCTTGGGCACTCAGATGGTTTGCAGCTCAGGATAATGCTTTGAGGGCTGGCAGGAGTCAGGAGGTAACAAGCAGGTCTGAGGTGCAAGGGAAGTCAAGCAGAGGCAGTGGTGGGCACAGGATCCTGGTGGGGGAGGTTGTGCTTGCTGAAGTGGGATGCTGCAGTGCAAGACTGGCAAAGAAAGGAGCAGCAGTCCTTGATCTCTTGGGAAAAAGGCATCTGTGTGTCTTGAATGACACTGTCATGTCTGGAGGTGGCTGAATGTTTTCAGACCCGGTAGGGTGACAGTATTTTGCTGAGACTGTGCAGGGAATCATGGGTTCATGGTTGTTTTTAACAACATTAGTTAAGCAATACTCTGGAAAACCCCTGTGTTCCTTGGCAGCACTGGTATCTGTCCCCTCCTCATGAGGTTTGCCTCTACTCCTGGTGTTGCTGGGAGCTGTGGGATGCTGAGCCCCAGCTCTGGGGATGGACAGGAGTCCTGCTTGCGAGGCAGGAGCGAGTTGCAGAGGGACCTGGGAATGGGCTTGGTCACTACTGCAATTTCAGTCTCTGTGGACACTGGAAAACCAAAAGACAGAGGCAATGATGGCAACAAGTAATATTAAAGTGTTGTGTATTGAGAGGCTTAATGCTAAATAGCTACATTTTGGAGTCCTCGAGCACAGCATGGTCCCAGGCAGAGATGACAAGCTCTCTGTGAATGAGGAACACCCTGAGTAGCACTGTCAGACATGGTTAATGGAATTGGGTGTTGGTTCCTGTTTACCTGGCTCTGGAAGGAGGGCTTCTGCCTTGGTGATGGGCTCTGAAGCCTTTAGTGATGCACAAGTGCTCCACGTGAGCCCTGTGCACTGCCCTGACACCTCGATGTTGCGGCGCCAGCCCTTCTGGGAACAAGCCCCCAGCCACAGACCATCCCCTTTGTCCTTGGCTGCTGGCCTAGTCCCAGCTCATCAGGACTGATCCCAGTCCAGGTCAGAGTTTGGCAGCTGCCATCCACCTTAGACCCCGTGTGTGAATCTTCTCTCCATCCCAGCTATTGTTTCTGAGGGCCTGTTCACAAAAGCTTTGTGTGCCTGCTTGCTTTGCAGTAGCCCGTGAGCAGGGCCAACCCACCCGTGTTCCCTGGGAGGTTATTCCTGGCTGAACAAGCTTTGCTCCGTGCAACTGATCTGCTTAAGTGCACTTCCCATCCTTGCTTTCACTCCACTAGTCAGGCTGCAGAGACAACGTCTGTCTTTGTTCTGATGTGAGACCCTTGCGTAGGTACACAATCTTCTTCGTGGTGTATGCTTTAAAATAGATTAAATGCCTTTTCTGAATTGCAATCGAGATTGATTTTGATAGAGAGGATGGTGGAATCATACACAGAAGAAAAAATCTTTAAAAATGAGAACGGAAGCAAATATAGTTTAGTAGTATACTCGTTACAGAATGAACAGCATATTGTATGTGCTGTGTTAGAGGTATGTTATGAATAACAAAAGCACTGGAGCATTTACATATTTGTTTTCAGAAATCCTGGCAGTTGGATTTCACCATTCTGCGCCTCTTTGCCAGAATCACTAAACAGTGGTACATATGGCTTCTGAAGTACCATATGCCGTGGAAAACGTTAGCTGATGCCTATACTGATGCGACACGCTATAGTCTTTATTTAGATTTTTTTGCAGTTTTGAACAAAGAATATTAGATCATGCAAAACATTGTGCAAGCAGTATGGAGTAGTACATACAGGAAAACATAATGCATTGTGCCCAGAGAAAAGGCAACTAAGAAAAGGAGAAGAAAGGGTGGTGTCGGGAATTAGAACGTGCACGTGCCAAGAAACGCATCAAAGGGTGGGACACAGCTTTGTGCGGCCAAGGCAGGAGATTTTCCCGTGCTTGAGGCAGAGTCAAGAGCCAGAGCTCTGTGGATGTGCACGCTTTGAATCAGGTTCTGTTTCTAAGAGATGCTCCCTGTTACAAAAAGTAACTCTCGGGCTTAAATCTAAGTACGTGCTTGAAATCCTCGGAGAGCAAAGGAAGCCACATGCATGAGTGCTCTCCTAGAGCCCTCCTTGTAGAAACAGGGTTAACTGCTCTCTCTCCCTTACCTTGTTCTGAAAATGATGACAATGAACACAATGAGTTTTGCGAGGAGCATCTTGAAAACAAAACAAAATATAGTTTCCGACGCAGCGACCGCAAAGCCCGACCTGGCATTAAGAAATGGATCCAGGCATTTGTTTTGACAAGTTTTTAAAGCACTTTTCCCACCCCCCCCCGCTTCATCTCACCTCGCCATTACTGCACTCACATCTCTGATGTCGGTGGCGGTGCTGAATGCTGAGGGGAGCCTGGTGGTGGGGCCGGCAGGAGAATCTGAGGAGAAGGTAACCCTGAGGGGTAGGAGAGCAGGGAGGTGTTTCTTGGCACTATGGCTTCCTGCTGGAGCAGTGCCCTGCTCTCCCCTTTCCCTTTTCCTCTGGCTCCTCTGTGCCAGACCACTGCTCTGTGAACAGTTAATAGGCTTAACTTTAAGCACCGGGGTAGATCCAGTGGGATTACTCATGTATTTAAATGAAGGTAAAATGTTTGGAGAGGTGGGAGAAGCATCTCATCTCTGTCTCTTGATTTGGCTCCTGCTCTTAAAGCCACCCAGTTCTAGTGTCTGAGGATGGGAGGTTATGGGGTTCACACATTCTTGGCCAGAAGCATGTTGGAGTGTATGTGGTACAGCGAGCGTTGAACCACACAAAGGAAATTGGGGAAATCTCTTATAACCTGCAGACATTCATTGGTTGAGGCCGACCAAGTAACCAGGACAGAGACAAATCCAGCGCAGAAACAGAAGGTGGGTAAGGCTCAGTCCCGAATGCAGCCGGAGCAGAACGACTTCCTGGGGAGGTGAGAGCAGAAGGAAAGGGCTCACAGCTGAGCAGTGCCACAGATGGCCAGGCACAGGGTGTCGGGGAAGCCACTGTCCGTGGGAAGAGCACGTGTGGTGGCAGAGATGGGGATGGGCTCCACTGTGACACAGTTGTGCTGACCTGGGACGGCTCTCAGTGTGCATGGGGATCCAATAGCACAGATAATTGCTATTAAAGAGAGGCCAGTGCTGGGGGACAAGCTTGTGATTCCCTGCCTGGCTAAAAGAAGCATGAAAGGCACTGCACACTGCCACTGGTCTTTCATGGTGCAAGCAAAAGTACTGGAACATATAAGAAACTGAGGCTGTCACAGGAATTATCTGTGAGGCAAGGGCTCTGTGTGTGTGTGTATGTAGGTAGGTAGCATCCCACACATTGCATGAACCACTACCTGAATGGAAATAAATAGAAATAGAACAGAAGCTAAGGGAATATAGGGCTGAGGGGAGCTTTCACTGAGCATCTATTTGAGGTTGCCTCCCAGGTTCCCTGGAAAGCACATAGTGGATCAAATTCAAGCTTCATTATGTGGTTGTAAATTTATTAAATTAATAGGAGGAGAAGACTGACATCCTTACATCTATCTCCAATCGATGTGTTTTAATTCCTTTGTAGGAACAAGTACCTTTCCAGGGCTGCTGAGCAGAGGAAAATGGAGCCTCTCTTCCCAGAGAACGGCGTTTGTAGCAGTGCCAAGCAGGTGCTCCTTCCTTCCACCTCTGGTCTCCACATGTCTCATAGGACAGGGCAGTGAGTGCCCAGCCTGCCCTGGGTGTGCAGCTGCCCCTTTGGGCTGTGAACCAAGCTGTCAGGGGCAGCACTGAGCCCACTATGTCAGGAGGAGGGCGACTGTCCAGGCTGCAGCAGGTAGAGCCCCAGAGGGGAAGGCCGTGTGAGCCAGGCTGCCCCCTGAGCAGGTCAGCGCAGCTCCCTCGCCTGGCCTGGGCACTTTTCCCGGCTGTCCTGGCATCAATCTCCCTGCCTTGTTCGGAGTGTTCTCCATGAGCACAAGCAGCCCATTTGCTGCATTAGCCTCATTACGTTTCCTTTCTAAAAAGCGTCCACCACTGTCTGCCTTGTGGTTTGGAAAAGGGTTAACGCTTTCCTCTCCCAAACCTCAGCTCACCGGCACATCTCCCTTGTGCTGCAATTATTGAATGACACTTCACAACTTCATCTCCTCTCCTGCTACATCTGCTTGCTGATCCCATGTGCAACCTCGCTCACATCCCAAACATCTAAATGCATTGTTTCCTCTGTTTCTCCTGCCAGCATGGAAAGGAGCCATCCCTGAAGCAGGATTGCCTTTGAGCTGGCAGCAGACGAGTGATTGGCATTGGGCAGCACTGCTGAGACTCTGGCAGGCCGTTTAGCAGAGAACCTTGGCTAATGAATGTCATCCACACCTAGCAGATGTGCCACTGCCTGCCATGCCAGATTTTTGACATAATACGGGGTTGCTGGACACGACAGTGCTCGGGAAGAGCCAGGGAGTGACTCGTGCTTGCAGCATGGCGTTTGGTCCCGCTCGTGCTCTGTGAGAGGAACAAAACCTGCGGGGAGGAGGGAAGCACGTCCGCATCTCCCGCTCCTCGGCCCTGTTTTTATCGGTGCGTAAATCCTATTTGTGTTCTTTTCACTCCTGTGCCAGGGAATCTTAAATAGCCTCCACCATTTTTTATTTTTTTTTTGGTACCCTGTGCTTCCAGCCCCGGCTCCTGCTGGGCCTTCCAGCCTCCCGCCGGATCCCAAGACAGGGAACCGAGCAGGGAGCTCATTGTCCCCCGGGAGCTGGGATGGCTGCGGGCAGGTGCCTGGCACCTGCATCTCGCCGCCGGCAGCATCCCGGGCTTCGTCTTTCCTCTCCTGCCCTCCATCGGAGGGAAGCAGCATTCGCCGGGCACAGCGGGGGCCAGGGGCAGACCGGCCTCCCGAGCGCCCCGAACCCCTCTGGGTCTGCGGGACGCCCCCTCACCCCGCCGGCGCGGGAGTGGGGTCGGTGCCGCCTCCTAATCCCGGCCTAATCCCGGAGAGCGGCAGCAGAGCGGGCGGCCGCTAATCCCGGCCCGCCGCCGCTAATCCCGGCCCGTGGCCGTGGGTCCCTGCCCGCGTCCCCGCGGGCTGGGGGCGATGTTCCCTCCCCAGAGCATGCAGTGGGGTTCCAGCTCAAGCCCCCGGCTCTCAGGGGACGTAATTCGGCTAATGACCTGACTCGGTCATTAACCCGCTGTTTGCCGGGCGGGCGGCGGCAAAGGAAGGGGCGGGGGCCGCTCTCGGGTGGGCGCTGCCCGCCCGCTGCTCTTGCAGCCCCTCCCAGGCTTCTGTCCTCCCTCTCCGGCCTGCCACCCTCCCGCCTCCCCACGGCTTTTTTGGGGTGACATCGTTGCCGGCTTTCCCTGTGCTCCCGGGAGCAGCGCGGCCGGCAGTGCGGCGGAGGGGTCCCCTCAAACACCCTCTGTGGGGGCAGCCTGGGAGGCCGTGGCGGCGGCGGGACGTGTCCTGCATCACGGGGAGCTCCGGGGGGGGTGTATGGGGCTTGTTACCTCCCAGCCGGCTGGAAGCCAAGTTCAGTGCGGCGTGGCCGGGCCGGGTGGCGGCCGGGGAGAGCATAACTGGGGGTCGGTCCCGGGGATGTCGTACCCCAAGCAGCAGTGCTCCCTCCGCCTCGCTGCCTGCGGGAGCTCGGGCGCCGATGCGCCGTGTAACGCCGGTCGTTTTGCCGCTCTCTCTGTTTTTTTTGCTCGGCCTCTTTATCTTTCAATTGCAAAGCAATTAAAGGTTTGTATGAAACTGCGAGCATCCCTCCCCGCGGGGCCCTCTGATGCCCGCTGTATTGCCCTTTAGATGCCTCTTCCTTTTTTTGTTTTACAATTGTTGTATCAATATAATGCTTCCTTTCTTCCTCTGTCTCTATAGATACAGATATACAAGGCAAACCAAAGGTTTCGGCTGCTATTCAGTGCCTCCTCATTTGTCCCAGAGCCGTAACAGTGGTGCCCTTTCTCTTCTGGCTGCTTTCCCCTGCTTCTGGAGCAGCAGTTATGGGAGAAGCAGATGGCTACTGATTGGGTGAGCTTTGTGGCTTTAATACTGAATACTTTATGGAAAAGGACTTTATCATGCTTGGTTGGTCAGAGGAACAACGGGATGAGATTTATGACTAGAGAAAATAAATCTTTTTAAGTTTCAAGCTCCTTCACACACCCCACGTCAAGTTGCTGCAGCAGAGCTGGAGCTGAAATCCTCTGCATCTTGATTTTTTCCCTCCCCCCCGCCCCGTCTGTCTGTCCTTTCACTGGTCTCCCCACCCCCTCTGCGCCAGGGTTTAGCAAACCTTTACTAACTTTAGGGATTGTCACTCGCTGGAGAAGCCAGGCCCTTCAGAGCCCCCAGGCAGCACCCGGGAGGGAGGGGCCATCCCTGCATGAGGATTATCCACCTGACGGGAATATGCTGCTCACTCAGCTCCTGCCAGAGTTCGGCCACGCGCGACTCAGCGGCCACCCAGGGTCCGGTGGGGAGCTGGGAGTGACGTTCTCATGTCCCGACAGCAGAGAGCTGGTGTGGCCATCTAAGAGGCATCCGGGCCATCGCTCAGGGCTGCCGAGAGAGGAGAAGGAGCCCAGCAGTGGCCGAGCCCAGGCTCCCCACGCCAGGCCGAGGACTGTGTGTAGGACCGTCCCTCCTGGGCCCGTCCCCTGCTCAGTCCTCCAGCTGCAGTGTGCCCTCTGCTCGGCCTCACACCGAGCCATGGGCAGCGCCGTGCGGCGGGCACGGTGCTGGCACACAGGGACAGAACGGCCCGAGGGTGTACAGGAGGCACAGGCAGATTTCAGTCCCGCAGGGATTCCCCTTCTTCCATTTCTCTCCCTTTTCTGTCCTTCGTAGCCAATCATGTCTTCTGTCAGGCTGTTAAACGTTTGAAGGAAGGTGAAGCTAGGTGAAATCTTTCCAGGTTTTAAACCTTGATGCTGCTGTCAGGCGAAGTACAGAGGAGAAGCAGGAAGCCTGAGAAAAATAATTTTGAGGTAGAAATTCAGCAGTGATACTGGGCTATGTATGAACTGATTAACCAGCCACCTGTATTATGTTTGGTAGCCTAGGTTTTGGTCAACAACAAAAAAACTTCTGTGACCCTTTGGTGAATATGCAAATCAATATTTCTGACCAGACTCTGCATTTGCTCAGAAGAAAATATGCGGGAAGTTCGGGCACCATCAGGGATGAGGAAAGAGGCGAGGTGCCTATGGTGTATCTGAACCATGAGAAAGCAGGTAGGAGAGGTATGTCGGGCGCCTGGGGAGCAGGAGTGCTTGCTCCTTGGTGGATCAACCACAGCTAAAGCTGCTATCTGGCCCTTTTTAGAGATTTGTGGTTTTGTGGCAAGGCAGTGACCTGACTCAGGAGTCCAGCATTGGTGAGGTGGGGCTGAAGGTTCGGAGAGAATAGGAAGGGACAGGGCACCCCAGGTGTGTTTGGGAGCTGGGCTGAAAACAAGACAGAACATTCCTGGTGTGCCTCGGCCCTGGCAAGGACCTGGAGAGAGGCACTCACTCACCTGGTTGTGAGTCTGAGGACTCCCCGTGCTGCTTGGCAGAATTAGCCATGGGAGAAGCACCACTCGTGTCTGTAGTGTGATAGGATGTCTCGGGCACCCCAGCACAGGGCTTTCCCGGGAAAGGAGCCATGCATGAGCTTGCTGACAAGCTGAAAGGATGGTTTCAGTCATTCAGCTGAGGCCCCGATTTATTTCCACTACAGAGGCCTCTCTGTCTCCTGGGAAGGGAACCATTCTGGCTGCATTTCTCCAGGCACCAGGAAAGCTTGTGGCTCCACATTTCATTTTGAGTGGATTTTCCATTCCACCTGGTGTGTACCTCCCGGGGACCACAGCTGCCCCTGCCCCTGGCAGCAGCAGGCAGAGAGGGTGGCAAGGCAGTTTTGAGCATCCCTTCATGTGCCCCCTCCCCACGGTGCCCTAGCCCCACAGGGATGAGTGTGGCTGGGCTTGTGTGCTTCTGGGAACTCGTGTGTTCTCTCGGTGATTTCATTTTATGAGTGACTTTATTGCAGTCAACTGGGAGCTGGCTCTCAGCTGTGTGTGTGTCTCCCCATAGGAATAACCACACACCCGTAGGCCTGGTGCATGACATGACCCAGGCAGTGTTTCCCAAAGGATGCTGGAGTGTTTCTGAGCACAGTTGAGCAGCCTTTCCTGGTCCCTCTCCTCTCCCCTTCCCACGTGAAGGTCAGGGATGAAAGAGAAGAGTGACACCTCGGGAACAGGTGCTGTGTCCCTTGCAGCTGTCCCCAAGATAACTCATCACGGGCAGAAGATGGTTATCACGATGGCTGGTGATAACGGTGTCCAAGCATGCCGGCATCCCCACTCTGCCAGGCTTCAGCCCCTGCAGCCGCCTGGATCCCCTCCCGGCCAGGGAGCAGCAGACCCTGGGCCGCTCCCCCGGGCCTTGATGCCGATCAGGGCTGGCTTCTGTGGCAGTTTGGCTCGCCAGCCCAGCCCCTTCTGAGCTCAGCTCCCGGGCTTGTCCGCTGCCCCTGGGGCTTCCCCTTGCCCGGGAGTTGTTTGTGCCGCGCTGGTGCCGTCCAGGGGGCTCGGCAGAGCAGCGGCTGTGATTTTGGAGGGTGGGGAGTGGCGGAGATTTGCCGGCTGAGGGAGTACCCGGGAAAACGGCCGGAATTTCTCAACCCGGGTCGCCCCTGGCTCTCCGGAAGAGAATTTCTGGAAAAATAAGCGCATAGGAAATCCATGCCTGTACCGAGATATGAGCGTGCGGCAGCCAGGAGGCGGCGGGCAGCGATCGCATGGCCCCATGGGGTGACACCGCGTTCGCTGGCAGCGCGTCGGGGGCCGGATCGGGCCCGGCGCCCCTGGCCCGTGTCCCCACAAATCCCCGGTGAGGCTTTTCCACGGGGCCGGGAGAGCGCCGCCGCACCGGGCTGTGCGGGGCGCCTGGCTTTACGGGGTTTGTGGTGGGAGCTGCCGGCGGGGGCACCCCCAGCAGAAATTCCAAAAGAAAGAGTCTGTCCCAGTGCCGTTCTGCGGGTCGAAGGACGCTGTTCCCTGGCATGCACTTTTAGAGTGGGTTCAGAGGCTGCATAAAAGCACAGAAATTCCACCGCGGTCCTTCCCAGTCCCAGGGAATTTCGGTAGCTTGGATCATGCCGAAGCGATTTCGAGATCGTCTGTGTGCCGTGGTGTCTCTTAAAATTCTCTCGAATGAAATTAGCGCGTAGGTTTTCTTTTCCCCCACTAATGACAGTCATTCGGACAATTTATATCTTACAGCGAGAGCTGCAGGACTGGGGAAAAAAAAAAAAAAAAAAAAAAAAAAAAAGAAGAAAAAAAAAAAAAAAAAAAGAAGGAAAAAAAGGAATAGGAAAAAACAACCCACCACATTTGAAGCAGGAATTGACATAGAAATTTTTACAGACTCCCATATTTTTAATGTTATGAGAATCTCCGTTTTAGGAGACGCTGCGTTTTGTCGAATTAATAAGATAAATGCTGAAAGCATATTATATGCAGCCTTTAATCCTAATGCAAGGAAAATCGTAATTATGTGGAGGATAAGTGAATTTGAAAGCCAAACATCAGCCCACTCTCTGCAAACCCCGCTCCGTTCGCCCCTGGAAAACGCTTTGTCTCTCTCTGTTTTTGTTTTGTTTTGTTTTGTTTTTAATTTATTTATTTTAAGGGGTTTCAAAATCTATTTTTAATTATTCTTTTTTTTAATCTGTTTTGTATCCGAAATGACGACGAACAGGGAGGGACCGGTAAACACTTTTCCACGCGATAAACCCCTTATTTCGGCACAGAGCATCTGCGCGTGTGTCTGTTCTCTGGAGCTGCGCGGGTGTCGGTGGATGCGGGAGCCCCGCGTGTGCAGGGGGAGAGCCTTTGGCCGCCTCCCGCCCCGCAATGGCCAGGGACGGGCGGGGGAGCCGGGCCCGGGC
>VXBI01011818.1:387947-465931 GCA_013397375.1 Toxostoma redivivum
CAGCTGGCAGGGGTTGGGGGGGTGCCGGGCCTTCTGCCCCAGGCACCCCACAGCACCTGGGCAGGTGAGGGATGCTCGGAGGTTGCAGTTCTTCTGTCAGATGAGCTGCAGGGGCTACATGGCCCATCAGGCTCAGGGAACTCCTGTTCTTCCCGTGGCTGGGCTGCCCAGTGCCCCGATCCCCCAAGCCCTGCTGGGAGCACGGGGTGTGAGGGAGCATCACTGGTACCTCCAGTCCCAGCTGGCCTGCGTGCCACTGACTTTGGGTTCAGTGTCTGCATGATGAGGATGGGCAGCTCTCATCCCAGCAGGCTGCTGTAGGTACAGGGGGCTTTTTCCACCCGTGTCAGTGGTTTCCCCAGGGGTTTACTTGTTCTACCACAGCCCAGCCTGGTGTCGTGCCCCAAAATCGAGCTTTAAAAAGAAAAGAGTCCCAGCCACTTCCCTGTATCCATCCCAGAGAGGATGGAGGCTGCTCTGTGAGGCAGAGGGGTGGAGCCAGGCAGCTGAGGAGCAGGGACGTGGGAGAGGAAATGCAAACCTGTCAGACTGAGTTGTATTTATTTTTTCTCTGTCCCACCGATATGAAAAGAACTGTGATTTATTTTGGGATTTCTGTCGTCCTAGGTATTTTGGAAATATTTGCTGTGTCTCAGGGGATTGTAGGAATACGAGGAGTTTTCAGCAACAAATTTTTAGCGATGTCAAAAAAAGGAAAACTCCATGCAAGTGTAAGTAAACCCCCCTCCCCCTTACGAGTATGTGTTGTGTATCAGAAGCTTTGCGGCACCTCCCCGTGCCGGCACGGCGGCAGTCCCGGGCACGCCGGGTCCCTGGGGCTGGCTCCGCGCCGGGCGGACACGGAGGGGACAGGTGGGGCCGAAGCCCCCCCAGCCCACCTTCCTCCTCCTCCTCCTCATTCAGCGGCGCGGAGTGCGCATCGGCGGAGCCTGCTCTCGGAGCACGGCTGGGTTATTTTTAGCCCCTTCTGCAGCAGATCGCGCTCAAGGGTTTAGCCAAATGTCTCCCGGCGAGCAGCACGCGTGGCGCCGGCAGCGCCGGGCTCGGGCTGGCTGAGCCCTCGCACACAGAGAGCCCTGCGGAGGCTCGGCAGGTGAGCTACAGACTGTGCAGCTATGCTGCAGCTGGAGTGGAAAAATCCTGGCCACTTTGCTCTGCAGGATGGTTTCCTGAAGGCTGAGGTTTCCTGCAGGTCTTAGGATGCTTTTCCCAGCTTTCTGTGTCGAATGAATCCATAAGTTAATTTCGCTGCTTGTTTCAACCCCAGGATGTTTCTTCCCTGTTTGTTCTTGCCAGTTCCAGAGGTCATTTGAACAAACACCGTGAACTCCTGTGCTTAAAGGCAAGTCGGTGCCTTTGGAAGGTGTGTGCACATGCACAACCCCAGGAAGGGCATTTTTAGGGCAGCATCTCGTCCCTGAGGATGGTTCCCAGAGAAGCCTGGTCAGGGTTGATGGCTGGGGAAAGGGTGTAAAGGTGGTTACTCACGCTGCAGTTCTGAGATAAACCTCCCGGTTTATCCCAGAGCCGTGTCATGGATGTGCCTGTGCAGCCCGAGACCGCAGATCACTTCAGGGAGATTGATGAGCTTGCCTCTCTCTCCCTTAAGCCTTCCTGGAGTGTGGCTCCTGAAGCCTATTGCTGCTTAAAGGGTGAGACCGTGCCTGCTCACTGCAGGAAATAAAGTCGGAGCATGGAAAAAGGAGAATGGTTCCATGGAGGAAAACATGAGGTGAGAGCAGAGGGGCAGAGCAAGGGGAGAGGGAAAGGATGGAGAGGAGAGGGAAGCAGGCAGAGCAGCATTGCTGGACCCTCCAGAGCCTTCCCTTCTGGTGTACAATGGGCCTCTTATCTGAGCTGAGGCCTTGATTTATGCCCTGGCACAGGCAGAAATTAAATCAAGCCTGGTTGGTGTATGGTTAATTGTTGACACACAAAGGGCAGGGCCGGGGAGGGACCTCAGTCAGGAGGGTCAGGGCAGGGGTGAGGACACACGATGCCCCGCTCGGGTGAAAGCTGCAAATTTGTAGTAACTTGACCCAAATGTCTGAAGATTGCTGGACTAAACAATGCCAATAATGCAAACCCGGCATCTGTTGTTCTTTCCTGTGCTGGCAGGATTGAAGTTATTTCATGGCCTAATGAGTTCCGAGCAGTACAAAGCTCGTCCTGTGCCCGTCACTCAGGGCAGCGCTTTGATATGGGAGTCAGGCTGGGGACTTGGTGCTGAACCACAGACAAAAGTCCTCCCTGCAGGAATTTGGGCTCCTCCAAAACTCGCTCTTGGGCTCAGCTCCATCCCAGCTTGGTGTTTTACAGACACTCTCCTCCTCTTTATTTTCTTTTCTTTTCTTTTCTTTTTTTTTTTTTCCTGCCAGCTTAATTAAATTACTGAGTGGTTCATTTTTAGAGGCAGCAGCTTCAGAAAATGACAGTTATCCCAGCAATTATCAGTTGTGTGCACAGATGGCTTTTTCCTCGTTGATAAATCCTCGCTCTCCTGTTTGTCCATTTTTAGCACGGAGCGGGTGGGACGGGTTCTGTGCCTGTCCGGCACGGACCCCAGGGGACAGATCTGCCCAGGTAATTCTGCTTTCCCAGGAGCTGCCACAAAGGCACCTCCCTCGCTGGGGCAAGTCTCTGCTCAACTAGATTTTGGAATTTACCTGAGTTCAGGACTGCTCTTCGTGATGGTCTGTGGAGCTCTGCAGGGCACATCCAATGCCATCCACGTGCTGTGGCTGCCCTGCCTGCCCTTTGTGGGGAAAAATGGCTTTTCCAGGCTGGAGCGGTGCAGTCATGAGCTGAGAGGCTGGGACATGGGGAAGTCTGACAGGATCACGGTGAGGCAGTTCTTGATGTGCTTCCCAGGGCAGGGCAGGGGTTTCCCTCTGTGTGTGGGACGTCCTGCCCTGTGCACTGGGGCGTCGGGGAACACCGAGGGTCACCGGAGCCCTGCTGGGGAAAGTGAAGGCCTGTGCATGGAAGAAACAGCGGGGAGGGTGTGTAAGAGACAGGGAGAGCAGAAATGAGTCACAGAGGTGGCATCCCTCAGAAGCAGCGAGCTAAAGAAGACCTAATTTAAGTGCTGTGAGGCAAAATGTGCGTGGCAGGTTGTGGGCTCTGTCGCTTGTGCTGTGAGGCTCAGCTTTGGTTAAATCTGGGCTTTGGAACACTTTGCTTGTGGTTACAGAGCCCTCTTGGGGGTTGGGTCCTGTCCTCGCTCACTGGTTTCAGAGTTGGAGGGCTCAGCATCTCCTCCTTGTCAGTGGTTTGGAGGTGTTGCTGTGAGATTGAGCTGGGGAAGCTTTTAGGGCACCAGGCACCATGCCCCATCAGGTTAAAGCGTGGCACAGCATTTGGGAGGGGCTGCGGACAGCTACAGCTGGGGGTCCCGGGGCTGTAGGCACACAGTGGAGTGCTACTTCTCCTTTGTTTCGGAGTGGTTTTTTTTTTTGGAGAGAAGGGAAGGGCACTGCCGGGGCAGCCCAAACCTTTTTATACCCAAGGAAGCCCAAGCCTGGGTGGCGAGCAGCTGCTGAACCGAGGGTTTCCCAATGAGTCGGGGTACCCTCAGCCTTGGTGCCCGCCGTTCCCACCCGCTCCTTCGGGAGGCGGCCGGGCCAGGAAGCACCGGCGGTGGGGGACAGGTATTGCCCGGCCCTTGCGAGCAGTGTCCCCTTTGTCCCCGCAGGCCCGCTTCACGGTGGACTGCCATTTCCGGGAGCGCTTCCAGGAGAACAGCTACAACACGTACGCGTCGGCCGTGCACCGCAGCCCCCGCTCGGGCCGCCCGTGGTACGTGGCGCTCAACAAGCGCGGCAAGGCCAAGCGCGGCTGCAGCCCCCGCGCCCGGCCCCAGCACGTCTCCACGCATTTCCTGCCCCGCTTCTGGCAGCCGCAGCCCCCCGAGCTCGCCTTCACCGTGGCTCTCCCCGACAAGAAGCCCCCGCCGCCCCAGCCCAAGGCGGCGCCGCCTCGGAGGAGCGCCGGCCCCGTCAGGTACCGGCTCAAGTTCCGCTTTGGCTAGGTGGTGGCACCGGAGACGCCGGGCACCGGGAGCTGTCGGGGTGACCCCGCGGGAGACTCGCGTCTCCCTCTGCAGACGGACACGGCTCGGCTCCCAGGTGGCTGTGACGGGCTCGAGGTCTTCTCTTAACCACACCGACTGGGAGGCATCCCCGGAGACGTGTGCTGGGATGAGCAGCTCGGGCTTGCCCAAGAGGATTCCCGCGGTGGACTGAAAGCGCTGCACGGACCTCGGGTTAGCCCTCTGTTGTTGGAAGAAATAGAAAGGTACCTCGATAGCCAACGTGTTTTCTTATTTTCACTAGTGACTCCTTTGACAATCATTTTCATACGAGAGAGATGTTCAGAGTCAAGTTTGTTTTTCTTGCATCTCCTTCTTGCTGCACTTTTTCCTCCAACCATACCTCAGGCACTGTGTATCCAGGTGTGTCCCTTTCCCTTCTCTTAGAAGCCAGCTCTTCCCTTCGACAAACAAAACAGAGAGACCAAGCCCTGCAAATTCAGTCACCTTACCTGTGGTGCCAAGTAGTCTTCAAATCCTGTGTTGGCAATAATAGATGTGTGTACAGATTTCGTGATGTATGCATCACAATATATGATTTGGGGAGGGTGGCTGTTTGAGCCCCACTCCTGGTGGTCTCTCCTGTTCTTCCCTGGACAGCTGCAGGAGCGAGTCTCTTCCTGTCCATCCGAGTATGGATTCCATGCCTGCTTTAAAATACCTCTGCCCTGGTGCCAGGGCATTCCTGCTCCCTGGAGGAGTCCCTTCACAAGTATCCCCACAGGATAGGGATGCTGTGGCCCCCAGATGCCCACTGGTTTCATCCAACAGTTTTTGCTGCTGATTTATTTTATCACTCTCAATACATTTGCAGAGGCAGGGAGCAAGGTTTTTATTTTACAGTGGGTGTGGCGATGTGGCAATAAATGCTGTTACAGCAGCTGCTTGTCCCTTGGGGAGTGTTTTACCCACCCAGGTGGCCTGACGGCCCTGATATTGAGTTGTTTCTCTGTCATGGTGTGATCTGTGGAATAGTTGTGCACATGGATTGTGTAATCAGTGTTTAGCAGTGTTGCTGTACGTGCAGGCACTGGTAGCATTGAACCTCACCGGTGAAGCCTTAATCGGAGCCCAGGTGGGCTCAGGTTGGCAGGAGCCCTCAGGACCTGAGCCCCACTAGCGTCCAGCAGCAATAATTAGCCTCCTCTCTGCATCTGATTGTGGTACAAATGGCTGTTCCCATTGGAATCGTGGTTCTTTGCCTTTGTCATCCTTCTGGCAGCCCCCGGTCAGACACGCGTGCTCCACGTACAAGGACGGATGGGGACGTTGGAATAAAACAGTTGTGTTTTATTTTATAACCTGATTGTGTGGTCTCTTCCCTTGTCTGTGCCTGCTTTTCTTCCCCCGAGGGAAAAACAGGGGCGCTGCAAAACTGGCTGCTCCATGTGTTTGTGTCAGGTTGGGGTTGGCCCGTGTGGTGTTGGTGGTGGGGTGGGGCTGAGGGGGTGTGGGTGCTCCCTTGGCTGTGCCCCCAAACCGTGCCCCAGTGGCTCCTGTGGGGCAGCTCTTCACACCTGGGACACAGCAGGGCCAGGTGAACAGGGGTGTCCTGTGCTCCCTGTCACTTCCAGCTGCCCTGTGTGACTGTGATGGACAAAATCCAGGTAATTAGCTCAATTCACCTCTGTGTGCTAATGGAATTAGAGCCTTTGCAGGTGCTGCCCCAGCCCAGGCAGGTGTGTGGAGCTCCCTGGGCAGGGAAAGGAGCAGTGACTGTGCTGGTCTTGCTGCCACTGCATCCCCTCAGAGGAAAAAAGGTATGGGTTTCGTCTTTTCTTACAGAAAACTCTTATGGGGATAAAAACAGAAGCTGATGTTTTGCTGTTGTAGTAAGAATTAAAATGCAGTCATGCTATTGAACCAAAGAGGCCAGGGAGAGAGCAGCCCCAGCATGGAGAGCAGGGAATCCAGCAGACACTCCCTGTTCCTGTTGGACTCCCTTCTTTAAGGGAATTCACTGGGCTTGCATAGCAAGCAGGGCACTAAAGGCCTGAGAATATGGTCCATGTGTCTTTTAAGTTGAAAATTTAAATTCGTTTTTCTGGGGGCGTTTTCTCTGTTTTCCTTCTCAGCCACCTCAGAGGTACTGCTGCGGTGCTGGGGAAAACAACCCAGAAACCAAAGAAGCTAAAGAGGATTCCCAAGTTCCTTTCCAGACAATTGCTGCTCTCGGAGGTGCAAATCCACGTGGAGCTGAGGGAGGGAGTACAGCAGAGTGCAGTGAGCTGCCAATGTCCTCCAGCTCCCTGGTTTTTGGGACATTCATTGACGTTCTGAGAGGGGGAAAAGCCTTCCCATGTTTTTTCACCCTGCAGTCACTCCTGCCAGGGGTCTATGTCTTGTTCCAGAGCCCCTAAAGGGATTTGTGTGTGTCCTGCACTCCCGAATGCACGGCTTTGAAGGAGCATCCTTTAGCAGGAGTTGAGAGGAAGAGGATTCTGTATGGAGCTGGCGAGTTTGGGCAGGTGAGAAGAGAGAAATGAACAAATCTAAGAGTTGGAGGGTCTCTTGCGGTGCCTCAGCGACCTCCGGGAGCGCTGGGGTGGGGCTGGGACCATGGCAGGGTGTGCGCAGACCCCAAACCCCACCCCCAAAAGGAGCCCCGAGGATCCCCCGTTCCCGCAGCCCCCGCCCATCGGTGTGCGGGGCTGGGCCGGGCTCGCCGAGCAGCGCTCGGTGCCCGCTCCGTGCGGGGCTCGTCCGCATCTCCGCGCTTCCCTGCGGAGCCATCGGCCGGTTCCTTCCCAGGGACGCGTCTGGATTGAGCAGGCTGCATCGCAGCGGCAGTCAGAGGGTCCCGAATGCTGGAGCTGGGGTCTTTTGGCAGCTCCTGGGGAGACGGGTGCCGCAGCTGTTCCGTCTCCCCCTCGGGGGCAGGGCCGGTCGCTGGCGGGTGTGCAAGGTGCGCTGCTGGAGCGCAGAGCAGCCGGCAGTGCCTGGCGGGAGGCGGCAGCGGCGGCTGGAATGCCGCAGGGAGGGAGGGACGGAGGGAATCTGGCCGGCCTGCGGTGTCCCCGGGGTCTCGGCGCTCCCTCCCTCGCCCGTGTGTCCCCCGGGCACCGCCGTTCCAGGCACGGCTTGCGGCGGGGGCGGCTCCCCCGAGGTGAGGATGACCCCAAATCTGGGGTCGTGACCCCAAAATGTCCGTTCTGCCAAGCTGCCGGCTGCGGGGGACTGGCTCGGGAGCACTGTCACTGTGGATGTTGTCACGAGGTAAGCGCTCCTTCACCCGGGATGTTTCACTGTGCGTGTCCCCACTCCTTCCTGCGGGATGTTTAACTTGCCTTCCTAAACCCCTTGAGCTTCGTACTGATTCACTCCCCAAAATTCTCTGGCAAGGGCAGTTCAGGCAGAGCTCATCCAGTTTTTGGGTTTAAGCTTTTATTTTGAGCTCTGCCCTCTCACACTTGTTGCAGCGTGCACTTGCTGTGAGAACCGAGTCTGCCCCGGGAATTCTGGGCTTTGCAGTCACATTTATCGTATCTTGTGTCTGGTTCCCTCTGGATTTTTGTTCTTGCCCTTGCTCCACTCTGTTTCCCTGGTGTATACGTCTGCAAACACTTACTCGTGTGCTTTTCTGGCCTCTTGAGGAAAATAAATTAGCAACTACCATAAATAGTAGTTTGGGGGGGCCCTTGCTACGAGGAGCTAAACAACATTTTTATAGCACTTACTTTTGTCAGCATAGTTTGTGAATGGTGGAACCACTGGGCAGCATCGTTGTCCTTTGGAATTTTCCCCTTATTTTGGTGTAGTGAGATGATTATGGAGTAATTTAATAGCATGTGTCACACGTCTTTGGTAGCATTTGTGGGCCAGGAACACGTGTGCTGCATAGTTTAGCTATTGCAATACCTCATGTGCTATCCTGTTTCAAGCTCCTAGTTCAGGCAAAACCTGACTTTTTTTTTTTTTTTTTTTTTTAGTGTCTTTAAATATTTTTTTTAATATGCAGAATTGACTCTTCATACAATCACAGAATCCCAGAATGGTTTTCCTTCTAAAGGACCATCAAGATCATCTTGTTCCAGTCCCCTACCATGAGCAGAGACAACTTCCACTAGACCAGGTTGCTCCAAGTGCTGTCTAATCTGGCCTTGAACATATCCAAGGCAATTAATGGGAGTCTTTTGGGACACAGCACTTGGGCCTTTCATCCCCAAGAAGGGGCTGCTTGGGTCCAAACAGAGAGGAGTTATCTGGTAAGTGATGTCTTGTGTTCTCTTTGGGAAACCAGCTGGTGTTAATGGTTTTGGAAACACCTGTGAGTGGCCAGTATTCATCACAAGGAGGCCCCCACAGCCAGACCTCATTCTCCTGAGGAATTGTGTTCACCTTTGCTCGTGCCCAACTCAGCTTCCAGCTCCATTTCCCAGAAAGGACTAGAAGAGTCCAGGGAGTGCCTGGGCTGCCTTTCTGCTCTCCTGTGAGCCAGTGGCTGCTGTGCAGCTGCTGTAGGCTTCCATAATCCCATGTTATTTGCAGGATTGCTCTCTAGGACCCCATCAGCAAGGAAAAGCCCTTGCAGGACAGTGGTAAGCTGTCTAGAGCTCAGGGTCTGGGTTATTAAAGTCTCTCCTGATGTACTTTATTTTCTCTTAAGACCTTTCAAGTATGCTCAAATGCCCTTACATTCAGTCCGTGCACTTGGTCTGGATGGGAAAACAAAACAAGGGCTTGGCAGAAATAGAGTGCTGTTGTAGAATATTGGAAGGCAGTGTGTAACTTTTCTCTTGAACTTTTCCATGTTCTTGAGTATTACACGTCTCTGTGCAGTGACACAAGGCTGGATCCCTGCCTATGCCAAGAGACAGGGCTGAAATTTCTATTTTTTTTTTTTCTGAGAACTTCTTGCCACTGAGAGGCCTCTTCATTTGATTTTCCCTGCACACTGAATTGTTTTGATTTAAGCTTTATTTGGAGCTGTGAATGATTTGAGGCCACACACAATAACATGAGTGCCAGGTCACAGCACTACCTGCAGGCCCTGGGAGTGCTCCAGGAGACCTAAGGAAGTTGTTGGAGTCAGGAGTTGTTTTCTCTGCTTTTACTGAAGGCATATCAAAGTGTGCTGCCAAAATGACTATTTTCTCCACTGAAAAGCTTTCCACGTGTGACCACCAATGCACGTGTGTGTTTTACTCATGTAGCCAGGTGTACTAAGAATTTTACTTTCCAAGCCAGAACCTGTAGCAGGTTTTGTTTGGTTTGTGTCTGTGAGAAGTGGGATTTGTACTGGAGAGAGAGGTGCTGTTGGGAAGGAGGGATGGAGTAAGTTCCCTCTGGAGATGTGTGGTGAGGGACTGAGTTGCAGGGAAGGGGAGTATTTATAGACTGTATCCATATTTCCCTGGAACTGGGGCTGGAGCAGGGATGGGAGTGCTTGGGTTTGGTCTGGGCCTGTGAGGATGAGCCATGAACAACCCAACTGAGCCCCTGAGCTATCCATGGATGTTTTGAACACTTCAACAGAAAGGCAAGGCAGTCATGACTCCAGAGGAGAAATGAGAGATGGTTGCTGATGATCAGTGGGGAATTTCCTTTGGAATTGTCAATCGGAGAGTGTATGGAAGCCGAGGGCATCTTTTGGTTCTTTTTCTGCTGTGTAATCTCCTCTCTGGTTTTAATGAGTTTTGTGTGCTCTCATTAAGGAAGCAGTGTGTTTCCGGATGGAAATTTGGGATGGGCCTTGAATAGTCCATGTTGTTTTACAGAACTACTTTGATTAGGGGTCAGAGAGGGAGAAAAATCACTTTTTATTATCTTGGATTTTCCTATCTGGGTACATGGGAGTAGCTCAGTGCTGGCACAGTCCTTTGAGAAATCACATTGTTTGACAGGTTTAAGCTTCAATAACTACTCCATTGTATCTCAACTGCCAAGATTTGGTCCTACAGTCCCAGGCAGATGAGGGGGAACAGAAACTTCTGTTACTCATGGAAAATCTTGTGGAGTCTTTTAATTCTGTTGTATGATGTACTGTCCACTGTTTTTCAAAAAAAATCTGTTTGAAATTTAGATTAAAGACTAGAATTTAGGACTGCCCACTACAAGATCTTGTGAAGCCTGAAGGACTGGCGTGATGACTGCTCTCAGCAAAGGTTATTTATGAACATCATGTCAGAGTCCCCTCAGCCTTGGGCAGGACACCTCTGGGGCTGTGTGTAAGGCTGACCCAGGTGAGGTCAGTGTTTACCTGTAGGTGTGGGGTTTGGACGTGAGCTGAACCAGGATCAGGGTGATGGATGATGCATTGTGCTACATCCTGAGATATTATATGGCCCCTTGAGACTTCCCTCCACCCAGGACAATGTGGCTGCAGTGGAAGGTGATGCTGTGTCACAGTGACCTGAAAGTAAACCTGCATCTCCTCCAGAAATTCCTGCAGTGGGAATTCACTGCTGTCACTGTCACCCTGCCAGGGGGTTGCATCCTCCTGGCAGCCCTGCACACGAGCTCCAGTGGTGCCTCTGTGCCGTGTTGGGAGTGTTTGCTGGGAATGTGCCTCATCCCTGGGGGTATCCTTTTGTTCCTGGGCGGCCAGACAGAGCTTTTGGGTTTGTCAGCTTCAGAGGTTGATTGCAGAAGTTGCTGAAAGGAAGTATGACAACGAGGTTTGTCAGAGTGCTGCTGTCAGACCCCACTTGACAATCTGTGGTTTGTGTTGGGGGTGCTTGTGTATTTGCACTGCAGGGAATGATTGAATGCCCCCTTCCAAATTCAGCCCAACAGACCCCAAAGCCTCTTCCAGCAATATTTTATTCTTTACTTCCCTTTGTGGTATAATTCTCCAAATGGCTATGAGCAGTTGTGTAATGTTTCCCGGAGCAAACCTCACGGCAGAGGCAGTTTGTGAAGGAGCGCAGAGCTGTGTTTGGAGCGGGGAGCGCTGAGAGCTGTGCTATCCTGTCCAGCTCTCGTTCCTGCCGCAGGGAATTGTGCCAAGGTGCGATTCCCAGGGCTCGCACCTCCCTCACTGCTGCCGCCTGCTGCTCGCGCCTGGTACTGCAGCGGGACACGCGCATGCGCACTGACTCGCCGGCCTCGGCGGCGACACCTGCCGACTAGAGCGCGGTACCACAGCGAGAAGGGCGCGCATGCGCACTGACCACCGAGACGCCGCGTGTCACGTGGCCATTGAGGGCGGCGCAGGACCGGCAGTGAGCATGCGCAGTGGCGTCCCGGCGCGCAGTGCTGCCGCCCTGTGGGGAGCCGGCGGTACCGCAGGGCAGGGGCGCGGCGGGCGCTCCCGGTCGAGCGGCCGCGCCGGTCCCGGAGCCCCGGGAGCAGCGCGGGAGTAGCAGACGCGGGCGCCGCCTCCGGTAGCGCCCGACGAGGGGCGGGACGAGACAATGGAGGAGCCGGGCGGTTCCTGTGGCTGCAGCCGCGTTGAAGGTGAGCGGGGACCGGCGGGCCCGGGCCCCGGCGCCTGTGAGGGCGCCCGTGAGGGCGAAGGAAGGCCGCGCTGTCCCAGCGCGGGCACGGAACCGGCAAGGAGCTGCGGGGCCGGGGCTTGCAGCCTGCACGGCGAGACAGCCCGGCTGAGCCTTTCCTGGGAAACCAACACTGGGGTTTGTCCCAGCCCGGCCCCAGCTGAGGGACAGCGCAGCAGGAGGAGCAGTGTGGGGAGAAGGGGAGGTGCGGCTGGGGCTGGAGACAGAGCTTGGGTGTTTCTTTTATTAACGTGGACATGCAAAGCAGGGGGTGAGGTGGGACGGAAGCACTGCGGGTGCTCGGGCGGGTGAGCTGGGACTCAGGAGAGGGAGTCGATTTTCTCAGCTCCTGAATTTCCACTTCCCTCCCTCAGGGGCAGTCATGAAGAGTTCACTGCTTGGAGCCGGGCCCCAGAAAGAAGGAACCTGAAATTGCTGCTTCTGATAAAACTGTAAGTATATGGAGCTTGCTGCTGTAAGCAGCCGCTAACTTCCATTGGCATTTTAACGATTAAAAATTATGACTTTTATTCTCTCTGTGCACAAACCACTTGGCTCTTCCATGCAGGGTTCACCGAGGCTGTGAAGTGGAATCCAGAGCATCCTCAAGCTCCTGGTGCTTGGGGCTGAGGGATTTGGCAGGTGGGAAACCTTGCTGTCCATCTAACCTGGATTTGGATGTGAGTTTCCAGAGTTAGTCAAACTGGGAAGGGGCCAGGAGGGTGATGGAAAGGGCTTTATCACACATCTGGGCAGCATCAAGGCAGGGATGTTTTTAAAGTATCTCTTATTCTTTACTTTCTCAGCTAAGGGTTAAGTTGGTGCTTGCTAAATGGGATGTGGAATGAGAAGGGCTCTGTTGGGAGAGTGGAGACAGGGACACCCCTGGTTGGTGTGTCCTGGGTGGACAGAGAAATCTGATATCACCAGTATGGGTTTGTGGATATTTAGTCAATCCAGGGGTGCCAACGTGTCTCAGGTGTTGGTGGTTCAGAGGGGAGCAGGGGCTGGCAGACGCTGGGACTGGGTGTTATATTATTGCTGGAAATGAGCAGCTGGGCCTTCCCTGAGGCTGTGATGAGTGTCCTGTCTGGCCTCAGGTGTCCTGATCCGTGTCCTGTCTGGCCTCAGGTCTGTGCAGTAGGTGCACACTGGGCAGGTTTGGGGCCTGGCTTCATCACTGCTTCATCACTGTTTGTCTCCTTGCAGAGGAAAAGAGTCCGTACTTGGCTGTCTGCTCCCTGCAAGCCCAGCCCTCAGGTTCCTCAGCGTTTGTGTGACCCCCTGTCAGCGTCACCATGGCTCCCTTTGCCATCCCCCTGCTGAAGGATGGGGGCTGTGTGGAGCCAGGGCACGTCACCTGTGGAGGAACAGCTGTTGTGTTGTAGATCTGCAGAAAGGCTGAGGCTCAGAGGGGCTTGAGGGTTTGATGAAGCAGAACAGGGCATAGGCAAGTCAGTTCCAATGGGCTGAGGATCATCCCTTGTTATTTATAGAACACTTAATCCAATAGTGAACCAAACCTGTGGCAGTGATTCTAAGTAAGGGTTGTACTTGTTTTTTCCAAGGTCACTGGGAAGCGTGGGACAAGGACTGAACGACAAATGCTTGTCAGCCTGGCAGAGAAGCAGCAAATTGTGCTGGAAGAATATCCACGAGTACCTGTGGGATGATGATCTACAGTTTTAAAATGAATCTGGAAAGGAAACCACATTATTTTGAAGGAATACATCAGGTGGAACATGTGAGAGAGGTTATTTGATGAGTGATCTCTTGAAAGCGAGAAACATGTTGATGTTAGGTTTTCTTTTTTTACATAAACAAAGCGTCTGGAAACACTCCAGGAAGGCTACAAGAGGTTATTGAGGAGCTGAGGACACATTTGGGATCGCTGCTACCTTGTCTGCTGCTCCTGCAGTCACAGCTTCTGGTCTCAGGATGGTTTGGCTGAAGGTAAAACTGCCTCTTTCTGCAGAGCTGCATCAATATTCTTCAGTCCAAAGGGTGGATTGTCCTGTGTTCTGGGCTTCTTAAGAGCCATAGTTTTGCCAAGAATGAGCATCATGGTCTGAGTGTTGTGCTCAGCCAGAATTGTGCCAGAGCTTGGATTTCTCTCTCCTATGTGGCCTTGGTGCTAAAGAAATGCACTCAAGGTGCCTGCAAAGGCACGACAGGGTGCTCTGGAGGTCAGGAGAGGTTGTGGCTTCAGTATCCTGGTTTTGGTTGGGACACTGGGCAAGTGTACCCTACTGATTTATTTGGTCTCCTTTGGCTCTCCTTGAAATAAAAGTGTCATACCCCTCTGCCCTTCCATAATCCCGGGATCATTATTTATCCTGTTATGGCTGACTGATGGGCAGAGGAAGTGCTGCCTCAAGGCTGGTTCCACAGCAGATGTGAGCCAGCTCACTCATGAGCTTCAAGTGAGTCCTGCCCTGCGAGACAAACAGAAGCTTACTTCAAATGCTCCTCAGAGGAGGTGCTGAAGTATTTTTGGGGCTTCTACCTCATTCAGTCAAACCTTTTCTTAGTGCTAATGACAGGCACAAGGGCTATGGCCCCCTGGCATCCCACCCACTCCATCTCACAGCAAGGCTCCCCTGGCTCTGCCCCCTCAGCCTCCTGCCACCCCTCCCCTGGGCCTGAGGGCAGAGCTCCCCACAAGTCTCTGCCGAGGGCAGTTCAAGCAGTGCTTATGCACGTTTTAACTTTGGGCTGCTGTTTTGAGCTCTGCCTTTTCATCAGCAGTGACTTTGCCCTAACCACTCTGTCCTCTGCAGTCACGCTTTATTGTATATAATTTGTGTTTCCCCGTGCTTTTTCATTCCTGCCCTTTCTCTACCGTTTCACTGCTCTGTCCATCTTTAAACTTATACCTTTGTGCTTTTAAAGCCTCTTAATGAAAATAAATTAATAAATATGGCTACTAGAGACTTTTTTTTTTTTTTGAGGGGAGGAGGCTTGGTGTCCTCTAAGGCGCCTAAAACTACTTTGTGAGAGTGACTTTGTCAATGCAGTTTGTGAGCCGGGAGCATTATTACGCTTATTGCCGTAACTCCGGTACAATCTTCTTGCAAGAAGTGTAAGAGTAACCTAATAGAAGTATAGACTCTCGGAGTGGGGCCTGGGCGGGGACTGAGGGCTGACAGCGGCGGCGGGGGTGCCTCACGCGCTCCCCGGCGGGGGGCGGGGCCCGGCGCCGCCGTCCAATCCACGCTGCGAGCGGCGCGCGCGCGCGGCCAATGGCGAGGCAGGGCGGCAAACTTGGGCGGCGTAACCGGAAGGCGCGCGCTCCTTCCGGCTCGGCCGAGCGGCTGCGCGGTCGCTCTCCGGACGCTTTTGGATGCAAATGGCCATTTTTAACGCGTTTGTGTTCCAGGCCCGCGGCTGGACTGGCGCGGGATGGGCGGGGAAGCCGCGATAGGACCCACGAGCTGTTGGTCTCTGCGCCTGGGGGCGGCTGGGCCTCCCTGGGCGGGCCTTGCAATGCGTAAGAGCTAATTTGTTGGGATGTTGTCTGAAGAATATTCTATCTGTTCTAGTTCCGTTTGGTGTACTGAAAATGTTACGTTTTTGCGTACGTGGGGACTCTGGCCCTGCTTGTGGAGATATAGAATAAGTCCTTAGAGTGCTCCGGATGCATAACAGAAAACGCACAGTAGTAAAAGTTACTTTTGGGGAAACAGCTGTTGTATTGTAGGTTTGCTGAAGCGCTGAGTCTCACAGCGTGGCCTAAGGTTTGTACGAGCAGAACGGGGAGTAGACAGGTGGGCTCCAATAGGCTGAGGATTGCCTCGTTGTGCAGAACGCTTAACCCGACGGCGAACACAAAACCCGTGTAAAACCATTATAAGTAAGTTGTACTCTTTTTTTTTTCTCGAGGTCGCTGAGAAAGGTGGAACAAGAACTGAAGCATAACTTCTTGAAGGCCCTAGCAGAGAGAGGAGCAGCAAATTGTGTGGAAGAGTTTCTGTGAGTTCCTGTGAGTTTATAAATTTAACAGCTTCAAAATGAAACAGAAAAGCAAAACATGTTTTTTTTAAAGGAAAACCTCAGGTGGAACCGCCTGAGAAAGGTTATCTGATGAGAGATTTCTTGAAAGTGAGAAATATGTTGATGTTAGTTTCTTTTTTTATATACTGTCTGCTTAAAATAGAAGTGTTATTTCTTTCTGTCCTTTCTGTTCTTCCGGGGTCATTTTTTATTCTCTTGTGGCTGGTTAATTGGCAGAGGAAATGCTACCTGAAGTGTGGCTCCACAGCAGATGTGAGCAAGTTTTGCATGAGCTTCCAACGGGTCACAGTTCCTGGTACCTGGCAGATGTCCTGGGGAGCTTGGGATATTCCGGGAGAAATGCAACACAAGAGGTTAAATCTGTGCCTGAACCGAGAGAGAACGGGTCCGTGCTGTGATGGTTTAGCCTTGAAAATGGAAGCACTCTTTGGCTTGTTATACTTGTTTAGCATAATGTTAGAAAAAAGGTGAAATAGCCTTTGGCAGTGGTAGCCCGGGACTCCCTCAGTTCCCTCGCTCTCTGGCCAGAGTTTTCTAAGCTCCTTGGAAAGGAGCTGCAATCTCCTCGTTCTCCAGCTGGCGTCACCCCTGCCTCAGGCAGAGCCATTCCAGCCCGGGAGGGGCTCTCAGTGCATGTGAGAGATGTGTCTGGATGGACGGAAGGGCAGCACGATTGAACTTTTATAGCCTAAACTGGTCTTTTTCTAGAACTTGTAGTAATTCAGAAGGTTTTTGGGGTAGCTTTTTCCCATTCGTTATTTTTTTTTCCCTGCTCTGTTGCATGTCTGTCAGCTATGGGATTCCCTGCTAATTGGTCTGTGTGTCTTTTTAGTGCTGTCATGGAGATGGTCCAAGCTCTGGTTATCTTGCAGTTTGCATTATGAGGAGACCTCATAATGTTTTCTTAAAACGCTTCAGTGTGGAAGGGAATTTCACCTGGTGTTTCAGAAGTTACTGTTGACTGATCACAGAGACACATAGGAGACGTTTTTGGTTTTCTCCATTGTGTACCTACCGAGCCCACAGTGAGCAGGCATTCCCTGTGGAACTGTGGGGATTTTAATCTGGACAGTGCCCTCTGTATCAGGGGCAGGGCTGCAGGCAGTTCTGTACAGCTGTAGAGTCTGATGGCTGCAGAGGAGTGGATCCGGCATGCTGAGGTCCTGGCTGTGCTCTCTAAGGCACCCGTGTGCTTGCTGCACTTCTCTGGGCACTTTAGGGGGCTGGAAACTGCTCCTGCCAGGGAGATGGAGGCAGTGCAAGCCAGCAGGGCTTACCTGCTGCAGAGCTGGATGTCTCCAGGGTTATTGCAGAAAAGGTCAGAGGAAAGAAATCTAAAAGCTCTCCAGGAGCTGAGTAGGTGCAATCTTGACAAAGCTTTTTGTAACCCCTATTTTGCTGTAGCCTTCTCCTTAGCCGGGCTCAGCCCCTTGTTGGAGGGCTAGCAGCACTGTTTCTGCCTGTCTCTGGGATGGGGATATTTCAGTGTCAGTGCTCTCACATCCTGCTGCCTTGGAAGCCCTGCTGCTGTCTGGACCCTTAGCAATCAGCCTCTGCCAGAAGATGAATTTCTGTGTCTTTGTACAGCCAACCTATCCTTTCGTAAGAGACTCAACCCCACTAGCTGGGGCTCCTATTCTATCCCCTTTTCCTACGGGATTTTGCAGAGCACCCACATAGCAGGCTGGTCTGGGAGGTTTGTGCTCTACAGCGAGCCTGTTGTGACTGAAGCACTTCATATACTTGCTGGGTAACCAGGTCTGTTCCAAACCTGATCCAGAAAAGCGTGTGTGAGGAACGAGCTCTAGGAGGTGGAATTCACCTGAAAGCCAGTACAACTCTCCTGGCCAGAAGAACTCGGCAGGCAGACGGGTCCTGACTTCTTTACACAGGTGTATGTTTACCCTGTCTAGCCCTAACCTCTACTCTGGTATGCATTAAATATTACTTGTTTATTCAAGGTGATAAGGGGCCCTGTGGGTATTGGCACTGGTATTGACAAAAGCCTTAGGGAATTATGCAATAGTTGGGAACTCCTTTTTTATGTCCCAAAGGAAGTCTTTCAGCAACTGTGCTGAACCTTTGGGAGGGGCTTGGTGTGATGGGCCAGAGAGGAAGACTGCAGCCTCACTGATGTGTCTGAGGATCCTGTAAACTTGGATATGGCTTCCACGGCAATTGGAGCAAGTTCTAGCTATGTGTCTATGGGTAGCAGTGCAGCCGTCAAAAGTGTTTGGGCACTTCAGATAATTAGTTGGAACCTGTTGGTGGAAATTAGGGAACTTAGTAAGATGAAGATTCATCCTTTCTCTGCTGTTCCACTGATGGGGGGTGTGGACGGAGAGGGAGGGAAGGTTTCCACCACTAAAACCAAACCACAAAGCACGTAAAAACCTCAAATCGTGGTGTTGATGTTCTCAGTTGTGTGAGAGCTACAGCCCGATCATCAGATGAAATCTGTGCCTGGGAGAATGGAACTTGTTGATTTTTTTTTCTGACCCTGAGTATTGGCTGTCAAGGCAGTTGGTTGGTCCTTCTGGGTTTCAAGTGTGTGTTCCTGAAGCTGGGCAAGAGCACTGGTTACACTTGGGAAAGCTTTCCAGACGATGCCTTTCACGTTGGAAAATTGCTGAAGCTGATCCTCCTGACATGCTGTCTTTCCCCTTTACTGTTTCCTGTTATCCCCAAAGGGTTCCCAATCAAGAAAAAGAGGGTATTATAGAAATATTTATTTCTTTTAAATGGAGCCATCTTTGTCTGTTTAGTAAATTGCTATGGAAATGGCATGAGTCATGCAGGGAATCATTGCTAATTTCAAGCACTTCTGCCCTTGCAGTACAAAATATCTGTCAGATTCCATGTCACTGGACAGTGTAGTGTGAAAGAGACTGCCTTTCCTGCAGATGTCAGATTTCAGTTTCATCTCCTGAAGGCTTAGTGTACATTTCTCCCCAGTGCAGTGGGGGATAGGTGGGTGTGCAAATCGTGTTACTTGTTGAGACTGCTTGTGCAGGTGACAGGTGGAACCTTTTATCTCCAGAAGCCATAGGTGCGATGCTTTGCCTCTCATACACATCATGCTGCACATTTAACTGGTGTGATGGAGCACAAAAGCACTTGGGGTGCTAAGAAATGGGGCCACTGGATCTGGAGTCCTCTGGACCTTGAAACGAGCTGTGGGGAAGCGGGCTGCCCCTTCATGGTGCACATTGATTTCTGGTATTTCACTTTCATGAAGCAGAAGAGTGAAAAACTGCAGGAAGGGGATAGAAATCAAGGAGCGATTGTTATTTCAAATAGTAGAACTGGCTAAGGCAGGTCAGATGTTCGTTGTAGCTTTTCTTTGTGTTCATCAGCTGTTGCTTACAAAGTACCAATTAATATAATTATTGCTTACCTCCCTCCTTGAGAGTCATCTCTTTCAGTCACAGCTGTGACATAGCACAGACAAATCATTCCCATTAAATAGCAGTGCATGGACTGTGGATGGTTTTAAATACCTAAAAATGGCATGATTTCCTGTAGTGCATGTTCTCCATGGCCAGGCTGCTGGCTGTGACTCTGTGTAGAAAAGCGTGTGGACAACAGGGAGAACGTAGAGTGTCTTTTATTTCTTCATTCTTTGCTGTAATTTATGGAAGTGAAGCACAAGTTAGGAAAGCTGAGTATATTTCACAGAGTACATGAACAGTATTTATTTCAGTGACATCACAGCTGCAAATAACAGCCTGGTACTCATGCTGTGGGGCAAAAGAAAAGCTAAATGCCTTTCCTGTCCAGAAGAACTCTGATTTTTGCTCCTAAAGACTGAAAACAGTCTTCAGACTGTGGTGGGACTCACACTCTTTTAAAGATTACTTTCTTGGTCTCTGATATTGACTGGCTCACAAATCTGCTTCTCTATGCTGAATTTGCTTTCTGCAGTAGCCTTTTGCTCATTAAGTACTCAAAACCAATTGCCATGTATGAGGTCAGTTAGAAAGCTCTTAGTGCAGATAGGGAACAGCCAGGTTTCCCTCCAGGCTGGGTGTTTGTGTCAGAGCTGTGGTTCCAGAGGCTGCTCACACGAGGCACAGAGCAGGTCCCTGCTGGCTGTTCTCTCATGTCAGGTGTTGGGGTGCTTGGCAGGGAGGGAGATGCAGTCACTGCTGACATGTCTTAGTGACGTTTCAGACTCTGTGTTCATGTACAGCTGAATTTTGGTGCTGCATAAGTTGGTTGAGAAGCAGTTGTTTCAGTGGGATTTTGGGTGTGCCTGTGAGCATCAGGTGAATTAAAAAGAATTGCTTGATGTAGTCACTGCTGCTGGTGTGAGGGGGGTGCCATTGCTGCGGGACCTCTGGCCATGGCCTGGCAGTGTCCAGAAATGCCCTGGAGTATTCTGTCCAGTTGGAGCTAGCCAAGGCAGACAAAGCTAATTTTGATTACTTCAATGAACCTGGGGAATAGAAGCCAAGTCTAAAAATCATAGAATGGGATCATGGAATAGGCAGGGTTGGAGGGGGCCTTTAAAACTCATGAGCAGGGACACCTTTCTTAGTCTTTTTGCATTGTTCTTCCTTTCTGTCCATGATTACATGAGAGAAACCCCAGAGTTCGAGGTGGGGATTGCTCATTCCCCCTTCAAATTTGGTTTGCAAGAGTGATTAATTGCATCTCTTTGCAGCACTAAATGTGCTTCTAGACTTGGAGCGCTGAACTATGTGCAGGTTTGGGTTGATAAAAGAGAATTTGGTGGCCACAAAGCACATCTTGGCTTTCCAAAAGAAGTCAGAGGGGTTACACTGGATTCTGGGGTAGCTCAGTGGAGTTGAGCTCAATTCCTGGGGACTTCAGAGTGCATTGAAGGTGGGACCACATTTGAGGTATAAGAGGACATAAAGCAAGCCGCAGATAATTTAGGAAAATGAATTTTGACAGATCTAGTAGATGACAGGTTACATCAGGGACTACAAATTGAACTGAGCAAGAGAGCTCAGATGTTGCAAAAAGCGATTGTGCCCTGTACCATTGCAGTGGAGTGCAGCAGTCACCGGGCACCCCCCTGCAGCAGAGAGCCTTTCCCTCAGCGGCAGTCCCATCACCTCACCCCACCAGGTGCACCTGGGAGCTCCCTTTCCAGTCATGAACAGAACAAAGGAAACGCTTTGCCAGGTGCAGTTCACACCTGCGCTGGCAGTCAGAAATGTGCTCCAGGTTCACGTGGGAGCTCTGGGAGGATGGCAGGTCAAGAGCTGGGCTCCAGCCAGGTGCCTCCGAGAGCTGTGTGGGGTCAGCTCCTCGCCTTCTCCCTCTGCCCCTGCCAGCCCCTGGGGCACAGATGTCTGGGGCTGCAGACAGGCTCCTGTACCCCACTGTGAGCCTGGCATGGGACAGCCGGTGGCACAGGGGTGCACCGGGTGAAGCCCGTGCTGCTGGGATGATGCACAATGCACAAATGCCAAGTGCTCGCCCCGTTCGGAAATGTTTGCTTTAGGGAGCTGAGCTGCCGGGGTGGACAGCAGAACGCAGGGAACCTGCTTGGAATGCACAGGTGTCTAGGGACATTTCCTATTCATCCTTTCAGGCAGTTCCTGGAAACTTGTATTTGTGAGGTATTTTGTGAAAGAATAGGCAGCATCTGTACCTAGAAGGTAATCGTCAGCTGCTATGTGGTGGTTGCACGTGGAAAGCAAATCAGGTGGGAGATGAAGCACTGGCACTCCTAAACTGAAAAGGAGACAGATAGCCAGTAGCTCTGAAGTAAACCAGAAGCCTGAGCTCATACTCACTGTGTTGACTATCACGTAGGAAAATATTTGTTCCATTCCCCAAAAATCAGTACACATGATAATGAACATTTTCATACTTGTGATAACCTCTTCTAATAAACTTTGTTGTGTGTAGCTGACCAGAGCAGAGCAGCATTAATAAAGTGTTCGTAATGCTCTATGCAGTTAAGTCGAAAAACAAAGGGAGAAAAAGGAAAAGGTATCTTTTGGAAATAGTAGCTTCCTCCTGAAGTTAGCAGAGAAGCTACAGTGCAAACCCAGCAGAGATACGTGCATAGATACATTGCTGTGAGCTGGAGGTCTATGCTGGTGTTGGGGGGTCTGAACACCCAGAGGAGGGGCTGGCAGGCTTATTGGTCTATCATTATTTTGTGGGGGTTTTTCAGCCCTTTCTTGTAGTTTTTATAATTTCTATTTGAGCTCTCAGATTAGCTGATGTGCTCAAAGGACTGTGGATGACTTTTTCTTCCCTATGCATGAAGTCTCCATAACATGCATCTCAAAGAGTATGTCCAAACACCTGGCTTTTACTGGTGGTAGGTTTCCAATCCATCCATTCTGCTTCACTTTGAGCAGAACAATGCTGCTGAATTTTGCATTTCGCCTGGTGGGGAGAATTCTGGTTCTTGCTAGAGGAACTTGATGTAGCTTGTGCATATCTCGGCTAAGTTGTAGTAATGTGGATTATTGCTCAGACTAATCACTAAAACAGGTGGAAAAGCAAATTGAGATCAAAGTGGTCTGTGTCACACCAGTCTGCTGCAGCTGAAATGGGACACAGCAAGGGAAGTTCTGATCTCTGAACACGTCTGCTTTCGTCCAGCCTTTTATGTTTTCACTGATGGATTTAACCCCAAGACCCTCCCAGTTGTGGGTGCTGGTAGAAAGACTGAGCTGAATAACAGCTTGGCTAAATTGACTTTTTCCTGAGCATTTAAATTGTTTAGGAACCTTCCCTGCCTCTTGTTGTTTCCTGCCTCCTCTTTCTCCAGTCTTTGACTCCTGTAAATATGTGAGTGTTGTTTCAATTGCTGAAGCCAGGAGCATCCATCATACCTGCTGCTGGGTTGCCTGCACACTTGTGCCAAGTGTGCACCCTGGAATGTGCTGAGGCTGGGGGGCTGTTCCTGGCTGAGTGTCCAATGCAGACACAGCAATCCCAACGTTAAAAACAAGGACCAGTTCTCTTCAGTCATATAGTAGGAGGTTAAACACTGCTTGGAAGTGTGGCTTAGCTGAATTGGGACCTCCTGGTCCTCAGGTGACTGATTTGCACAGTTTGCATAGAAAGGGCTTCTGTAAATAGAGGAGAAATGAGCATAAGTGCCTCCTATGAATTCATCCAACCATTGGATCCAATGATTTGGAGTTGTCTGCCCAAAGTAAGCTGAAGGAAATGCTCAGGTCACCTGTTATCTGCCCTGTGGGACTTGGTGGAGTATTGGACAGCTGTTGTCAGCAAGAGCTGATCAGGAGATGGCTCTGAAGTGCCTGGGAAGAGCGTGTGGTAGAGGGGGATTTTCCAAAGCTGTTAAGCATCCCCACCAGCCTGTGCAGAGCACGCTGGCAGGGAGGAGCACGTGCAGTTCAAGCACAGCAAGCACCATTTCAGAGCACTGTAAGGCACATCACCTCTCCTAAAGCCTTTCCAGCATGGAGAGAGCTCTGTGTTCCATCAGCGACGAGGCCTTACCCCATGTTTGGTTTTGCTGCCACATTTCTTGTCTCAAGTGCCGGAGGCTGAGCCATGGGATGCATTTCCAGCCATTGTTTTCCAAATGAGCTGAGGTATTGGAACGATAGAGGCCGAGTTTGCACCCAGGACATGTTCTACAGCCCTTGCTTGCTCTCCCAGAAGAGCTGTCCCTAAAGAGCACTCCTTAATTACAGTGACAGTTTGCAAACTTTAGTATTGTTCTAATGATAATAATAAACAACAACCTGGGAAGGACTGTTTTGGGTTTATGGCTGCACACTGTGTTTTGGCAAAATAAAATGAACTAGGTGCTGCTTTCTAACCAATAGCTATTGCATAGGCCTTGGGTGTTAGCAGCAGAAGTCAAGTACAATATAAGACTTAAACTATTATAAAATAAACCTTATAACTCAGGCTAGGTTTGCTGAGACTGTTGTATGTAAAAGACATTTTCTGGCCTCAGAATGACAGATTGTCTTCCATTGTCCAGAACCCAGCTGGAAAAACTATCCCTTCCTTTGATTTAACTCCCAGGGATGTTGTTTTTCTTTTCAGCTTTTTCCCTCAGAATCTATCCATTAAATGCAGAGCACTGAAGTTTGCTTTTTATGGAAAATATCTACGAACAATGGAGAAAGGATGAAACCTTAGTACCGCAAAAGAGCAGTGGCCATTCTATAAATAGTAACATTTTCCAAAGTGTGCTGGATGCCTCTGGTTTCAGTGGAGCGAGGCTTTGCACACTTCAGTACAAATGCAGAGAGGATTGTCTCGTTGTGTGTGAGCACAGACCAGTGGATCTCTGCACGGCTGGCTGTGTGTGCTTGCAGATGGCAGGCGAGGCAGCCTGGGCAGGGGATGTGCCTTAGGGAAGTGGCCCTTAGCTCCAGGAAAATTCCTGCTGGCCCTTTGGACAAGGCTGATCCAGAATGTGGCACAATGAAAACTTGCTGCCTTGTAGAGATGAGGGCTTCAACCTTGTAAATGAGGAAGGGACTGGAGTGTAACCAGCGTTCTGCTGCAGTTGCTGGTAATTATTCCAATAGCCAGAGACAGGACAGGTCCTAGCTGGACAGGGTCCCATCCAGGGTGGGCTCCTGTCCTCCTGGTGGGGCTGGCATTGGAACAGACCCAGTTCCTGCCCTCCTGATGGGGCAGGACTGCATGCCACGGGGAGGGACTTTGGTGACGTGTCAGCTGGTGTTCTCAGGTCGCTTCGGTCGATCCAAGTTCAGTTCATATCATTTCTCCCTTGTCTTCTGTAACTTCAAGTTGGGTCTTGAAAGAAATGCAACCATTTCATCTTTGCATGTCAGTAGCTATTTGTTGCCCTCCCTTTACAAAAGTGAATGCTCTCTTTTTGTTTGCTATGGTGATGTGGTTTCCTGATGCTCTTGATAAATGTCTGTTCCGGAGCTCTAATGCTGAGGACATGACAAATGAGCAATATCACAGGCTTTTGAGTTTAATATGTCAGGAGACAAAATCAGGCATATTGATTCTTTCTTATGTTTCCTTTCTAATTAAGAGCAAGTTTTTGGTTGCGGAATAATTCTGTGTGTTCCTTAGAACAGTCACTTCTGCAGAACATGAAAGCTAAGCAAACTCAAGAGGGAAATAATTGCAACAGGGAACACAGATTTTCAGTTGGGTGCTATCAATGCTTTACTCAGTGGATGGGAAATGACAGCTGCTCATTTAGTCCCACCGTGACTCAATTTCCCTTGAGCCGAGCTAGGAAGAAATGCACTTCAGTGGAAGACAGGTCAAGGAAACTGCAAGGCATGGGAGGATCCCTGCAAGGCACACGTGGTGCTGCTGTGCCTGTGGTGGGTCATGCTCCAGGGGCTGCAATCACACCTGGCTCTGAGGTGGTTGCTGGCACTACCCCGGACACTTGGCGAACCCACTTAGGTACAGATTTACCTGCTGGCATGGACTGAGTGTGTTGGGTTGGAATCCTTACTTCTGCAGTTTTCCCCCCAAGAAAATCTGCCTGGGAGACCTGTCCCTGCAGAAGTAACCCAACTCCAGCATGAGGAAGGCTTTCTAGAAATCATTTGTACCCTGAGCTAATTAAAATGAGAGATCTCCACTGCCAAACCACAACTGCTTTCTAGTGTCTGGAATCTTGCTTTAAACTGATGCAAATGCATGTGTTCTACATCTGTTCTGGAGAGTTCAGCCTTGACATTCTTTCATCCCGTGCAATATTTGTGAAATAAAAGGAAAAATAGATGATTGGAAGTGCTTCGTACAAATAGGATATTTAGTCAGCTTGGAGGTGCTTCCACCGTGGTTTCAGTGCTCAGGGACTGCTCCTGTCAGCCTGGGTTCAATTGAAGTTGGTAACTAGTTGTGACTGACTCTGCTCCCACTTGAGTTAATTATTCCAGGTCTGTCGTGGAAAATAAGATGGAGGAGGAATGTACTGGCACACATAAACAGCAGTGCCACTGCAGGCCCTTCTCCTTTCCTTTGGAATGCACTACAGTTGGAATGGGCACGGGACTGGCAGTACTTCCATCAGGTGCCTGCCTCTGAAGGCTTTTCCCTAGGCTCTGCTCCAGGGGGTTTCTTGTTTGTAAGTGCTCCTGCTTTGTTTAGCAACAGGAATCACTGGACATGAATATCTTAGCAACAGACTCCTGTGTTTGGTGAGCAGTACCAGTGAGATGGTGATTGCACCCAAAGCGACTTTGGTTTTCTGCGGAATAGTAACAGTTGTAGGAGGGTGTTTTTTTTTGGTTCAGCTGGCAGCATTTGGGAAAAAATATTGTCTATCATATGATTCTGTACTAGTGTTGACAGAGTTGTCAAAATAAGGTGGGATAAAATAAACTGAATTTTTCCTTTTACTGGACACATGAAATTAGATTGATCTGTTAATATTATTTGTTGAATCATTCGTTTTTCATCCTAGTGCCTGATGCCTTTCCTCTGACTCTGAACACAGCTGAGACCCAGAAGCAAGAGATGTTGATGGTGGATATTGCCAGAGTCAGTCTCACTCGGGCTGTGCCCCTTCAGTGGGATTTGCTCATTCCTTCGTCCTGCATGCTCCGTTCCCTTCTTTTCTATCCAGTGTGTGTGTAAGTCCAGCCTCCAGTGCAGGTGGGAGTAAAGTGCTCCACAGGAGCAGTGCAGGGTCAAATAATGGCACATCAGACCTGGGTGCCACACACATCTAAACACGGGTCGGGAGCACAAACCTCAGGGGTCAGAATGTGATCTTGGGAGCAAAGATCTGCTTGTTCATTTAGCAAATATTTCTGACGTACTGTGCTTAGTGATTGGCTTTTCTTCTGACATGTCTCAGGCACAGACAGGACTGTCACACCAAAATGGTACAGAGGGAATTTATAGCAACTGCTGTCTGAGAAGGGAGCTAAATGGGGTAAGAACAGAAAAACAGGCAGTGAGATGACAAATTATCTTCCACCTCAGATCCTAAATATCAGTGGGTTAAGTAAATCTCAGCAGAAAACGACAACTTCCCCCTGCTTCAGATCAAGCATCCCAAAGGGCTGGTGTTGGGGAGGAATTGGAGGAAGCAGGAGGTGTGCTCCACCAGGAGCCTGCACTGCCCTAAGGGCTTCTTTCTCCCTCCCGAGGGTGTGCGGCCTCAGACTTTGGGGGTGAGCGTGTGGGCAAACGATGACCATGTGCATTTTAGAAAAACAGGTGCTTTGGTCAAATATGAAGAGAATGTCACCGGAAACATTTGTCAACCTTTGTCTTTGAATTAAATTACCCCCAAACCCCAGCCCAGGCTTACCTGACACCCCAAAGCTCTATTTGTGTTGCTATAAAGGTGGATCCCTTGGGGCTTCTCCAGGGAGAGAGTCCTGCTGTGGAAGGAAGGCTGTAAATTGTTTAAAACAGCAAGTGCAGTATGAGGAAATGGTACCAGTGTGTTGGAATGGTTTATGCATGCAGGACAGGAGACTGATATTATTAGCTTAAAATAACATTGACTTTATAACAGCTTCTAGAGGTCCTTCCTGAGGCTAGGCATTTCTCTGGAAATGCAGAGATGATGACCACGAGTGTCCTGGAGCATACAGAAGAAAATGAGCTATAAAGTTATCTGCCCAGGAATTTACCGTAGGAAGAACAGAAATCTGGGGAAGAATTCTTGACCCTGTTTGGTTTTGATGTATTTTTGTGCTTTTCTCCAGCATGGGGTGTGCCAGTTTCCAGCAAGGTCTATATGGGTGTGGTGGTGCCAGCCTGGCTTTGCACACATCAGAGACCTTGGCAGGTGAAATAAAACACCAGGGAGAGTCTGAGGGGGTACAGTGAAGGAAGTGGGGAGGGAAGGACTGTGCTAACACAATGTAAGTGCATAATTCCACATTCTTGGGAGAGTTTTGCTGAAACATCCACTTTTAAAGAAAATATTTGGGGATCATTATTACAGGAAATAAATTTCATGGTGTTTTTAAGATGTATCTATAAAAAGCTAGAAAGGATACTGAGTAGACAGTCCTGGTCTGGTGAGCGGGCCCCACAGCTGTGTTGGCTTCACAAATGTTTTGCATGTGCTGTTCTTAAAGAGCAAAGGAGAACAAAAGGGGGAAAAAGCCCAACACAAAAACCTTCAGTCCCCTCATCTTCCAAACCATGAGAATTTTTCCTGGCCTTTTTGTGTAATAACTGTATTGATTATGGTTTGAGCTTTTTCCGCTAAGTGTTTGAAATAATGAGTGACAGCTTGAACTCCAAGAAGCGGCAGTTGGGAAAATCAGGCGTAGCAAGGGCCCAGCCATGTTTGTGAAATGGAGTGGCACTTATGCAAACTGCAGCTACTGGATGTGTAGGCAGGGGAGCGGGGCTGGCACGCTCTCGGTTACGGAGCAGAGAAATTCCCGGTGGTGCTGTAAGGCAAAGCCACGCTCGGCAGCTTGCTCGCCAGCGTGAAATCGCCTCACGGACGTGTCTGCTCGCTGCTGCTATTTTGGTGTGCAAGGCAAGTGGCTGGAAGTTCCTATCTTTAATGATTTCCTCTTGTTTGCTCTAACCAACAGCTGCACCCCGTTGTCTGACACCAGTTAGAGTATTTACTGGCCAGTGCTCTGCAGAGACAAAAAGGGAGGCATTTAATCTAATCTCCTTGGATGTCTCTGTGTTTGCACTTGGAAGTTTTCTTTGTGCAGTCTTTGGGCAAGTGCTGAACAAATTAATGTTGCAGTTTGACACGGGCTGCCCTCTGAGCCTGATCACTGCCAGGAGCTCCTGAGGCCCATCCTCAAGAGCTCTTTGCTATAGGGTACAGTAAGTAGAAAACAATATCTTGTTACTCAGAATTGCTTTTAAGCACACAGCTGAGCACATCTGAGGAAAGTCATGCATGGAGCTTCTTCAACTTGGTAACAAGGGATTTAGACCAGAGCATAATCCTCATGAAACACATGAAAACTAAGGTTTTGTTAGGTCATTTTTGCTAACTCAGGCCTGCATTGAGGCAGGAGGGACGCACAGATCTGACTTCAAGTGAATACACAATATGGCATGGGGGCTCGAGTCCAGCTTGTGTCAGCTTGAAGTGTGACCCAACCTACAGACAGTCATTCAGGTTCCTGAGAGTCATTGTGAGGAAGCTCCTTTCACCTGCCCAGTCTTTGTGCTTGGGTGGTCACTGCAAGGACTTCAGACTGCTAGGAGGTGCCTGTGCTAGCAATGGACTGTCACAGTTCTTGGTCTTTAGGGAAATCTGCTGGGCAGTAACCCAGGGCAGCGTTCTGAAAGGTTGCAGGAACGTATGGAAATGGACAGTTATTGACAAGACTAACTCAGGATGCCATAATGGACAGCTTAATGTATAACTTTATGCTCTGCTGTGTGCCTGTACCTTATTGCCAAAGGGCTTCTGCTGTATCAAACAAAAATAGGCAGCTAGATCCTCATGCTTCCTTTTTCCTTCTCATAAAACTGGTTTTCAGTCTATGTCCTTTTTCCTGTGCGTCAATGAGTTTTTGCCTGGCATTTAAAGGCTTGCAGAAGGCTGGACCTGTGCAGTGCCCAGTGACAGCAGTGGGAGTCTCAGGATACAGGTGACGGGTCCCTCACCTGAAGGAGTTGCTAAATTCTTGACCTTGCTCACAGTTGAGAATGTTGCTTGAATATGAGAGCTGCTGAACACTGTTAGAATATGACAGCTGTATGGAGTCAATAGTTTTAGCCTCTGCTGGTGTCAGTTCTCTGTCTCCCCAGCACTGGTGCACCAGGTTGGGGGTGAGCTGTGGAGACGGTGGTGAAGCACTTGTGTTGGCTCACACAGTGCACATGGGGAGTCAGAAATAGAAGGGAGCTCCCCTCAACACCGAGATGTATGCTTTAACAATAAAACAGTTTTCTTTCTCCATCCAAATCCCCAAGGGCTGTTTTGGAAAAATATGTAGAGCAGCAACTTTTCATTTGTAATCCAGCTTGCATAGCAGACACTGGAGGCTGGGTGCAACAAATCAAGATGAAAATGGCTGGTGCATACTTCTCAGTTTGGCCATATGCTGCAAGCAATGGTTTTGACAGATGTATTCTTCCCTAGAGATTGCATTTAGTTCATCAGCCTTAGGTTAAATGTGAAGGATCTGAGGTAAAATTCCAGGGCTCCGTCCATTAGCCACCAAGCCCATAGTGTTTGTGTTAAAAGAGCATGATGGGAAACGTGACCTGGTTCTTGGGAATTGAACTGGTGCCAGTTGTGCTGCAGCGCTGTGTTCATGATGTCATACCACACACATCTGATAAGGGAGGACATGATGGCGTTGGATAAGTTCTTGTGCACAAGGACTCTGCAGGTCATGTGCAGAGAGCTGGTTTTTATTTAATAACTGAGGTATGCAGGTGCTAATTTGAACCAGATGTGCGTGAGGCCAAAGCCGAAGTTAGTTACACCGCAGTGAAATGACGGCCTTGCATTTCTGGGACTGGAAGGAGGTTTTGGATCAATCTTTATTTACTAAAGTATTTAGGCAGCTATGAATTCTAGTGCTTGAACTCATCATTTCAGTTTTGTTTGAAGAGTTACCTTCCTCTATTTCCTCCCTTCATTCGAAGCCCCTTTGATATGGTTGCACTTGAGGAAACCTTCCTGGAGCATCAGGAGGTTATTGGCTGCCCCCAGCTCTCACTCTCCTGCCAGTCAGGGGTGTTGGCATTGTGTGTCTCTGCAGAGGCAGGGGTTTGCCATGCACAGAGGCAAAGGCAATGGCACAGGCAGCCTGTGTATGAGCTGAGATAGTCCCGGCTCTGGTGCCCTGGTCCCTCCAGCAGCACGGGCATCTCCATGGATGTCCGAGTGTGGTGGGTGCAGGCACAGGTGTGAGCAGGCAGCTGGTGCAGAGGAGGGGCTGCCTCATTAGGGAATTTTTGCATATATATATTTGCATATGTAAAAAATATTTTCTCTTGCCTACCTTATTATCCTCTTTAGACAGCAGGAAATAAATTGACTATTTGCTGATGTGTTGTGTTTCAATTTCATCATGCAAGAGGCAGCCGGCTGCATGAGACAGGTGTGTGTTACCTTTGGTCTGCAAGGGTGGCCACTCCAGGAACCCTAATGTGTTCCAGGTTCATGGAGGCAGGAGAAGACCAATTGCTATGGCTTATGCCACGCTCAGTGGTGAATTTCCTGTATTTTGGTTGATTCTGTCGGTGCTGTAGTATAAGACGACAATGTTGAATGAACCATTACCTCTAGTGTACTTGGCCAGCCCAGACCCTCGATGGTTTGAAGTTGGTGTGAGCCCTGAACTGTGGTGTGGCTGTGCCAGATGAGCAGGGGAGGCTGCAGGCTCCACCATGGGAGTGTTCCCGATCGGCCTGGGCAGCCTTCTGCAGGTTGGCATTTCTGTGTTCAGTCAGGTTCATGGGTTGTTGTGTTTGGCCAGTTCTGTCTCTCCTGGTGCAGTGGGAGAATCAGAGTATTCCACTGCAGATTGGTTATTGACAGGAATTCCAGAGTAAGGCTTCAACATGACTGTTCTGAACAGTGTTTTCTCATGTGGAGACTGCCTGGACTGCTTAGATTTTTGGCTTATAACAACAGGTTAGGAGGTCTTGCATACTTGTGAGTTTGGACCTCATTAAGAGGTTTTTTTAAGCAGTGTTAACCTCCCAAAATCAAGAGTGTTTTGCTTCTCAGGTTTCTGCTCATCTTTGCTTTTTCTCTGACTTAATAATATTTGTAGTTCCAGGGATGTGCTTTTGCTGCCGCTGTGTAGCATAATAGCAAGATCTGCTCTAATGCTTGCACGAAACTTTATTGATCCCGTTTCAGTGCTCACTGGGGAGTCTCTTACGGGGCCTGAAATGATTAAAAATAGCAGTGTTGCTTTCCATTATGGGTTGGACTTTCCCAGTCACCAGAGTTCCAGCAGTTACTGTAGTTTGGAACTGAGCTGCAGAGAGCATGCTTAGCCAAATCATAGATGCGTGCGTAGGAGGTGTTTAAAATAGTTGTGATTTTACTGTATGGCCGTCACTTTCACCAGAAGAGAACATGGAATTGCTGTAACTCATGTGCCCTTTTTGTTGTCCTATGGTGAAGAAGATCCACTGTATGGAAGCTGTTGTTTCCACAGGCAAAAGGAAGTATTTTTCATAAGGTGAAATCTTCAGTTTTATTTCTGTGCAATGTGCTCAGTGTGGTTATTGAAAGAACTAAAAGCTGATCAGTGATGTGAGAGCTGGCAATGCAAGTGCTTTTAATTAACTTTCATAGCCCAATGCACTTAATGGAGACATAATATATGTCCAGCTTGATGTGAGGTGTGTTTATTCAAACCATCAACAGAAGGGTGTTTCAGCTTTGTGATTTACCCCTCCTCAGGTAGCCAGATGTGGAGAAAGCACCTTCTGCCTGGGCCAGTACTGCTGTGGAACTGTAATGTACACTCTCTGAATCCTGCCAGCTCCATTGCTTTCTTGATCTCTCTATCATTTTCCTCCTAAACACTCTAGAGTTGAAAGAAATAAAGACTAGATGCTCATGTAGTGGCTCAGGTGAGCTTTTACCAGACAGCTTTGTTAAAAATAGCTTGGATTCAAATCAAACAACTCCTGTCATCTTTTCCTAGCGTCTGTCTGGTTTACGCAGCGAGATGTACACAGGTTCTTCTCTTTTGAAACCTGCTTTGTTGTGGGGTTTTTAGCAGAGTTGATCTTGCTGTGTGCCTTAGCTGTGTACACAAAATTGCTGTCTGAACAGCGATGTGATAATTAACTTATTTCTCATACAGGTGACCGTTGAGTCTAAATGACAGAGGGAGTTAAGTTTCAGTGTTGTTTCTTTAGGGTTTTTTGACCACTCTAGAATTGGAGTTTGGGCCTACCTTTCTTCTTTTCCAATGGAAGTCAATGATTTTTGTTTCTAAGAGCCATCTTGTTTTATTAGAAGCAATTGATTGAAATGGGTCAGAACACAAATTTATTTTTAAACTTGGTGTATCAGTTTCCTACTACTTCTGCTCTTTCACTTTAGTCTTTAGCATAGGAACATTGAATTGGATGGCTGAGCTCAGACTCCAGCAGGAGCAGCATAGGTATAATTTTCCAAGAGACACCAGAGGAACCTTCGTTGCACAAGGCTACGTGTTGCCAGCCTCATGCTGATGGTACCCGCTTATGTGAGCATTGCTGATCTAGGCTGGTAGTGGAGCAAGTAAAGTTAAAAAACTTCCTGGTGAAAGAGAAATGTGGATTCCTTGGCATTCCATACAACAGAGGGATCCTCTGCACTTTTTTTCCCATGCCATTACCTCTGACAGCCATCAAGAAAATGAGGCAGGGGAACGCTTAAGGTTTCTTGAAAGCTTCCAGTGTAACTTTGACCAAGGAACATCCAGTGCCTCTGACAGGTTTTCTTCAAGCTCCATCTCAGCATGAGGATCATGGTGTTCTGCTGTGTCCCATGCCTCTGCAGCTTTCCTGCTCATCAGGATGTAAAACTGTGCCTGAACTCTGGGGTTATCACAAATGCAACAGAGCTGTTGCTGACAGGCAAAAGGTAGATTCATACAGACAAGCAGGAAAATGTCTTTTAGGAGTATTTTTTCATAGCTTCTATAGAAGTTGTTCTTTTATGTTTCTTCTCCAGGATGACAGCTTGACTTGATCACAGTCAAGGCCTGAGTTCACTTTGACCCTCTCTGCTCCTGAAGCAGCCCAGGTGCAACACAGCAGCTTACCTGCACCCAGCATCTCCAATGAGTGTAGAGAGAAACTGCCAAAAATTATTAGTGTAAGTTTCTTTGGAAATCCCAGGGATCATCCAGTTATAGATCCCATACGAAACAGACAGTGTTGTGCTGCAAATCACAGGTGCCTCAGATGTTTTCTCTCGAAGCCCTGGCAGGAGGATGTTTCTGGCCCTGTGGCTGAGGTGACAGTGACCTGCTCACCCTGTGAGCTGCGGCCAGGGGACTGTGCCGGGACTGCAGGAGGGGATCCATTGCCCCCTGGTAGCCCCAGGTGTGCGTGTCTGGCAAAGCCTCTGCGTGTGAAGCCCACGTTTGGACACGTTTTTTGGGGTTGGGTATTGTGGCTGCTGATGTGTCTGCACTACTTTGCTGTATGTGGTGAGGAAAGCATTTCCATAAGTTACAGAGTTCCACCTCTGCTGGTAGTGTTACACAATGAGCATAAATTCTCTCCTCTTGAACAAAACCAGTAATTAATGACACAAGTTCAGGTCACTGACTGTGCTGGGATGCCTCCAGCTCCCTAGGCTTCCATGGTGCAGCTACAGCACATAAATTGCCTTTTATTGCAGGCTTGTCCTATTTATTTTTTCATGAAAAGGTTAGGACAGCTGAAATGATGCCTGGGGGAGCAAAAGCTTATCTCCACCGGGTCCCTGTGTTATTCCTCACATCCCAGTTACACTCTGCAGCATTGTAAAACTTTCCCAGTTTGAAAAGCTGCTCGAGTTCTGCACTCGGAGGCCCCAAATGACAATAATTTTGCTTCTGGCCATCACTAGATATTGCAAACACGGTGTGCTTACAGTGGGGCTGGGGAAGTCACACAGGGACCGCATTCTTTGGAATCCTCTTGGTTTTATCACTGCGGAACAACCCACAAAGATTTGTGTTGTTGCACCTGAACAAACAGTGCTGTGCACTTCCCCCGAGGAGGTCAGCGCTTGTGCAGGGCCATTCCTGGGCCCCTTCCCTGCTGCTCCCGCAGCCTGGCGCCCGTGCCACCTGAGCAGGTGTCACAGAGGCCATGTTTGTGCGTGCTCATCTTGAAAGGCCAGCTGCTGGACACCAGCAGCTCTCTGAGCAGCACTGTTTTCCTAGCAGGCAGGAGCAGCGTTCGTCTGCGTGCTCGCAGTTGCAGCCACCACCGTGGTGTTAGCGGCGCAGCCTTGCCAAATTCTCTGAATACTTTAATTTCATTGTCATGCATAATAACAGGTGTACGGTGCAGTTGCCAGTTTCTGCTTGCTGGCTGGGTGAGGAAATTATTCGTTGCAAAATGAGAACGGTATTTAATTGATACTTGAGGATAGAAATGGCTGGTAGCAAGTGTACAAGCTTGAGCTGTGAACTGTTAGAAGTTGGGTTGCTGGCATTTCCTTGTGGTCACTAGCTAGAGGAAAACACCTTCCTTGAAAGCCATTCTCAGCTGCATTGAATGGTACGAAATGTGTTAGTTCAGAAATATGTTTTCCATATAATTCCTAACGTTTTGATTACAGATCTGTGTCTCTTTTTTTTTTTTTTTTAACCTGTTTTCCCCTCTTTTTGAGTCAATGTTGCTGTTTGATACTGTAGTGAAAAGCACTTCTTGTGTAGCTCCATCATGGCTGCTCTGCATATACATTTTTTAATTTAGGAGTCTGAGCAGACACAAAAACCAGATTTCCCTGGTTTTGGCTGTGGAGGCTTTTGGGGCTTACATGGTCTGACTACTGCTGAGCTGAAGTCTGATTTTGGAGCCAAACTTCTTTTTTCTACATTGTTCTCGTGCAGACCAGACATTTGTACTAGGCAGGACGTATTGCCAAAATATGGAATTGCACCTCCTGCACACAGATATTAGGGAAGGAGTCTCAAAATGACTGCCTTCTTGCCAGGTCAGATGCATGTGTGAGAAGAGGAGGGGAAGATGGTAAATGTGTTCTCAGAGCTGTGCCTCACTGCCTGTGGGGTGTGCCCAGCAGAAGAGGGGTACAAGCATGGTTTTGTAGCTCACGCTGTGCCTGCAGACAGATGTGGAACTGGAAGCTGTTGCCCAGAGCTTTGCTGATTTATGTTCTTTGAGGGTGTGGTTCCCTTATCCTGTTACCTGCACAGTTTGGAGTTCTAGGTTCCATGTTTTGAGCAGATCTTATGCTCTGGAGCAGTGTGAGCATCAGCATTTCCTCAGTCAGAAATGCAGCTGACACACTTTTCAGAATTCTTTCTCCATAGGGAGAGTCCAGGATTTCTCTCTTACATGCTTTGCAGTATTGGTGTTTGGAGGAGGATTTGGGGCCTTATGTTCAGTTTCTGAGGGCTCTTTCAGGTTTCCTGAATATTCTCTTATACGCATTTCAGAATGACTGTGCTGGGGGCTGCAGCCAGAGTTTGCCTCTAAACGACCTTAAAAAGAGGCTTGTGAGAATAGCTGTGGTCAGCACCCAGATAAGCAGCCTGCTTCTTCCGAGTCTGGAATCACCTTTCATTATCCCTGTGTCTAACCTGCACTGCTCCCGGGATGGGCAGCACCTCCCCTGCTGCAGGTGAGAACAGACTGTTAGTGCTGCCAGAATCTCTGAAGAAACACTTGCAGAAAATCCCCGATCCATCTGGAGGTCAGGGCACTCTGACAGCGGGGTTAATCGCTCCGAGTATCCTGCAGGCCTGTCTGGGGACTTTGGACTTGGCTTTGCTATGTCTTTAACAAAACAAGGGACTTTACATTTAATAGCTAGGGATAAGGCTTTTGTTTACACAATGTAGTATTTCATCAAATACTACATTCTTTAAGTGAAAAAAGTAAAAACTGCAAGTTTGAAAGATGCTTATGCTGGATTCTTGGCTGAAGGGGAGTGAGGCAGCAAATTAATTTCCAGCGAGACGGCTGCTATCGGCCAGAAAATAAGGGGGTTAGGGCTGCTTGCTCCCATTACTTCTTAGGAACCTGGAGAGGCCAGGAACTATTCCTGGGGCAAGGCTGCTGTGCTGAGGGGACTTCAGTGCCCCACTGTTCCACCCCTTTCTCAGCCTCTGTAATTCTCCATTTGGCAGCATGTCAGGAAGGGACAGAGAACCTGCTGCATGGTGGCTGAGTAGTCTCTGTGCTTAGGGAAGGCTTCTCTCAGCTAGGAATCAAGGTGCTGACAGGACTTGTGTCTCAGCCTGCTCACCTGAACATGCAGGTTGAGGCTTGCTTTACTTCTGAGAGCTTGAAGTCGTTGCGTTCATAGATGCAGATGGAAGTTTAGAGTTCACCTTTTAGTACTGGAAAGCTTTCAGTTTTGAAGCCTTTGCTCTCAAAGAACCACATAAACTGCTGCTGGGGGAAGCAGGTAGTACCAGGCCAATGATTTTTGTTGTGGAATGGCACAACTTGGTTGTTTAAGAAGTTCACAAACTGTGCTGTGTTTATACATGGAGCATAGGGAACTCATACCAGAAATAGGAAAAGAGCACAACAAAATACACAGATCCCTTTCCAATCCTCAGTCTCAAGTGAAATGAAACTGTTTTGGGGTAATTATGCTGAGGGATCCTGCAGCCATGCAGCCTGCCATGGTGGGGCAGGAGCTGTGGGGAGGGCACAGACATGGATGTGAGGCTTGTGGAAAGGCTCAGCTTCATTCTTCCTGTCCGGCCACAGGTACCACTTTTCACCTTGGGTGAATTGCTTAAAGCTATTAATCAATCTTTAACACTGGGTTACTTCCAAGGTTAGGAAACTCCCCTTTATGATTTCCACAGGTGTCAGAGAGCAGCAGGAGTTGGGAGCACCTCTGCCAAGGCAGGGAGCTAGGACTGGTGGCACCAGCTGGGGTCAGCCGTAACCCCGTGGTAGGGACAGGGCAGGTCAGAGGTTCAGGCTGAAAGGTCAGTAGGTACTAGGCCCAGCACCGTGCCAACACCCATAGCCTGGGCACTGGCAGAGCTTCTAGCAGGGCTGTTGGGCAGGAGGTGCTTGGAAGAGGGCTGGCATCTCCAGAGGGTGGCGAGGGGCTGCAGGTGCCTCGATGCCGGGCTCTTGCCTCGCCAAGGTGGCTGTGGGCTGGGGAGTTGCTGTTCTATTGGCTGATTACTTTTTACTAACATTAGTTTGGTCAGAAATCAGTGTGGAATTAAAATTCTCCAGTTTTAGACTATCAGTGCTCAGTCACTCAGGATGTGAGCAGGTTTTAACAGCATAAACGAAATAACAAGGAAAAGCAATGGCTCATTGCTGGGCTTCCCAGGATGGATCCTCCAAAAGGGGAACCTGCTGCCAGGGCTGTGCAGGCAGGAGGCAGATGCTGTGGCTGACAGAGGCACTGGTACCTGCGGTGTGTCCGGGCACTTGGCTGCTTAGGCTGGTGTTAGGGAGCTGTGAAACTCGGCACTCTGCCAGCCTCACCGGAGGAGGCGATTTCTGTGGGAATAGCAGTGGAATTCACCTTTGGATGAAGGCAGCACGAGAGCCAGGGCTCTGTGCGCTGGTTTCTGTTGGCAGTCGGTGCTGGGGAGGCTGAGCTGGGCACGGGCTGAGCGCCAGCGCTGTTCCATGCCCAGGACAAGGGCTCTGGTGAGACGCAGGAGCCACAGGCAGCGGGAGATGCTGTGGCCACTTGCTGAGGTGGCCTTGGTCAGTGGCATGTTTACAGACGCCAGGTGTTTGGCAGGAGGGGCACTGTAAACAGTGCACCCACGGAGCTGGGCTTGAGGCACGCAGGTACTTTCCAAAGGAGCTGCAGTTCCTGGTTGCTGTGGCTCTGTGCAGAAAGCCTGTCTGCCATCCCACAGGCTGTCTGCAGCCCCTGACATAGCCACAGAGTGTGTCCGGTGCTCTCATTCCCAACCGGCAGCAGGGGAACTTCTGCTTTGCACCTTCATTTTCATCTGAGCTCACATAGAATAAAAGGCAGTTCTGGTAACAGAGCTGGTGCTGAGGATCTTTCTTGGCACAGGAGAGGCACTTTTCCCTTCTGAGGTCCCAAGCTTTCATTTGAACTCACGTGGAAGCTGATAGCACTGAAAGCCTTCATACCTGTGGCTGCTCTGTAGGAGGTCATAGGTGTTGGTGGATGTGGGGGAAGCATCCCCTGGCCTTTCCAAGTCCTCAGGCAGTCAGCACAAGGTGTGAGCGTGCTGGAAACAGCCGTGGCCTCCCCTGGTGTCTTTGGTGGCTTGCTGGTGGCATTACAAGGCACACAGCTTTGGAGCTAGCACCTTATCAGCTGTGCCTGATGTCCCCATCCAGGCTGGTCCTGAGGTGTGCCTGGCCTTGCTCGGGCTGTGAGGACACAGGGAATGGCTTCCCACTTCCAGAGGGCAGTGATGGATGGGATACTGGGAGGGAATTGTTCCCTTGTCTTAGTGACACAATGAGCTCACTGGAATGGAAACCATCTTTTAGGATGTTTTTATACATCTTTCCCCAACAATATGCCTCAAGTCACGTGGATGATGCTTTCAATACTGTAAAATGCCAAGTGGTGTGGTGTTACCCATGGGTTTCTTTGATCAGCACAGAGCCAGCTCAGGAAACGTGAGATTTGCTGAGATGGCTTCCTTTCATGCACCAAAGCAATCTGGTGAATAATTGTTAGCAGAAGCCTTGAGTTTGTAGCTGTGGTGGTGGGCTTGAAACCCTCAGTACTTCCAATGTACACCTCTGTGAGAAGATAGGTTATAAGGATCGTGCAGAAGGCAATTTTCCTCAATGAATTACAGCTGTACTGATTGCTGAGGAGTGGAGATAGCCTTGCCTGCCCAATGAGGATGGGTATTATAAAAGAGTGGACTAGCTGGTCCAGAGTAAGTTATGGTGAGCTGGAGCTTGAAACCCAGAGTCTGCTGGCTGTGCTGTGAGGAGGTAAGGGACATTTGGTCATGCAAGGGACAGACAAGGTAAGAAGATGTTGTGGTACGGACAGACAGGGTTAAGGTGGCTGGGTAAGGGACAGGTTGGGGTTTAGCCAGTCATTCAGAAGGAAAGAGAAAACTTGCAGAGAGAATGAAAAAAGGAGTCAGTGCTGTGTGAAGTTGCCTGAGAGAAGTCCATTGAGAGAAGGCATGAAAAGTTTTTAATAAAGGACTGATGATGGTGTCAGTCCAGTCCATCTTGACATAATTACTACACCTCTCTTTTCTACCTTCTTGGCTAGGCTGTGTTTCAGTGGCAGTACACAGGGAGTTCTGCTGAGTTCCCAGAGCTCCAGGTCTGGGCTGCTACTTTTCCAAGATCATGATCCATGATGCCTGTAGGCCTGTGTGGGTGGTGATGCTGCTGGGTGCTTGTTGGTTATTCTGCCTGGTATCTGCTGCCCGGGGTGAAATGTCCTGCCAGGATGTGGTACCTGCTGCCCCGGAGTGTACTGTTCTGCAGGGGGAATGTGGTCAGACATAGCTGGGCTGGGATGTGCTGGGAAAGGAGCAGGATCAAGCAGGTGAGAAAAGGCGCTGCAGGCAGAAGTGGTGCTGTGTGTCTCCTTACTCCTTGCAATGCTCAGAGCAAACAGCTTTCCTGCGGGAAAAGCGCCGTAGAGGGGAACTTGGGATCTGTTTCTCTGTGGCACAGCAGTAATTTCTCAGCCTGACTCTCATTCAAGCATCCTTCTGCTTTCTGGAGCATCACAGATTATGGCAAGTGAAGCTTCATGAATTGCAGGGAGTTGTTATCGCTGCCAATTGCCATTAATTTTCAGATAACAGCAGAAAAAGACTGGCTAGAGCAATTTATCTGTCTTTTTGGTAGTGTTCCATATGTAAAAACCTAAGTTGGGCTGTATTTACTCTGGCAGTTAGGAGCACTACTAATTTTTCTCATAATTTCCTCTTCCACCTTGTGAAAAGTTAAATAGAGCAGTTTAACCTGTAAGAAAAAGTGTTTGTGTCAGCTGCCGTGGCTGAGCGTGCAGCTCTGCCAGGAAGCTGCCCAGGGCTGTGACTGCTGGGATCAGGGAGTGTTTGGGACATGCAGCCTCAGGTGAGGTATGTGCCCAGGAGAGCGTGCTCTGTGTGTCCCCAGCCTCGAGTCAGGCATCCATTCAGCAAGTGTTGAACGTGGAGTCATGGTGCAGATGAACTGCACTGATCCCAGGCAGAACCCCTCCTTAGCTCACTGCACTGCTTTAGGGCCAGCTGGGACGTGTGATTGCTTCTACAGAACTTCTGGACCTTCAGCTTGCCTCAGATTCCAGTGCTGTGCATGTGGGGGGTGTAGGCAGGGAAGGAAATTGGAAGTGTGATCATCAAGAAATCTGAAGAGTTTGACATCCGCAGAGATTTCATACTCTTTCTAAACTCCATATTTGCGAGTACATGAAAGACCTTTCTGGTTGGTTGTTGTTTTCTTTGCATTTAGTTGAGAATTGAAATAGTGTTTTTCCCTACTGCAAATAACTGGCATACATGGATTCTATGCCTAAAATCCTTTGCCCAAGGCCGAGGTGCAGGTTTATTGCATTGTGCCCCCCTGTGTCGCTGTATATGTGGCAGTGGGGCAGGAGGAGATGGATTGGCAGAGGTTTTGAGGAGAGGGCTCCCTCTGTGTTAACCCATGGTAGAACTGCAGGGGGGAATTTCAGCAAGTGAACGTCATTCAGACTGCAGTTCATGTTCTGGAGATGGACAAGTACTCTGCTTTGCATCTGGAATTAATTTTCCATGTGTGAAATTGCACCTGCAGAAGGGGATTCCAGCACTCCTGACAGCTTTGCTGTGAGCTTGAAGAGTTTCACAGAATGAATGTCAAGTTTTTGAAAAGTAGCTGGGGCCCTGCTGGAAATTGCACTCATCCAGAGTTCTGAGGCTTTTTACCACCTCTCTCCAGTGAGAGCTCTGGTAGGATAAGCTTTGTTTTGGGCTGTGATGCATTTTTGGGGGGGTGTTTTCCTCTGCCGTCACTCTGGCTGACAACTTAACATGTTTTCCTGTTATGTCATTTATGGCTGAGGAAGCACGGCCCTAAGTTTTGCTTGCTCTTACCTCAGTTTCATTGTTTGTTTGCTGGCTTCTACAGCTCAAAATGTCAGGTTTGTTTTGCCCCGTCCCCTCCCACCCCAGAAGGTTTCTGTGAATCACTGTTCACTTGGAAAAAATGGAATGGTTAAGGAATTTTTTCACTCACCATTTTGATGCAGGCTCAAATAACTTGAGAACAAGTGGTTTCGAATTATTTTCAGAAATGCACCTGGAACTCTGTGCTGGATTTTATTTGGTGCCAGATGTTTAGGGAATGCCCTGTTTGAGGTGGTTCTGGCAGAGCTCGGCTCTGCAGCTCACCCTGGCTAGGAGCAGCGAGCGTGTTCTTGATGCTCCAGTGTCAGTGGAGCCAGGTAATCAACAGCTCCAAAAGGAGGTTCTTGTTCCTCCAGAGGTTGCTCCTTCTCCGTTAAAGCTACTGAGTTTTGGTATTTTGGATTTGTTAACCCAGGAGGACATTATTGGAGGGCTACATTAAAGTCTGAAAGAAGTTCTGAACTTTCCAAGAAAAGCAGTGCAGTCCAGTGTCTGGATGTGTAAGGGCACTGAGCTGTGCAGTCCAATCCCGGTTTCTGGATGTGTAGGGACACTGAGGTGTGCAGTCCCAGGCTGAGGATGCTCTGACAGTGTGGCATGGATGGGACACCCCAATAGCAGCCCCGGGCACTGCAGGCAGGCACAGGTCAGGCTCTCCCCAGGCTGCCAGGACGTGCAGGGTGCTCTGGGGCAGCACAAAGCTGTGGTGCTGGCAGCACATGGAGCTCCGTGTTCCTGCAGGGCCCCGGGCTGGCCGGGAGTGCTCCTGCTCCGCGATGGAAGCACATTCCTGCACACAGCACGCTGCTCCGAGCAGCCGAGGCATCTCCAGACACCAGATGTGCGCATGGAGCACCTACTGTGCTTCAGCAGTCGATTACTCAAACCCGTAATACTTTGTGCTTCTGAAATTAACCACTTTATGAATTATACAAAAGGAAATGATCGGTGTTGACAGCTGATTCTTTTAAATGGAGTGTAACCAAAAACATCATTAAAAATATGTCTGGAGTTCACCATTCCACAGTGCTGACTCTCATCAAGTTTTGCGCTGCTGTTAGCAATGGCATGTCTTGCCTAAGATTCTTAATTTTCCAGGTATTGCCTGGAATTATTTCCAGGTATTGTTTTAATAAATCTGCATTTCTCTTCCTCAGAAGTAATTATGATTCCTGGGTGCTGTACTAAAACTTGCAGATGTCTTGAAGATGTCCTGATCAGCCAAGATTAGGACATGAGTTTTAAACTTTATTCCCTAGGCAGGGCATCCTTGAAAGCTGACTCCATGAACTGGTTCAACAGCCCAGGACAAGGAAGTGTGAATAGTTGCCTGTTCATCAACAACTTGGTTTCAACACTGGCTGTTAAAAGAACCCCACACAAATGAATGTTAATCTCTTCAGAGAAATCTCTGCATTTCTGCTGACATCTGACCACACCAGAGGTATTACTCACCTCTGGTTTTTGTCACCTCTGGTTTTAGCTTTGTGGTGATGAGACCATATTCCCTGTGGGGGTGAAAAGAACTTTATGCATCAGTCAAGGTGACCCAGCTGTGTTTGGTACCTCCTCTCTTTGTCTGTGTTTCCTTGGAAGCTCCTTAGAGTACTGCAGGGGCTGGCCAAGGTACGTGCTTGTGAGCCTATGGTCAAGGCAATCCCTTGCCATGCTTTTTGTTTGTAAGATGTACTGCACATTCTCCCCTTAGCTGTGACTCTTTAAAGCATTCCTCCACCTTTCTTTTTCCTTCAAGGTTGTGTGGGTGTTGTTGAAGTAAGTGTCAGCTTCGTGTTCAGAAGTCATGAACTTTGTATGGTCTTTTTGAGGGTTCCTTTCCTCTCCCCATCTCCTGATCTCTATTCTGAACTTTTTTTTTTCTTTTTTTTTTTTCTTTCTTTTCCATAAAGCCAACTAAAAAGCAGTTCTGCTTTCAAAACCCAGTGAGCATAGGGAAAGAATATCAACCACAGCTGCAAGATGAGAAGTGCCTGGAATCCTGAAAGCTTCACCCACCCCACTGAGTGGCAGGAGTGATCCAAGTGGCAGAGTGCAGCTTCGTGGAAATGGGCCCAAATGGTTTTCTGCACTTTTCCAGATGCCAGCTCCTTTCCTGTGCTTGCATCATCCTCCTGTTGTTTCTGCAGCCGCTGGGATAAAGCCAACAGCCCTGGATCTGTAGTAAGGGAACAGTGGCAGGTCATTATGATGCATTTTTAGGTTTGTGTGCCTGGTGATTCCAAAGACACAACTAAGAATAAGCTTTTGTATTTTCCATGTAGCCTTTCTGTTTTGTGGAGTATTTTTTTTCCTTTTTTGTAGTGCTGTCTAACATATCTTTGTACATGAGCCAGGATCCTTCTAGGTGAAGTGTGTGCCAGTGCAGTTGATAAAACCTGATTAATTTGCCTTTGTTACTACACTTTAAACCTTTCATTTGCAAGCATATTCCCATATTTATGATCAAGAGCATCCACAGTGAGTTTCTTCCTTGATTTTCCAGGTCTGCCTGGTGTTGGCCTGTCAGAGTCCCGTGCATGGTGCGCAGACACATGGGGCAGGAACTTGGGAAGGAGGCTCCTCTGCTTGGAAAAGGGCCAGAAAAAGGCAGAAGACATTAAGGAAAGGATTGGTTTTCAGTGTTTTTCATTCTAAATCTCAGTGCTGCTTTGTGAAACTGCCATAGGCACTCAGAGGGCTTGTTCTTCAGTGGAAACACCCTGGCTGCATTATTCCATCCACCCTTGCGAGGTGCAAGGGTGCCATTTATCCCAGACAGTCCTTCCCCTCTAATTCCTGGCATTCTGCTGGCAGTTCAGTGGGGTTAGCACTTCACTGCAGCGTCCAGAACAGAGCTGCTTGCACTTGGTCTCTGGGATGTTTTGTGGATGTTCTAAAAGGATTTAGTAGTGCAGTTGTCAGGAGCGACTTTATCTGCATAGCTCTGCTGTAATCTTTCGTAAGAAAACTCTTAGTTCTTTTCATGCCATGTTTTGTTGGCTTGTCTTCACGCTTTTTATGTTTTGCATCCTTGTGGGGAAATAGATTGAGTGTAAAGGTGTCAGAAGGGAAGATAGGAAGGGGAGGTGTCCGTGGCAGGACAGGAAAAGCAAATTGCCTGTTTCTCCTGACCTCCAGCTGTGCCTAGGTCAAATCTACTATGTCTGAGTATCCCTGTGTTTCCTGGGAAAGATCAGCAACCTCACACCTCTGGCTCACTAACCTCATGGACAAGGAGGATTGTGACACTCAGATGACAAAAAAGTGGAGATGAAATCTATGGGTCTGTCTTAGGTGAATAATTGGGATACATCTGAAAGAGTGAAATAGGGCACAAGCCTTCCCATTGGAAAGGTGACAAAGCAGACACCTCTTTATCAAGGTTTTATTGTCTGTGTAGGTTTGATAGGGTCAATTAGTGTATTAAATCCTGCAACAGTAAACAACAAGGTGCTTGGAGGAGAAGGTTTACCACCTTCTGTGCTGTATTGCAGCAACTGATTTGCTGCTGTAATGATAACTAAGAAGGACTTTGTGTCCCACAAAGTTTATGGCTTGATATGAATGTTTGTTTTAGATACTGCATCTTAAAATCATTGGAAAGTGTTCCTGGGAGAGTGTTTTTTCCAGAGTTTTGTTTTGGTTTGTTTGGTTTTTTTTTTTTTTTCGAGGGGAGGTTGCCAAGGCTTTTCTTTTTAGAGAATTTGCTTTAACTGGAAGTTTTACCCTTATAAAATTCTGATGGTGGACACAATTCCCAAAATGAGGATCCCATTCCATGCGGGGCAAGTGACAAGAGGGTATAAGGAGGAGCTTTTGCTTCTCCACTAGCCCTGGGATCTCATGCAGGGCTCAGCACAAAGCTTGGCTTCCTTGGCTCTGATGGATATTTAATTAGTTTCAAAGCAGAGAGCAGCTCAGGAACAGCAGTGCTTGGTGAGGCTGTGGAGAAGGAAGAAGTGCCAGAGGGTGGGACGGTGTGCTGTGAGAACCGCAGGCATTTCTGTCCCGTGGCTAAGGTGCAAGGATGGGGAATGGCCCGCAGCATCTGTTTTATGGCTGCGGATCACTAGGTTGATGGCTTTTGATGATACAACAAAGGCTATTTTCTATCAGTGACAGAGCTGCTTGGTGAGATATTTACTTGTATTTACTTAGCTGGAGCTGTGCACTTCCGTGTGAATTGTTGGGAATTGTCGGGTCCTTCCCACCTGAGCGTGGGGCTGGGCTGGGCAGCAGCCAGCGATAGCGTGCGAGTCCCTAACAGGACAGTGAGCAGGTGCTTGTTTGTCACACAAAGGGAAGCCCTGACCTTGGCAGTCACCTTCCCATAAGCCTCGTTGTTTTAAGTGCGGGTGTTGGTTTGGCTGCCTGGCTGGCTAAAGGAGCACAGCCTGTCTCAGAGGCCGAGCTCTGCCTGCGCCTGGCGGGGCAGGTTTGCACGGGGATTTGCTTTGAGAATGGGGGCACACCTCGGCTCTGTTAAACACCTTTTCAAATGTATATGCACAGCATTGCCCTAGTTGGGATCAGCTTCTGCAGGACAACGCCTTGAGACTATGGTTTCTTTGAGAAAATAATGATTAGCACTCGGTACCTACAAAGAGCACACCCCGTTAACCAGCACCATTTCATGGTGTCCCAGCAAGACAGCTGATGTGCACTTGGCCTGGTTTTGTCACATGCTGTATCTGCTAATGTAGGTATTTGTGATGTTCTGTGATTACCATTCTCATTGTTGGTGCCTTGCTGACTTTGTGAGTTTTAGAGTTCTGAGGTAGAAAGTTTGTGCTGTAAAATATTGAGAATGTCTTTAGTTTCTTAATGAAGGCTTTGGTACCAAGCACTTCACTTCCTGGCATGACCCCTTTAATACCTTCATCTCTTCCTTACTCTTGCATTTCCTTACCCTACTATACAAGAGGGCTAAAAAGGGAAGACTTCGTGTCATTCTTATACTTGCTTTGTATTCAAAAGAAAATCTGTAGTAACTGGTATTTCTCTCAGTCATGTTCTGCCCAATGTCTCTTTTACCTGCTCTGAGAAGTTGTCTGGACTGCAGGAATATCCATCAATGATCTCCCCAATACAGCTGTGCTCTCAGATGCTGACAGTGTACTGAACTGTAGTGTGGACCTGGAGAGTTCCAAAGAAAGGAAATCATTCAAAGTCACCACATAGTTCTTACAAAAAGTAAAAGGAAAGATCAAAGCATTTGCTGACTGTTAGGTTCCAGCTGTATAAAGAGCATCCCTGCAGTGGCAGAATAACATCTCTTCAGGAAGGCATCTTCTTGGACAGGGCTCCTGGAATGGAGTTTCAAGAGCAGCTTTTCATGCTGCTCTCAAAATGGACTTCAAGTTATGCTGGAAGTTGGTTTCATGGGGCAGGTTCCTTCTGCCGTCACATAGAATGAAGTTTAAAGTATTTCCTTTGCTTTATCTTTGTAGGGAGAAGAGGGTGGAAATTTCTCAAAAGTGTTTTATTTTGCGTCATATTAATTGATTGTTTTGTGCCAGAAGTTGAATGGAGTGAAAACATAGGAAGGCAGGAAGGAAAGGAGCTAGAGGCAAGGGCTCTGGGAGAGAAGTACTGAAGTTACTTCAGCCTTTGACTCTGCCGGGCGATAAGTGACTTAGTTGAAATGCCAATTGATCTGGGTGGGAAGTGGAAAGCCACTCTAATCCAATTAATCCCAGAGCATAGGACGCCTCGCTGGCAGTGTGAAGGCAGCCCCAGCACATGCTCAGCTGTTGCTCTTTCACAATGCGTGCTGCAGTTGTTGCTCCCAGGCTCCTGCCAGCAAAAACATCCGCTGGGTTCATTTTACCACCAAATATTTTTACACTTCTGTGCTAATAAATATAAACTACCCTGGCTGCAACTGCCATGTCGCATCCTCCCGTTCCTTGCATCGCACCAGAGATAGGAGTTGAGCTATGCTGTTCATCCTCCCAGCAGACTGATCTCTCCTTTCCCAGAGGCGCTCCCATCTAGTGCTGGTTCTAGCCCCTGACTGTAGGGGTAAGCAGAAGGGAAGAACTTCAAATGAGCCTTTGTGGCTGTAGCCTTTTGACAGCGTGTCCTGCCTGCTCCCAGAGGAGCCTGGAAGGATTTTCCTCTGGCTGACTGCTGTTACAGGCATGTTCACACAAGTGAGGAGCTCGGGAGGTGGCAGAGGTGCCGGCACTGCCTGTATACATCTCTTTGTCCCTGGCTTACACTTGTGCAGTGTTCTGTGCCTGGGGAAGGATGGCACGGCCCGAGTGTAGTACCTCACTGATGCTCTGGTGCCACAGTGTGGGGAGGAACATGGTTCACTGGCAAGGTGGGGACAGCACCACGTTCTTCTTTGGAAGGACCTTTCTTGAAGGCTTCATCTGAACTCTCTTTAAGGGTGTGCCAAGCATTTAAGTACTGAAAATATACTTGTTTTCCCCCTGCAGAGGCTTACACAGCTGAAGTCTCCAATATTTATGTTTGACGTCAATGGGAACATTGCCTGAATGTGGGATTAGAAGCACTGAGCTGTTCCCCTGCTCTGTGTGCACACCAGCCAGCCCCATGCTATGTCACAGCAGCCTTTGGGGAGTCCTGCCAGCCAGGGAGCTCCCCGTGCACTTGGGACAGTGCCCTTCTCTGGGTACAGGCTGTGGCTGCTGCTGTGGGACAGGCATGTGACTGTCAGTGTCACAGGCTGGCTTCTGTGTCGGGTCAGTCACACCCGTGTCTGGCTCTTTTTGTGTGTTCCTGTGGCATCCTGTGGAGGGCCTGGGTTCTGGGGATCTATGGGACGTAAAAACATTTGCAGGGCTGAGAGGAAGAGGCAGTGTTCAAACCCAACAGAGCCTCAGCACACCTGGCTGGATTGACTGCTTGGTAGACTGAGGGTAGAAAGGCTGAGGGGCTGGTGAGTGGAGAGGAGGTGAGTGGGAGGGGAAGGATGCTCAGGCCAAGGTGAGTGTCCACAGGAAATTCTAGATAAACACGTGAAGAGTGACTGACTTTTATCTCCAGTCATTTGGTGTTCAGGAGGTGGCTGATCCACTTCGGCACTGGTGACTCCGTCGCCATAACTCTGGGTAGTACTGACAGGAGGATGTAGGCTTTACCCAAATAACATGTGATTAGAACTTGTGTGTTCCTTGTGGATGGACCAGTCCAGCTGTTTGCTCATTCTCTCTGCATTTTCAGCTCGGAAAAGTGCTGAGCTCCCTCTCTGGTGATTCGGGTCAGATAATCACGGGCTGGGTAAAAGGATTAGGATATTTATCCAGGCTGTTAATCTGTAAAATGAGATATTAATAACCTGTCTCTGCCTTGGCTGAGTTTTTACCAGGGTGATTTTGATAATTAAGACATTAATGATTAAGAAGTTCTTGGCTTCTCTGAGGAGGGGGCAAACTAAGGTACCTCAATGGCTCATTTCCAGAGAAGTGCAGAGTTCAAGGAGGATGGAATTCAGATGCAGGATTTCTCCTGTTGTTTGACCAGATGATTGATAGATAAAAGTGTGGGTGTCTTCTTATTTTATGGGCTTAGAAAGTGTACTGGACCAAATTGGACATAAAAATGTGGTCTCGATGTCCAATTCCCTCCTCTTGCCACAGGTCAGCTGGGTTCCTCTGTTGGTATCTAAGGGCAGAGTCCACCTTTGTATTGCTGTCACAGCCAGGTGATGAAGGTGACTTTCTCAGGTGGAAATTTGAGTGCCCTGCCCCTGGGCCGGTGGATTTCTGTGTGTTTGCAGCAGTCTCAGTTGAGCAGATGTTGGAGCAGACCTGCTTTTCTCCCTGGATGGCTGAGCAGTGTTTGTCAGCTGCATCCCTGAGACTCCAAAAACCTTTGTGTGCAAGTCTGCTTTGTGCAGCCCTGTGCTGCAAACATCAGGGAGCAGCTGTTCCTCTCAGAGGTGAGGAACTTGCTCTCCTTAGTGGAGGGGTGGCAGTGCACTTGGGGATCAGAGTAGTGAGGTCAGACCCAGCTACTCTGCAGCATTGGTTCATATAGAAGCAGAACCTTTTGCTTCTGTAGCACATCGCAGAGCACCCTCTGCTTTGGGTAAAAAAAAAAAAAATCTCCTTTCTGTTTAAATCTTACTGCTGTAATTGTAGCCAGTCCACTGCTCTGACTAGCATGAATGTATTTCCCCAACACAGATGTTGTAGACATTTGCATTCTGTTGACATCAATATTTAATTTTATGTTTTTAAAGCTCAATGTGATTTTGCTAAAGAATTACATAAATAAGAACACGTGTGTAACTGAGCTGCATCCCTCCCCACAACCTCTTGGAATCCAGTCCTTCACTTCTGGGTGGTCACTGTACTTACAGGGTGTTTTCATAGCGAGTGTATAGTGGGAGCTGTCTGCTATAAATGAGAATACAACAGAATCCTGTTTGCAATTAGGACAGTTGAACTATCTTGCCTCAGTTGTCCGTGTCTTCCTGTGGTCAGTGCAAGGAAATTGGTTTGTTGTTACAGGGACAGCTTCAGATGTGTTTCAACACATTAGGAAAAGCTTTACTTGGAGGAAGGGGAAACATTCATCCTGTGAGGGCTGAGGATTCTGTCTTGGAGCATGGATGGCAAATACGATGTATTAAATCCTTTAATACAGAAACAAAATTCCTAAAAAGCTGCATTATGCCTTTTACTTCTTGCCAGTCCCTGCCTGTCAAAGTTAATTTCTGTCAAGATAGGCAGAACTGAAGTTTGTTTCAGGGTGAAACAGCCGGGGCTGTTCCTCGTCCTGTCAGCCTGACTGTCCTAAAGGATGCTGCCGTACAAAATTCCTCTGTACTTGCTGTGCCTCTGGCATCCCAGTGGATGGAGAGATGCTGCTGTACAAAATTCAATGTGAAGAAAACAGATGTGTTCAAAAATGAGAAAGGTTACTGGACAGCTTTTTCTTGTAAGAATCATGGCCATTTAATGATAGACTCTGCAAGGACGGTGGCCCCAAACTCAGGCACTGCTTTGCGTCAGTGCCATGCAAGTGGCTCTGATAAAAACCCAACCTGCCTGAAATACTGGTGCTCAAAGTTTGCCAAGCCACGTTGCAAAATGGTGTTTGCTGTTTAGATTTGAAGTAGTGGAAGTGTCTGTGAGTCCTTCCAGATCCACTCTTGCTGGTTCCTCTGAGGGCCATGTCATGAATCTCTTCTTGTCCCCAGTTTTGTGTAGGAATTCTAAATCTCAGAGCTGGACCTGGTGAGATTAAATTCATTTCTGGAGAAGCTCTGAGAGGCAGCTGATCCTGGCAGTGTGCTGGGATAGAGGAATGGCACATGTCTCAGTTTGAGAGATGGAGGATTTGGTCTTAGACCTGGTTTGTAGCATGTGATGTACCTATTGGCTTGGGGCCATCTTATTTTACTGGTATAATTTTAGTTCATTCTTTTAGCATCTTCAAAGGTTAAAGCTTTAAGTAATTGCAAGTATTAACAGCTCTATTTTATCATCTTAATCTCTACTGCTGCTGTAAACTGAGTGGCACAATGTCTGTGGGGAAAGACCGGGCTGTGGCTGACACAGCAATCCATCCTCAGTGGGTTTAGGCTGGGGAAGCTGAGCAAGGAATAAGTTAGGATTAAACCTGTGCCCTGGACAGAAAATGTGCATTACTGCTTTTGATGTGTGTTCATGATCTGAGCTCTCGCTCGGCACCAAGAGGGTTATGAAAGGGCTCTGCTGAAGCACTCTCCCCATCTACTCTTCGACAGAAAACTTGTCTCTTTAGTGATCTTTCAGCAGTTACTCACTCATCTCCAGAGGAGATGGCTTTACGTGCAGTGAGTGCAGGCAGTCAGGCATTTAGACACAGAAATTTGGGCCAAGTGGAGCTGCTCAGATGGGTGACAGCCAGCCTCTTTGAGAGCGGGTCCCAGGTCCCTGCTGCAGATGCTCCTGCCAAGCAGCTGTGCTCTGAGCTGCACACAGGGTGCCTCTGAGGCTGGCATGGGCACTAACCTGAACCTGTAGGCCTGTGGAACCACTCCTGCCTTTCCAGCCCTTGCTTCCTGGGACCCTGCTGTAGTGCTTGGAAGAGCCTGAGTGTGAAGATGCAATTTCAGGGTTATTACGAATTCTCGAGTCTTTTAAATCCTGAGCATCTCTGAAAACAACAGCTGATCCTGCTGTGACAGGGCTCTCCTAAGCCCAGGAGACCTGTGCCAGCTCCTCCAGATGCCTGTGCTGTTCACTGCAACCACATTGATCCTGTTCTGAGTCACCCTCAAGTCATGGAGCCACAGGACTGGCTGCAGTGGCCGTGTGCTGTGAGCTGGGAACACCAGCCTGAGCTTCACAAAAGCCAGGCTTGGCCCAGGGAATGGTGTGGCTCAGGGTGTATGTTCTGTCCCCCTGGAAACAAGGCAGAGAATGTGTGGCTGGATCCCATTGCATTTCCAGTGGGTGGTGTTGGGCAATAAAGAGGACTACTGGAGCTCTTGGCTTAGGAAGGGTTCAGCTCGCTCCCAAGATGAAGGCACTGGACTAGAACATGCTTTTGCCTGATGTCTTGCTGATTTTCTGTTTGGCTTAGGGAAAGGGTAGGAATTGTTCAGAAGAGCTGAAGCATGAATAGAAAGGATTTTTGGTTTTTTTAATGCCAAATGAAAAATAAGCTGAAGAAATGGGGGAGAAAATTACCTTGTTAAATATGAAGGAAATATTATTAGAGGACAAGTTGTCAGCATAGAAATAAAACCCTGGAACCCTAGTGCTGATGTTTTAGGTGGGATCGGGCTGAGGTTCAAAGTGGCTGTGGAAGGCTTCAAGCTGTTTGTGTACCTGTTTGGGAAACATTCCTGTGTATATTTTCAGGTCTGCTCATTGTTTCAGATAACTTGTTGCAATAAATTAGGCACAGAAAAAAATAAGCAGTGCTGGTCACTTGGTGCTGGCCTTCTTGAGTTCATTGAATGCTGCTTTTTCTTTCTGTGTTTAGATTCTTGCCCGGTTAGGACAGCCAGGAGATTATATTCAAGGATTAAATTCTTTACTATTGGCCATCACTGGTTTTGTTGGAATAATAGGATAGGGCATTCTTGGAGACAGAGGGCACTTGGCAACTTAGGGATTTATTTTCCCTCTTTGTCCAGGCAACTCTTGAATGTAAGCAGCCTTCTGGTTTACATACATACATAGAGCTGTCAGCAATGTGCCTCTGTGTTTTTGGAGCCAGGCTCCTTGTTAAGCGCTGCCTGTTTGGCATAGCTGGGTTGGCACACAGCGTCTGTAAAGGCAGTGAAACCTTAATTATCAGTGTTTTGTGTCCCACAAGCACCACAACCAGCCAGACCCTGACAGGAGCTGTGTCACATTGTCTGTGACTGGTCACGGCCCTTGAGGTGGGGACTCCAGTTCTCCAAGCCGATGAAGCCAAGGAAGCGTCAGAAGAGAACTGGAGGGTAAAAGCTTCCGAGCTTCTCCTATAAAGTGCCACACCAAAAGGGACACGTGGACACTGTGCTCACTTCAGAAGGAGTTTCCCACTTTCTGTGTTCTTTGTGAACTCTGAGGGCTTGGTTTTCAGAAATTTCAGAAGCTTTGAAAGATAAATTACCACCAACTAGGCTGCTTGCTTTCTTTTAAACAGAACACATTCTTCTCAAATTGAAATATAATTATGGACCTGATGTACTCTGAACATTTCATTTATTCAAACTGAAAATTATCTTCTCTGCAAGCTGTTTTAAAGCCAAAATAAAAACCCCAACCTAATTATAGCAGCAATGTGGTGGAGGTCTGCTAAGATATTGTATGATACATTTTGACAGCTGCTTTTTACTGGAAGGTTGTCAAGATGCTCACAAAAATGTTTTGGAGTGTTTAAAATGGGTGAACCCAGAACCTGTAGCTGTTGTATCGCCAGCAGAGTCAAGGACTGGTGCAATGCATTGGACTGGGGCAAAGGCATGTTCTTGTCACTGCTGGGCTTCTCAGCTGCATTCAGGAGCTTTTGCTGAAGTAGTAAAGGGTGAAGCTGAACCTGTATTTGGTACACAGAAGAAGACTCCAAAAATGTTCATCGCACGAGAGGCATTTCAGATATTTGGAATTTTAAAGCTTTGGCATGGTGGTTCATTGTTATAGTTGTGGTCCATAGGTCAGTGGCAGATGAGGTGCTTAGAGCAGTGACTAAAATCCATCCTTAACCCCTTCCACAGCTGTTGCCGTGTGTGTGCAGTCCTTTGACTTGGCGAATGCTGCCAGTTTTGGCCCGTGGTGACTGGGTGTCTGTACATGCCAGGCGTGTGGAGGAGAGCCCAGTGCACCTCTCCCTCAGCCCTGCTGTTGGCAGCAGTGGCCAGCACTGCCATGGTACTTGGTAGCTGGTCAGCACGTTCACTTCGGTCCCCTCTTTGCTGCCTGTGGGTCCCTGGCACCAGCGCTGGAGACTCTTATCAGTGCACCTGGTGATAATCCTAGGGGTGGGATACAGGGATAAGGAGTATTCAAGAACCTTGTGTACACCTGGTGACTGGCACTTTGCTCACAGTGAGGACAGTATGTGGCTTTGGCTTCTTGGAGTATCATGGGGGAAGTGGTGTTCGATGGCCCTGCTGGAGGGGCATGGTTTTGACTCTTCAAAACCCCAAAGAACAGACGGAGAGGAAGAAAAAGGCAAAGAAAGAACTCGGGACTTCTCTTCATCCTGTGGAGAGATGCCAGTTTGTACTGGAGTTTTTGTAACATTGCCTTACTCAATGTGTTTGAGGGAATATTGAAAAGAAACTTCCCTAAGTATGGGTTCAAGGAAATCTTGTCTATTGAGGTACCCAAAAATCTCTTGTCTTTAGAGAGCTGCTAAAAGAGAAGGTAGAGGCAGTGGAGGACTGCAGTTCAAAAGAAGGAAGAGATGTTCCTGACAACAGAACTGTGAATGGTAGATGTGATTTTAACTTTAATGCACCGCAGTCTTTCCCAGAGTGCCTTTGGTGCAAGATCTTATGCCTAATGGTGGCATGTTGGATAAGGAAAATTGGAATGAGTTACATCCTGTATAGTATCTGTCGTTGCTGAATGGAGAACTTTTTCTGGGAGATTTAATAACCCATGTTGTTCTTAAAAAGAAGCAGAAAATATTTTCTTGATGCCCCATATAGGCAAATTGATCAACAGGTTATACCATGTGTGATTCTGGCTCTGGGGCTGAATGCATTTAGGGATTCACTTGTTCAAGAAATGCTCATTTGCATTAACTGACATTGACTCAGACTTCAGGGGAATCAGATTTGCTTTGATTTAGCTGAGCTGTGAAGTACATTTGATTTTTTTTTTTTTTCAGTCTACTGCTATGAATTCCAGATGTGTTTACTGGAATTTCAACTGAGACACACGACAGAAGTATCCCAGGTGGCCTCTTGTTGTTTTTTTTAACATCATTATTCTAAGACTATAATTACTTGGAAAATACTGCTAATTAGGATTACCACACAGCTTAGCAGGAACTGAGGAACCTGCTTCTCCTTTTGCATAAGCAGTTTAGTCATGTCTGCCCTTGGTTTCACGGTTGGGAGTTGTGCTTGCCAGTGGGGCTCGGGGTGTGGAGTCTGTTTGTTAGCTGTGAGCTTGAAGTCTTTGATGTGAGAATGCATCCCACCGCCCAGTGGGACATCATCATGAGGGTTTTTGGTGGCTGTGTGTTCATGTTGGTGGCTTCTGTGAAAGAAATGCCTTTTGTGAGGGCATCTGTATCTGACATTTCCAAGGCTTTCGTACAGAGAATTCTTAGGACTTAGTTCTTTGTCACATTTGTACGTCCTACATCCAGGCAGTACGTGAAAGAAAGGGTTGTATTTAAAGCTTCACTTTGAATCCAAATAATGAATGTATGAACACAAGCACAGATTGTGGCCTGCTTAGGTCGCCTATCTGGTTTCAGCTGGCTGAAATGAGGTTTCAGTAAGTTATGTGTCCTATCCTGGCTGCATTGCAATGGTTTTTCTGTTACTGATACGTGATATAGTTAAATGTCATTGTTTTTAAATCATATGCACTGGATCATGAGGGTCTAGTTCAGTCTTGATGTTGTTTACTGTAGTTCTGCTCTCTGGCACTCCGAGGAGCAGTGACCTGCTGGGCATTTTCCTCACTAAGATCCTTTGGAAGCTGTCATAGTGCTCTTGCAAAGCTTCACCAGCACGTCTGCCAGAGCACTGCAGTGATTTGAGAGTTAGTGATTTAACTCACAGCAGACGTTGGCATTTGGCTGGGTTAGGAGTTGTAGAAGTTGGCCTGATGAGTGATTTATAGATGTAGAGAAGATGTTGAACAACGATTTTTGAGGAGCGCTGTAAACAGAGTGTGTTTGTATTAGCGATTCTTTGATGTGAAAATCTATTCAGAAGGTGCCAGGGCGCTATCTGAGAACAGCATCAAGACCATCCCGATGTGTAATTTTGCAGCAGGCATTTCCTGCTGTTACTCGGTGGGGCTGCACCTGGTGTGAGGCACAGCTGTCAGTGCCTGTCCAGGTACAGCCGTTACTGAGCTTTCCAAGCAGCCCAGCGCTCTCACAGGACAGCAGCGGCACTGGGACAGCTGCTCTGAGCATCAACCTTGTGCAGACTTCCAAAACGTCAGGAGGGGTGCCCAAGCAAAGGCAGCTTCTTCCCAACCAAGCCAGTTTTGGGACGTGCTCAGGATTCCATAGCACATAGGATTTCAGATGAGAAATAAAAGCCAAGTCACAGTTACCCCTCTCTGGTGTCAGGTACCTGAGGAAGGTGACCAGTGCAAAGTCACCTCTATGGTTCCAGTTGTGTTTTGCTGGGCTGTTGAATGTTGGGAAACACTTCTCAGTAACTCGGCTGCTTTTTAAACTGAAGCTTAGGCTATCTTTGCTCTGCTTGTCTTTTCAAATGCATGGCTTACATTTCCAGCTATATTTCAGACAAACTGGTTGACTGAGGGGTTTTACTGATATGAACAAGCAGCGTGATCGGGAACACTGCTGACAGGAGACTGGAGTGGAGTTACCAGTTGGATTTCATTAGAAATGCAGAGAGATACTTTTATCAAGAGGGTGCCTGCTCTTCTTAGGCTTTTTATCCATCCAAGGGGCAGACTGCACAGGACAGCTTAGGAAGATATCAAACATACGGAGTTGATACAGGCTGAAGTTCTTCCATCTTTCATCTATGCAGACAGTTCAGGGGTCAGGCATGCTGATGGAGTGTGGTCAGGACAGGTCTGTAATCATGATTTAGCTGCCCCACACTAGGTCAGGTTTCCAAGCTGTCCTTTGCAGGGCCGCTTTGCTTGAAACCCCCAAGTGTCCCTGATTGGTGCTGTGGATGCCAGGGCAGCACAAAGTACCACAGACCGCTCCACAAAACTGATTCCACACAGTTGTATCTTCTTTGGCACCTGCAGTGGGCTGAGAAAAGAGCCTGGAAATTCATAAACTTCAAGAAGTAAGAAAATGGGAGCAATGCAATGCAAGTGTCACTTCTGGGCCAGGATCCGATTCCCTGAACTCTTGATGAGGTGGATGAGCAGGGAATGCCAAGGAAAGCTACCACCAGCTAAAGGGAGGCACAGCTCAGCCCGGGAGTTATGGTAGAGAGGGCCAGAGCTGCGAACTCGCTCCAACAAGGTCACAGGAGGGCAGTGGTGACTGCTCATGAGTCCATGATAGCAGCATGTGCTGGACTGATCAGAGAAGTGATCACAGCACAGGGCTCTGGTGTGACTAGGCAGTCAGAGAGGTTGGCCTCTATTTTTCTACTTGAAAGCCTGTTTCCCATAAGAAGTCTGTCCCTTCACAGCCAATAGAGGCAGGCTGGGCATTTGGGGGAACACTGCAAAGGACTGATACAGGGCAGTGTCTCCCTTTTCTCCTTTCCTTCTTTCCTTCCTTCTTTCCTTCTTCCCTCTCCAGTCATCTGTCTTCTCTGAGAAGAAACAACAGCAGATCCGTAAAAGGAGTCTTGGGTAATGCTTTCTGTCCCAGTGTCACTGAGGTTTAATTAGTGCAAGGCTCCACAGCTCCTCCATGCCAAGCAGCAGCACAGCAGCACTTTTCTTTTGGCTTTGATGCTGGAGTAGTGGTGACTTAGGAAGAGCCTCTGAGGAAATCTCTGAGATGTGAAGGAGAAGCCCTCAGAACTAGGTCCTCTGGAGAGTACTTGCTCAGTCCCTTCCAGAGAGGACTTGGCTTTCCATGTCTGCAATAAAACCTGTTGGCAGCACAGCACACACTGCCAGTTTTGGTCGCAGCTTGCCTGGAGATGGATGTTCTGGGGTGGGGGAGTGCTGAACTTTGGTTGGAGGCAGGAAATACATGAGAGACACCAGAAGTAAACAGCTGACCAGTGTGAGGCAGCCATGACAGTGGTTTCATCTCAGGCTGCTGGGCCATGAGAGTGCGGGAGTCCAGCCAGTGACACAGCCTCTGTTGAGCTGCAGCGTGCAGCCAGGGCAAAGGGTTGTGCACGTACTTCCTGGGAAAAACCTCTTCCCTTGCCTTCCCAGGGCAGCACAGTGCCATTCCATTGGGCTCTGCATCGCTCCCTGCTTTCCCCTGCCAGCAGCAGAGGAAGGGTGAGAGGGTCAGGGCTGGGGAAGGAAGGAGCACCTCTGCCCAAGCTTCAGCTGTGACAAAAGTCCCTCTACCACTTCAGCACCCTTGGTGATGCCACTGCTCATTTTCTCTCTCTTTTTCTCCTGTCATGTTCAAGAGAACATTTTGTTGAGGGAACAAAAGCCTTCAGCCTGTCAGCCCCATGAGCTGCACGTGTAAGTCATTAAGGATGTGGCTGTTGAGCATCTCCTTTGTATGACAGATCTGGAACCAAATGTGTGTGAGTCCATGGGAAGGGCTTGATTCAGCTGACCAAAATTATAGGGTAGCTCTAGTTTTCCCTTTTTTAATTGATGGCAGAGTTTTAATGTGGTCATGGTACAAAGTCACGTGATTTACAATCAGATGGACTAACCACTGACTTACGCCTTATAAATCCACATTCATACCTTCCAGATGCAAGGCAGAGAGCAGCAAGACATCTTTAGGACATATTGGCAAAGCTGTTTTCCGATAGAAAGTAGGCACCTGGCCCTAAATCCCACAGACCTCAGGAATCAGCAAGCAAAGTTGTACTTGACAAGCCCCTATGTCTATTTATAGGTGGGTCTGTAAAATTCAGGGCAAACTTGTCTCTTTTTTGTCCCCTTCCAACTACATTTGCTGCCAGATTCTTCTGGCTAGCTGTGGGCTGCTGGAGCTTTGCATGAAGCCTTCTGCAGAGTGGCACCACCCTGTAATTACACGGAAAGAGATCTCGGAGCTCAGATTGGGCTGGTAGATTTGTTCGCAGGGCGTTCCACATGTGGCACTCACATCCACCTGGTCCAGAGCGGCAGTTCGGTGAAACAGATCCACCCTGGGCTGCTTGTACCATGTGTGGAATTGTTGCTGAAGTAATTAAAATCCTCTTTCCAAAAACCCCAGAGGTCCAACACCTGTGCCATACAGTGAAGGTCATCCACAGGCCTCAACTCCAGCAGGCGCAATTAAGAAGTCAGACCACCAGCTTCCAAAGTCAGAGGTTTTTCCTTGGCTTTTGGTTTCTTTGTTTCCCACGTGAGCTTTTGGAGGATTTTGTCCGTGCAGGCTGCTTTTTTCTGTCCACGTTCTGTCTTCCCTTTTTGCTAATTACTGGTACTGTAGTTATGCTCTCTGTCAGGGATTCTCTCTTCTGACCTGCCCCTAGTGCTTGATTGGACTGATGGGTGGATTTCTCTCCTGCCATGATAGAGGCAGAAGCATTTCAGTGGTGCTGAAAGTAATTGAAGACTATTTGATAATCGTAGGTTTTACAAAACTAGGAATCTTAGGAGCAGGAATGCTAAGAGAGAAAATTACTTCCCTAGAAGCTGCTTTTCTTGCAGGTGCCTTGCTTAAGGCAGAGTTGAATTGGGGCACTCTGCCCAAGGGAAGTGGGGCAAAATATGCTAGATGCTCAGTGTCCCGTTTCTGTGTGTGTTAAATTCGGTATTTATTAATGAAAATCTGCAAACACCTTCTGAAACTTGCCAAGAGGTGCTAGTGAAGGCTCTCTGCCCTGAGTAGTTTGCAAACTTCCTTTCCAAGCCTACCCCTGCTCCATGCAGAACCACCATCTCGTGCCCCCTGGTCTATCCCCCTCCCCTGAACTGGGGGACAAAACTGTAGCTGGCCCAATCTGCAGCAGTGAGAACTTCTCCATGGTCTCTTCCAGCAGTGCCAGCATTGGGTAGACCAAGGAATACAGCTGAGGCTCATGCCCTGAGGCTGCCAAGCAGATTTTATGGTTGTTTCAATAAACAGCATTTTTAAAAAGGAAGAAAAAAAAGGGAAGTCTGGGAATGACTTGTTCATTTCAGTGCTTGGAGGCATGACAGTCATTACAGTCAAATCTGTTCAAACATCCTTGACAAATACCAGGAAAGAGTTCTGTAGACAGGTGGGTTGTTTTTAAAAGGTCAGTCCTTAAACAAAAAAAAAATAGAAAGAAGGAAGAGACAGGCTGTGAGGACTGCAATCCCTTCTGTCCTCTGGGAGAAGCCGCATGGCCACAGGGAGGTGTGGCCAGGTGCAGGACAGGAGCTGCAGTGTGGCTCGGGCTTGACCTGCCTTCTGGGCAGGGAAAACTCTGTGGCATCGACAAGGTGTGGCCTTTGAGAAATCTTACCTCCCGAGCAGGTCGTGCACAGTTAGGTAGATACATGTCAAATCCTATTTTTAATTAGCATTTCCAGATCAACAGCTCAACTGACTTCTGTGACTGGTGACAGGAAAAATGACTATGCTGTTAATACAGTCAAAAGCATCTAAACTTTCATATGTTAACAGCAAGGCACTTCTGCTTTGCTTTGATTTTACTTCCTTTCCTGTCTTTCTCCTTTTCATTCTGGGTTTCTTTCCCCCCTTTGTGGAAATTTGAGGACTCTGGTGGAGATCTGAGCTGCTTTTTATGTTCTGAGAGTCCGTCTAGGACTGGGGATTTTTGTTATGTTTTGGCTGACCTGAGTAAAGCTGGTTTTTAACTGTATCTATAAACCTGAAGCCATCAGTCAGTGCCTGCTGTGTCTAGCATATGAATTTTTGGCCTGGTCCTTCAGGTCTCATAACTTGAGAGTGTGATCACATAGCAAATGTTTGTGAGGCCACTAGCAGCTGCCATCATACCTGGATTCAGCTCTCCTCGGTTTTGTGTCAGAGTGTTCTGCTGTGTGGTTTGATTCTTGCTTGCTCTCCTAGGGTCCATTAGAACTGGCAGCAGAAAAGGACAAAGAGACATTTTGCAAACTATGCCTAGTTATGTCTTGCTGTGACTAAATTTGGGGAAGAGCTTGCTCTGCTGCTTTTGGAGAAGGACGTGGCTGTAGCTGCGAGCACCAGTCGGCCCCTCTGCACCTGCCAGGCACAGGCAGCTCTCCAGCTGCCCCAGAGGCAGGGAGGAGTACGGGGAGGGAGGCTTCGGAAAAGCAAACACTTGTGTCGGCAGGACCGCTGCCTTGAGGTTGTTCCTGTGGAAGTGCAGGTGACTGGGCAGGGGGGACGTGCTCGTTTCAGTCCCCCGATGTTCCAGAGGAAGCCTCCTAAAATCTGAACAGCTCGTTGCTGTTTCAGGGTGTTTGTTGGCTCCCATGTAGCCAGGTAGCCTGGCCATGGTATCAGGGTGGGCTGCATGTATCTCCTCAGGGAATTAGAGGACAGGCTTAGAGCCTCTCAATGGCAGTGCCTTTTGCTGCTGTTGCTGAAGAGTGGGAGCACCAGGCAGAGCCCTGGCCCTGTGTTTTGCCTCGACGACTGGAGCTGAGATTGTCAAAACATCATGTTTGTCGGGTGGGCACAGGTCGTGTCTGTTGAGAGCAAAATAATGCTGAGGCTTTATAGATATGCTGGCTGAAAAGGACTCCGTGTCTTGTGAGGCAGAGCCCTGACCTGGGGAGGACGTGCTCCCGTGCAAGACCAGGCTGGGGACCCTCTGCTCACCCAGCAAATCAAGCAGGGGGATCTGTTCCCCTCACGTAATATCCTCCCCCCTGTTTTTGACTCATTTTAAAGTGAGAACAAAAAAAAAGCAAACACTCCCTGCAAGTTCAAAGATATGCAAATCATTCCTTCACTGTTTTGACAGTAATTTTTTTCCACTGGAAAACAAGTTTTACAAATGGACTTGTGAAAAGCCAAGCCCTCAGAGCCGGGCAGAGGCGGTGTTCCTGCAGCGCGCGGTGAAATGGAAACGCCGCGCACCTGCCCGCGGCTGCGTCCCTGCCACGCGTGCTGTGCGAGGGCTGCCAAGCCAAACAGGCAGCAGGGTTTCAGTAGCACCTGCGGCGGAGCGGGGCCGGCCCCTGCCAGCACAGCCTCAGCCCCAGGTCCTGCTGCACAGCCTTTATTATTTTGCTTTCCCTGACCCATTTTTGCAGAGCTGTTAGTGACGGCCTGCCTGGCCTCCCTGCTCCGGGCTGGGGATGAATGCTGGCACCCCTGGGCACCTGCAGTACCTGCACAGTGCGGGATTGTCCGTCCCACAGGGCCTGGGGAGCCTGCTCCGGGCTGGGGATGAATGCTGGCACCCCTGGGCACTCCTTCCTGGATGATCGTTTCCTACAGCCCTGTGGGCCAGTGCCAAATCCATGGTTGGAAACCTCTGTGAGCTGGGACCTGACAATGCTCAGTCTGGGAACTGAGTATGTTCAGCTACACTTGCAGTAACTTCAGCCCTCTGACCCACATCCTGGAGCCCACAGGAAAAAGTTAATCCAAAACCCCTGTAGCTGTCATGGCCCCACACCTCCTAAAACCATCATTCTGCCTCTCAACTGGGTGCCATGGGAAAATGGTACTTGGGACTTTGGTAGAGGGGTTTGGAAGAAGCACATAGGAACTTGGTTTGTGTAGCAGGCTAAAGGGCCATCCCAAGGAGCTGGAGCCCTCAGTTTTATCTTTGCCTCCCATGGGGTGTCAGTGGTTCAGTGGCAGCTGTGGCACCAGCAGGGCTCGGCGGTGCTGCGCTCCTGGCTGGCTCCAGGGTGGGGAATGTGCACAGGAGCCTCTGTGAGGTTCAAGCCCTCTGTGTGTTTGCAAGGTGAGCCAGTGCTGGCTGAGGTGGCAGCTCTGCAGGGTCTTCTGGGCTGTGCTGCCCTTGGCTGTCTCTCTTTGTGTGCTGAGTTTTGCTTTGGTTTTCTGTTTTTCAGTCTACTAAAAGCCTTGTAGTTCCTCAGTAAAGAAAAGCTGCCTCTCTAAAAGGTCCCAGGAGGCATCCGCAGGTCTCTGTTTTTGATAGGCCCTGATTGCAAAGCAACTCCCCTCTCCCAGTCCTATATTTAAATTCACGAGGGCTGGGGACTCCTCCACTTGTTCTTTTAATTTTTTTTCTTCTCTGTTCTTGTTGATTTCTTTTTTTGCTCCCTCCAGTGTGTTCCTGATATACAGACAACTGCCTGCATGCTTCTGCTTCTCTCCTCCTCACATCTCTTGGCAGTGCTCAGAAGATTGCCTGCAGCATCTCCCCCTCACTGGCCTGGAGAGCTCATGATCCTCTGTCCTCCTGCTCCCCGTTAGCTGCACCCAAAGGCTGGGGCTGCCTTCTCTTGTCTGACTGAGTAAATTCTGTGTTCTGCGTGCACCTCTGTTTTTAAAAGGCTTCTTTATTTTAATGCTTACAGAATTAATCTGAACCCGGTCTCTCAGCAAGCTGTTCTCAGCCAGAAGACTGTTTTCAAACTGAGGCAACACCCTGTTTACATAGATAGGCAAATTCACAGTCCACAGAGCTACTTCCAGTCAGAGCAGCTGTCAGAGGCTTCGTGCAAGGGCAGCACATGGTTCACATGTACAGCAAACAGTTCTTCTTCTGAAGGGTAACCCTTTTTTTATAGTTGTTTTTCTTTTTTGTATTTTTCTTTCCCCAAAGAGTTGAAAGCTAGAACATCTGCCTCTTGGCCAGCCATTCTTTCCCACAAATGTTGCTTCCCAAGTTCAAAAAGCTGGGTTGGGTTATTGTGTGTGAACACATCTCGGTGCCCGTGTTGCTGGAATCTGCCTGGGAGTACTCCAGGGAGCTGGGAAGCCAGGCAGGCTGTGCTGGGGCCCGTGCCATGTGCTGCAGGGTCACTGTGTGCTGCAGGGACAGCGTGTTTGTGCTGTGCACCACCTCCCTCACCCAGCCCAAGCTGAGCAGAAGGTAAATGCCTAGCTGTGTGTCCGTGCTTGGTGCTGGTTTAGCTGCAGGGAGCCAAAAGAGCAGCTCAGCACTTCATTCCTGCCCGTGCAGGTAGACATGCTCCGAGCACCTGGGTTACAGATACGAGGGGAGGTCCCGTCTGCCCACTGGTATTTCCATTAGATGTAACCTGAGCTGCAGGTGGCAAAGAAGGCCAAGCACGGTGCAGCAGAATTCCATTGCTCCTCATTAAGCATGTATTACCACTGGAAATGTATTTTACACCTGTCCCTTTCAGGCAACTGCACTTGTTCCCCTGGACCCCCACCTGAGACATTGTCCATGTGGAAAGAGCTTCCTCTGCGATTTAGTAATTGGCTCCTAAATATTGTCTGTCCCTGCTCTCCTGTCACCTGCTCTTGGTCTGGTGTGCTGTTAAGGGACATGTTCCAAGATAGTTCCAGCAGACAGCAAGGCTGGTTTCTTTGTATTTGCCTATATTTTCTGTACCTAGCTGCATCACACCTGAGCACTTCTGCACTGGAGCAATCTCAAGGCAAGTGGAATTACTGTGCTCTCCAGTTTGTTTGCCATCCTGCAGGTCCCAGCCCAGCAGTCTGTGGGCACACTTAAAATTCAAAGGTATCTAGTGTGTAGGACATGCCATGTGCTCAGCAGGTCTCTCCATCATTTCTTACTGATAGCACAGCCCTTGGTTTTGTGGCTGTGCAAGTTGTGCTTGATTTTGAGGATCACTGGGTGGAAAAACACACCTAATGGCATGGTCTGGTAGGGCTGTGTGCTGAAAGGCAATAGAACTGTGCAAATAATCCATGTGGTTAAGGAGATCAGTAAATGCCTGGATGCACTGGTTATTCACAATGGTTTCTTGGTTTTCTTTAATCTGGTTTGGGGTATGACAGGTTAATGTTAGGCTTTTCCAAGGATCTCAAGCATACACTCCTGTTTAGCACAGCCAAGTGCAGCTCCCTCTAAGTGCCTTGCTTTTGTCTATAGGAAGCAGCAGCTGCAAATGGTTTTGGAATAATCAGAGCATTTGCATCCAGGAGTATTTGTCTACCATAAAACCATATCACTGGAGATGGAATTGAGGAAGATAGATGTGGAAACACAGGATCTGGTTCTGTTCCAAATGACAGTTTGCCAGTCTTGAACTTTGTCTGCTGCCTCAGCCTCCTCCCCATGGAGAGATTTATATTTATAGGAACTTACCATAAACAGTTAAATGAAAATACACACAGTATTGACTCCAAGAACTCACCAAGTCCTTGGTGAAACCTCACTTCTGCATGCCTCTAGCGTCTGAGCAGGGAACAGGCAAAGGAAACTTTGTGTTGTGTGGTCATTGTCATAGCTCCCTTCCAGCTCAGTGCTACTCTTCTACTCTGTTTTGCTCAAAATTACAGTAAGCATAAGTCACTTTATTCCAGTGGTAAATAGGTTCAGTCGTTAGGCCTCAAAGGTCTGTGTACACATGACTTTCCAAACCCATCACAAACAAAAGCTTTTTCACCTTTTGCCATATAAATTCCTGAAAACTCAGGAGTGGGCATGAAGCAAGATCTTTGCACTTAATAGAATTTGTTGTGTGAGAGACAAATCAGAAGCATAAAGAGAGACTTCTGTGACATGATTTCTCTCTTCATGAATTTCCTGGTATTTTTATTCTCTCAGTTACTTTTCTGTCAATTGCTTTATTGTCTTGGGAGGAAAACATGCAGATTTGTACAAATCTTGTCTGGGGCAAATAAGTGACAATTGCAGTTTGAAAGAACTAAAGAAAATTCAGCTGATTCCTAGTTCCATAAATGAACGTTTCTGGGTGATTAGAAATGAAAGAAGTGATGCTGACAGATGAGAAGCATCACAGACCTCTTGTTTTGAGGAGCAGACCTCCGAAATGTGTCTGTAATGTGTGGCACTTGTGATCTTCTGCTTGCTCTCATGGAGGCTGTAAAGGGATGCTATGGTGGTGTGTACACTTGCCTGACCTTTGGGATGGTTTACAGCCCATAAAGTCTGAAGGGTTTCTAGAAGGTTGGTAAATCAGTTGCTCCAAACCAGGGGCGTGCTGAGGATAGGGAGGAGACTTGTATTTCAAGATGGTCAGACGTACTGCAGGAGATTCTTCTGGCTCCTCTCATCAACAGCATCAAGGGTACAAAATTGCAAAATGAGTAACACATGTTTTGATGGAATTAAATATGAAATTGGAAAAGGAAACGTGTCTCAAGTATAACAAAGGCTTGCCAGATAAACCATTACACTCCAGAAATCTGCTGCTGTTAAAATAAAAAATGTTTTTGAAAGAGTTCCATGTGGTATTGTTCCATTTTCCCATGTTCAGAAAAGAAGTATCACTTGTTTGCAGTTGAGTAAAAACAAACACGTGTGCAGCGAACAGATACTCCTGTACCTCACCTGTGTAGTGACCTCTGCTTTCTACCCTTGGGGTTTTCTCTGTGGGTTCCTGGTGCAGCAACCCTTCTGTCTACTGGTTCTTTTTTGCTTTTTGAGGGGGTTAGTGTGAGAATAAAGAATTGCCTTCTGCCAACCTATCTCCATTCAGTTGCCCTGCCCTAATCAGCATTGCCTCTGGGCACAGATTTTGCTCTGCTGTTTGCTTATATTTAAATTACCAGATTTTTGCTGTGAAACTCATTGGCTGTTAGAACTGAAACAGTACAGGGGTTGTCTTGCAGGAGAGAGTGCTGGGGAAGCCTGCTGCATTCTCTGGTCAGGACATGGAGCAGGGGTGTGCAGTAACCAGCTGCCAGCCCCACAACTCTCTGAAAAAATTCTATCATGAATATTAGGATGAGTCACTTTAGCTTTGGCTGCAGAGGAGCATTCCAAGTAAACTAGTGTTCTCACTCTTTCTACCTTTGTGGTGTGGTCAGTGCATGGAAAGTAGCATTGCAGATGGCCAAACAGACCACCCTTGCTTAAAAGCAGATGTCCAAGGGCATTAGGCTGTTCACGTACTGGTTGTACGTGGCAGATGATACCTGGGACCTGTGGGAAAAGCCTTCCCAAGTGCATCCTTGACAGAATCTCCTCTTCCCATGGGCCACAACGTAAGAACCATCACCAGCTCTGTGCAGCTGCATGCATAATCAGACTCCTGGTGGCCAGGTGGAGGCTATGGAGGAGTTAACGTGCCTTCCTCATTTTCTGAGAGCAGTTTCTGTAAATCACATTGCTGCCAAGCCCCAAAGCAGGACAGAGGGTTGGAGGGGCCAGAGTGACTGGTGAGGGGTCTGGGTGGTTTGTTCAGGGGTCAGTCAGCAGAGACACAGAAATTCTCAACACAGTGGAGGTGTTTATGACTGAAATAAGAGCAGGCGTGTACATAACATTGTGTCTGCTATGCATAAGTAGTCCTTTCTACATATTAGGATTTAATTAGTTACTAATAAAGAAGCCTTTAAAAATGCTTGTTTGTCACATCCATCAAAGGGGAGATGTCCCCTTTGTATTCAGTAGGTATGCTTAGTCCTGGTTGCTCTGAGTGGAAGTCTCATTTCATGTATGCTTCAACCACTTTTACCATTCCCTGTGTGTAAACTAGGGCACACTGCAAACTCAATAGACAGGTCAGCATGTTCATCACTTCTAGAGGAAGAATGTAGCTTCAAGTGATGTTTCATTTAAGTTTTTTCCTTAAAAAAATGGAGGAAGGTGTGGGTAGAGCATCTCCCATATCTGGGGTTTTATAGGTGGAATGTAGCACATGCAAAACTACATTTGAACCTTCCCACTGAACATAAAGGGACATTCAGACTAAGTGCCAGGACAGCTTGTTTGCTTTATTTATGTGTCTATGTGTGCACAGTGGTTACTGAGGCTCCTATAATACTGAGAAGGCTTTTGGACAGCTGGAGGGACAGGTATGAGGAAGCCCAGGAAGAAAGCCTTGGCTAGTACTGTACTGATATAAAGATTCATGTTGGCAGAGAACTTACAATGTCCCCTGGAAACCTTTTTAATGAGTGGGTAAAAACATCCCGTTTCTTGGATCGAGTTAGATGTGAAGCTTACCTGCTGAATCTGGGATTTGTAGTTGCATGCCAGGTTAAATACAGCTGGAGGATTAGACAAGTTGTAATTGCATGGGCTAACACCAAAACTGTCTTCAGCCGTTCTTTAGTAACCTAAAAAGCATTTGCTTACAGGTAATTGTACAGAGTTGTTCCTTGCCTCTCTGTGTTCTAAGTAGCTCCCTCAAAATGTGTCCAGCACACAGTTTGCTAATGGGATAACTTTGTGCCTTCAGCCTTGAGCTCTTCATTGAGCTCTGAATAGCAGTCTTTTCCTTGCAGTCTTCTCCCCTGGCTACTGACACATTTAGGCAGATATAAAAAAGCCTGGCTAGGGATGGCTTGTGTGCCTCTGAAGCTCAAAGGCTGGGCGAGTATATCTGTCAGGATGGATCTGAAGAGCTGCTGCAGCAGGTTCAGCTGTTCCACAGTGCTGCCTTCCTAAAGAACAAGTGTCTGGGAAACTGCCTCGCTCTGAGTACTGTGGAGCCCTTACTCTTGGTCCTGCTTACTGAGTCGCTTGGAAGACTGTAAATCTTGGGTTTTTCAGGAGAGCTTTGTGTAGTGTGCAGAGATATCAAGTTATCTTTTCATTGTGAAAAGGCATACTTGGCTGAAACACATTTTTTCCTTGGCTGTCTGAGGCTGTCAGAAGATACGAGACTTGGTCTTAAGTTGAAGTCTTTGAATCGAATACTTGTTCTCAATACAAAGTAAAAATACTGAACAATGAAGTTTACGTGATGTTCATACTTCAAATCCAGAGGGTAATATCAGAGGCCTTGTATTTGATCTGTGCAGTTCCTCTGAGTATTTTTGCCATTTTACTGCATCTCCTTTATCGAGGGAGTATTATTTATATGAGATAATCCTCATTTGGTTCCAGTTTATTAAATGAAAGGAATGTGTTAGGCAGTCAGTTCTTAAGCGGTCTGGAATCTGGACTGTAATTGAATCCATTCCCTCTCAGCTAATTTATGTAATCTGATGAGAAACAAGTGTAGTACAATTTGTTCAAAGAAAATGGAGAATGTTCACTTTATCAAACCATACCAAAAAAAGGTCTCTGCATGAAGCAAGGCAGCAAAAGGCAAACTTTGGGTTCCCTTGTCTGACCTACCATACTTGGGGCCTCTCTCCTCATGAGGCGATGTCTTGCAGTGGAGTTGGACTCTTGTGGTGTTGTGTGAGCTGCCTGGTTTATTGGCTTTCTGTGCCAGGGTGCTAGGTATGCTGTTTGTGAAACTGCGAGCTGGGCAGGGTTGTGTCCTCATGCTTAGCTTGTGACCACAGCGTTTTCATTTATTGCTACGTGTGCATGTTGTTTTCTAAACCAGAGCCAGGTAAGGAGCCGTTCTACACCAGCACCTGGCTCCTAGATTTCCCCCTGGACTAATGATGTGAAGTCCCTGCTTTATCTCATCAGCAGTGAAACTCATTTACCTTGGGCACGGCACGCATGAGGCAGAGCAGGCGGTCCAGCAGGCAGGGCTGCGCCCCGTCCGGGATAGGAGTGTGTTGGGAGCTGCACGTTGGGCACTGTTATCACAAGAACCATCCCATCTGCTGCTGCCCTTCTCCTCTGGCACCGCTGCTGTGGTCTGTTCACTGCTAGTGGGCGAGCACTTGGCAGGCAGCGGCTGCCTGGGGTTGGAATTTCCTCCCATTGTGTTCTTGGGTATATTCAGAGATAGGATCTGGTAATCTGTAAGGACCTGCAGGCCGAGTCAGCAATGGCCAGCAACCCATTCCCAAGCGTGGGGCAGAAGGCAGCTTCTCCCTTCCTTGCTCTGCCCCATGGATTTAAGAGCAGTTGACAGAGGAGATCTGCTGTAGCTCCACACATCCAGGCCAGAGTGGAGAGGGAAGGAGGCATGGCCAGTGGGAGCTGAACCCACCTCCAGCTGTGGTCCAGCTGTGCCTGTGGAGCACAGAGGCAGCAGTGACCCCATGCAGGGGAGAGGGGTGATAACCCCGCAGTCCAGCCCAGCGCCTCTGGAAGGAGTGGGACACTCAGTGGGTGCCTGTCAGCTAGTTGGTGACAGCAGGTAGAGGTTGGAGTGGGTCACGTGCGACAGACACCATGTCCCTGGTGACAACTGTCAATGGGATCTGCCAGCCCCCAGGGCACAGCATCTGCAGGGGTGTAGGTGAGAAAAGACTCTTGGTTATGGAGGTTTCTTTGCAAATGTACCAGGACTTTGTGCTGTTGTTGGAAGATGCACAGCTGGCACTTCCTCCAGTGGGCCTCGGGGTGCGTTTGCTGCAGTTGGCTCTGAAAGGGAACCCCTGTGGTACCTTGCTCTGGGCTGTGGCCATGGGTGCCATCCATCACACCAGCTTGGTGTGCCACTGTCCAGCTGCTTCAAGGGAAGTCACTAGTATTGAATGTCTGCAAGTTCTTGGCTCAGGGGTGCTCATCAGGTGCTATGGATATAGACTGAGACTTAAGTTCAAACTTCACTTCCAGAAAAGGCCAAAACTTCCTGAGTTTCCAAACTGTGAAGGCTCCAGTCCTGGAGAGGATTACCCACACTTCAGCCCTTAATTTGCAGGGATTACCATATTGCTCATAATATTGCAGCGTGAGAGAATTCAGGGTTGAGAAAAAAATGCTTGTCTTCAACATCCCAGGTTTTTATAGACTTTACTGTGATTGATAAATTGCACAGGGTCTCTTAGACAAGAGCTGCAGCAGTGTGATGAGGGCAGTGCTTTGTTTTATCGTTCATAAAAAAATGCATGTTCTTTTTTTTCCTCGTTTGGCATCATACTTAACGTGTATAAAACCACTTGGCCCTTCAGTTGCACCCGAGTTCTGGGCTGGCTGACTGAGATACTGATAGTGCCAGGCCAGTCACTCTTGAGAGTGGCAAAGGGATGAAACTGGGGACCCTGATGAGAGGAAAGCCAGGAAAGAGCCTGGCTCTTTAGATGAGAGCAAAGGCCTGTGGCTGGAGCCATATGGGGGAAAATATCTTCTCAACATTTATCTGTGACTCGGTCTTTTCCTTGCATAATGGTGTATGAGACTTGATGTCTGCACTCACAGATAGTGTGCCCTGATTTTTGAAGGTTTTTGATGCCTGCTGTCTAGTTCCTCTCAGTGTTTATGGCTGTGTCAGTCATCCCTTAGTCTCCTGATCATGCATGTTGCTGTCTCTCATTCCACCTCCAGGATTTTTGTCATAGTCTTCCCATATTTTGAAAGTGAAACCAGGCCACTGTGCTGATATGAGGAGTTGCCATGCAGGAGTCCAGGAGATAATCCCTAGGAATGCAAAGCAACGGGGAGCAAGAGAAATGTTGGATAGATGCATAGGTAGCAAGTAGATAGTGCATTTGGACTCGACCTTTGCATGTGTGAGAAGTAAAATTCATTGCTGCCAACTCTGTAAATGTTTAATTTGGAGATGTATGGTTCCACATCTTGCTTGTCTTATATACAGCAAATACTACTTTTCACTTTCAATTTATCTCATTTTTACAATTTCAACTTTAATCTCATAAGAAAGATCAAGTCTCTTCTGAGAAAAGATGGGCTTCTTACAGCTTTGGAGAAACTAACCATATATATTTGCAATAGGGAAATGGAAACTACAAGTTACTAAAATCTTAGAAGAGAAAGAGTTGTGACTTAGGGACAATGCCATCCTGCCCTCCCTGTATTGTCTCTAGAAAGAACAGAATGGAAGGAAAAAATATCTCAGAAAGCAGAAATTGGCCAAGTACTTGTCTGGAATGTGATTTGGGGTGAAGCTTCTGTGTGCAGTTTGGGAATCAGGAATGATTCACTGCTCCTTACATGTGAAGACAGCATCATGATGCACAGACAGATGCAGAAGACAGTGGGACCTAAACCCAGTAGCTCCTTCTCCTTTTGCTGATTTCCTGAAAATGAAGGCAATGTGTTTGCAGTGCTTCTTCATGTGTCTGCTCATTCCACGGGAGCTCTACAGGCCATGGGGTCACACCCTGGGATGAGCTGTGCTGTGTATTTGAAGTTGACCTCAGCTGAGTGTGTGGGGTGTGGAGGGAGGGGGGCTGTGGCTCCGCCGAGCCCAGCACGGCGTGTTGCCCGCTGAGGGCAGGGACCGGCCAGCGCCGGCACATCTGCTCTGCCTTGTGGTGGTGGCCGGTCTGGGCACTGCCTGTTAACCACGGCCATAAAAGGGGTGTTTTAATGGGGCTGCAGCATCCTCTAGTTCTGTGAGTACACTTGGGACAGTCTGTGCTGGGGGTTTGCTGGCGGCGCATCAGCCAGGGGCTTGCGTGCTGCTCCCGTGACTGCTGCCACACACAGGTGTCTGGGGAACCGCCTTCCCTCCGAGTTCACCAGGAAACAGTGGTGGCTGCAGGTGGGACTTCCAGATATTTTAGTGGGTGGTTGAATGGCAGAACTGGTACTTTGTTCAGCTGCCAGCTGTATCCTAGCCAAGAGGATGGCAAGCTCCTCCTGCCCAGTGCCGGTCAGTGCTGCTGGTACTCATGGTGCTGGCTTCTGCAGGCACAGGTGATGGTGTAGCAGACAAGGCCAGGGTTTCTCTGGAGAGCCACCTCCTGCCAGCAGCAGAGTTGGTGCCTAAGGCTTGGCAGGGCACAGCCTTGGCCTCGGTGAGGGAGAGCCTGTGCCCCTGCCTGCACCCAGGAGGCCAGAGGATGTTTCTTGGTGATTAACATGCAGGAACCACAACTGATGGGGAGCAGGAGGGGGGATCTGCTTTAACTCTTTGTAAAAACCTCCCCTAAAGCTTCCAGAACTGTTATTTGGAAAAGACTTGGCATTTAAAATTCTGAGGAGAGGGAGGAGCAGGAAGAGGCAGAGAACAGCCCCTGATGAGCTCAGGGTGGGTCTGCGATTACTGGCTTTTGTGGCTGCATTTTCCAAGCTCTGCTGTCTAAGCTATGTCAGTAATTAAAGATACAGTGAAGAATGGATATGCAACTGCATTTCCCACATCCTTGGTGAGGTCTGAGCAATCAGGGTCTTGGAATAAACATTTGGTTGAAAAATTCCTCAGTACCCCAAGCTGAATCTACTCATCTCCTGTGCTGCAGCAGAGATCTGCAAGTAATTTGATGGCATACAAAAGAGTATTTTAGTTAAAAGTTCTCATTCAATATTGCCATGTTTTCTCTTATTTTGGATTATTGATCTTATCTTCCATTTGATGCCAGTTAATTTTCCTTCGTATGTCTTGTGATTAATCATTTCACTGCTCCTCCTTAGAGCTCATTAGTAAAAAGGAAGTATTTTTATGAAAATAATCTGTGTTTAATAGGATGTTGTTTTCTGGCTGCACTGGTCATGTCAAAGATGCTTCATCAACACCGGTTAGTGCAGTGGCAGTCATGCTCAGTTTGCTTCTGCACAGACTCAGAAGGACACCACACTTGATAAAAGCAGAGTACACAGACTGTGATGCTTCTCCAGGTGACCTTGGCACAGCACCTGAAAGCCTTGAATCTGACTGACCATTGCTGACTTGGGCAATGAACATCACTGGAGACAAAAATGTGAACTGTGGCATCTGCCATGAGGGAATGGTAGTCAGGAGTAATTCACTGGATTGCTGACTGCTCAGGACCCATCTGCTTCCTTGCCCACCTGTGCTTGCATGAGAGCTGCCCTCCTGGTGTTGTGTCCCTTCTGCCATCTCAAGTCAAGGGCCTCTGAGCGTTACCACAAAATGGAAGCTCAAGTGACGTGCTATAATCCTTTGCCAATACTAACTGGAGGAAGTGCTGGCCTCTGCCCTAAGTGGAAATCTGTCCCCAAACCCTTCTGTGGTTGGCTTGCATTCTAAAGGAAAGGTTGATTTTCTTAGACCAACAGGACAGAGCATAAAAAAGTAACTTAGCAGCCTTACACTCCACTTCCCTGAAACATCACTGGGTCTTGTTCCCAAGGCCTTGTCCCTGCTCAGCCCTGATCAGACCCCAGTGAAGTGGACATGCAAACCACACAGTAATCAAGAGAGCAGCATTCCAAGGACTGATAACCACATGAAGGCTTCCTGTGTATGTTCTTAGGCCCTGTGGCTTTTTAGCAGAAACAAATGCAAACTACTTCTTGCTCTGTGGAAGTGTCTTAAGGCTTTTTCTGAAAGGAGACCCTGGTATTGTCAGGGATTGTGACATTTACTGCAGGTACAGGGTTTGCACGCTGCCGTAAGGGAACTGATTTTGGGCATTCATGGGCAAGTGGATCTGTGGATACAGAGATTTTATACCAGTGGGGAGAGTTGTAGGTCATTTTGCAGCACATCTGAGCTGTGTGCATCGGTTAAGGTCTGCAGGTTGCATTAGCCTGTATGTTTTCAATTCTTTTCTATTTCTTCAGCACCCCACCAAAATCATAATTTTACTCTTTTTATGCGGTGTCTGGATCTTTGGTCTTGCAACAACATTGGGATCTCTTGTGGTGGTTGTTTTGGATCGGGGAGTGAAGCTGGAAAGTGGCAGGAGATTGGTGCCATAGAGCTTCATTCTGCTGAGCCACCAGCACATTCACACAGAGTTGTTATTATTTAGTACAAAATGTTTGATCATTAGATGTTCTCCTTTCAGCCATCTGTGAAAGAGGCACCTGGGGAAACTGTACCCTTAACTCCATTTCTCCACACACAGAAATCAGATTACAGATGAGTAAAACCTTTGGGTAGTACTCTACGAGGCAGGCAGGGACAAGCAGGGCAGGCCAAGCCGCAGTTTGCACCGCAAAGAAAACAAAAACACAGGTGCTGAGCGGACTGTGGCCACACAGATGAGCTGTGTTTACAGAACATGGCTTTGCACGGAAGGGGAACATCATTCTTGTTGTTTGGCTGTTGTTCGCTCAAGGCATGTTTGATTTCAGCTCGCCTCCAGGCAGAGTTGTTACAGCTCCTGCAGCAGAAGTTCTCTGTGGTGAGAGAAACGTGTGATCCCGGGGCCCAAGAGAAGAAATTCTGCTGGAAGGCCCCTCCAGGGAGAAGGCTGCTGCTCACCACCTGAGCAAACACTCAGCCCAGCTGGCAAGCCTTGAAAAGCCAGCACAGGGGATACAGAGAATGGCTGTGCACAGGGGGTTTGCTTTGGGCTTCCCTCCTCAGCCTGCCTCGTGAGAGGTTTTTCTCCATGTACATCTCTGGGGCCATGAGCAGGAACATTCCAAGCAGCACATGCCTCCTTGTTTCAAATAATGGGAGAGGCAGCACAGCACCTTGAGGTCCATGGAGCACGCTTCCAAGCATTGCTGGATCAGTGCCGTGGTTCCAAGCATTGCTGGGTGATGTGCTGCTCAGTGTTCTCATTTGTACCTGGTGTACCTGGAATGCATGTGTGCCAGGGATGCAAGGAAGTGATAGGGACCAGGGTACAGTGGTCCTACAGAGCAGATGGACCCCAGGGAGAAGAGACAAGGTCCCTGGATGGGAGACAGCACACCTTGACCATGGGGTGACCTTGTGGGGTTGGGAGCACACCGCTGGGGCAGAGCTGGTGTCACTAACCTGAAGACCCGGTGTCAGGAGCCCTGCCATAGCAGAGCACACAGAAGCCCATGTGAGACAGCCAAACAGATGTGCAGAGGGCTGGTGTGAGGCAGCCGAGGCGGAGCTGCAGTGGGGAATTCTCCAGATGACAGCCAGGAGAGCTGGGTGCGGGAGCCACGGCAGCGGAGGTTGCTGTGCTACGTGAACTCTGCGACGGCTGAGAGCCAGGCAAATAGCAGCACGAGTGTGGGGTTAGCCTTCACATGCTGAACAGATTTTGCTAATATCACTTTGTTATGCAAATATGTAATTATTTCATTTCCTCCAGAAGGAGTATTTGTGGTTTCCTGTTCCCTGGGACTTCCGAGTGCTTGTGTGAAGGGAACAAATAACTGTGAAGTTACTGGGTTGTGCACTCTGTGGCAAGCTCTGAAAAAGTGAAAACCTTGAAGTTTTGGTGGAGATTTTAAATAGCACTTTTGAAGGGACTGCCAGAGGGTGGTGAGGCTGGCCCTGACAATGGCACAGGGCTTGCTCACCATTTAAATAAACTTAATTTGGATTGAAGCCTGCTGTCTGCCTGGGGGCTAAGGAATTAAAAGGCCAGGTTGCTGCACAGGCTGGAGACTGGTGATCAGGATGGAGCTGCTCAGGCCCATTAGGGCCAGGAGTTGTGCTGGCTGTGGCTGGAGGGCAGGATATGTCTGGATAACTGGTGTGCAGCATTTCTGTGGAAGAAGCAGAAATGAACAGCAGAGGAGCGCAGAAGGGCTGCTGTTGCCTTAGAGGTCAGGTGTGAGAGTTTGCTGCATGTGGAGAGGAGCTCCCTATGTGCTCTGTGGTGTGGTTTGGTTGGTGAGCTCACAAGGCTCTGGCATTTAAAAATCTCATGCAATGGGGGATATTTTCAAACTCTGCGAGCTGCAGAACTCTGTGTAATGTCCTGATATGTCACAGGGACAGTCTGTAAAGTGAGGGTTTTTGGAAACCCCGTGCGTGCCTGGGTAGCATGCTGAGAACTGTGGTTTGAAAAGGGGGATTCGCAGAAGGCTCCTAATGCCCTGAGAAGTCTCTTTTTCCTTTCTGTTCCACATGCAGTGTCCTCTTTCTCTCTCTTTGCTGGCTGTTAGAGGATTGTATAGGACTAACTTTCTGTTTTAGACACTTAGCTGCAATCAAGTGCTGGGGTGAGGTTCTGGAAAGTGAATTTGGATTTAATTTTGCATAAACGGGGCTTTTGGCTAACACTTAAAAGATTTTAAATAAAAGCTCAGCCATAGGGTGCTTGAGCTTGCATGTTGAACAAAAAGTAGCTCTTGTCTAATCCTCCTTTGCTTGAGAATGGCGTTACAGATACACAGTGTCTCTAAGGGTTTGTTTTATTTCTTTAAAACTCAGGTAATTCTCAATCTACAGTGGTCTGATTTCAAGAGTCAGGAAGCTGCTCAAAGGATGTATTGGAAGTTTGCAAAAGATCACATCCTTCAGCAAATTGCTTGGCACTGAAGGTATAGGACAGGATTCAGCTTTTATTTCAAGACTTGTGGTGTGTTGTTGCTTGGGTTTTTTTTTAATGTTGCTTCTTTCAACAGTAGGAAAAAACATGACTGAAACTGGAATGGTAATTTCCAATTGCATAAAGATTCTTCCTTGGGATTGATATAGGTCAGGGACTGCTGCTTGTGCTGAATTTTTTAGCTATCAGTTTAAATAATTTTGTTTTTTTTCTGCATGGATCCACATTGCTTTTACTACTTGTGTCCAAAAAAAGCAATCATACGTTTACTTCTACTGTTAGCTTTTCTATTGCACTAATGTGCATTTTTTACCTAGAGAAAAGTAGAGGTGATGGTAGTGCTTGCATCGATAGTGGCGTGGAGTGTGTTTCCACATCTATGGAGAGTTTTTGGAGATTCATATGGCAGCTTTGGTGCCTCAGCACTGTCTGAGGATGAGTCACTGCCACGGGTTGTATCTGAGCCCTCAAATGTAGGAGCATATAAAAATCATGACTCTGCTGGTGAGAATCTTCCCTTTCCTCCCTACTTGCTGGTGGCCACTCGCCTCTCGTGGTTACACATGGGCTTATAACAACTGCATAACGGTACTGGCTACGGATCCTAATTTCAGTGTTATTTGAGAGGCACCACATAGTGTCCTAGTGTTCTATTTAGGGCTGGATAATGATACACTTGCTGTAGCCCGTGGAAAACCCGAATGCCCTGTGATGAAAATGCACTGTGTGCTGCTCTGTAGGCCAATCCTGTTGTCTCCTTCTTCAGGTTAGAAACCAAGCTGGTCTTGGGAGCCAGCACACGTGCAAACCGTGTCACTTCGGTGAGGCTCCTCTTCCTCCTCGCGTGCATTCCCTGCCCTATGTACAGGTGAGGCACCTCTCTGTTGCAAAGCAGACTTTGTAAGGGACAGTGTCGTGTATGCTGAGATGCTGTGTGAGGCTGTGGCAATGGCCAGGGCGAGCGAGACATTTCTGTCCTTTTGGTGCTGAAAGACAGCAAATGCGGGAGGCACATGGAATTGTCTCAGCCGAGCAAGAACACCTTGCCGTGCCTGCTGTAGTGGAGGAGTCCTCCCGTGCAGGATTTCCGCGGGTGCACGTCTCTTCCTACGGGCTCCAGGCTGCGGAGGGGCACCTCTGCCAGTCCCGGCCGGGTGGGAGGAAGCCGGGGGTTGCTGGTACTCAGGAGAGGCAGGCAGAACCCCAGCACAACCCGGTGAGCATCGCTTCCACCTGCCCGCGGTGCTCTGTGCTCTGCTAGCACCCAGCCGAGTCTTGAGACGTTCCAGGGGAGAAGAGTGAGTGCCCTGCGCCCCGTCATTTTTTTTTTTTTTTTTAATGCGATCACGTTATTGTACGGCCTTTGGGAGGGGCTGGGTGGAGGCGGGCGGGGGACCGTCCTCCGCCTCCATCGCCGTCCGCCCGGGGGATGGAGTTTGCAGAGCATCCCCTCCCTCCGTGCCGTCGCTGCGCTCCCCCGGCGTGGCGGCTTCCCGCACTTGGGCCCCGGCGCAGCGAGGGCGGGCGGGGCGATCGCCGCGCCTCCCCCCGTGG
>VXBI01011818.1:465986-477042 GCA_013397375.1 Toxostoma redivivum
CTGGGGCAGCGGCGCTCCGGGCGGCCGCCGGCGGCGGACAGAGTGGCGGAGCACATGCTGCGGCTCTACGAGCAGTACCGGGGCGGCCGGGACCCGCCGACACCAGCCGGGCCCTGGCTCCGCCGGGGCAACACGGTGCGCGGCTTCCGGCCGCTGCCGGCAGGTGAGTGCGCACCTGGCCGGGGGAAGAGGGGGGACCCCGCCGGGCAGGGCTGGGCTCGGCTCCCTGGGCGCCGGCGTCGGAGCATCCCTGGGGTAGTGCCCGGGGAGCTCGGTGGGGGCAAGAAATGAGACAATTAGAGGAGTATCGCTGCCTGCAGGGACTGCCGTGTTTTACGTTCAGTCATGTACTTTTAGTTGTTGCCTTGCCGCTTCTGCTCTGCTTCAAGCATCGCTGTCATCACAATGGCTGAGTACAATGCGAGGGAGGTGGAGGAATTAGCGGATCTTCTCCCCCGTTAGTGGTGTTCTGCACGTGTAGTTTCTGTTGGAGCCAAGGGCTGGTTTGTGTGTGACGGAGCCGTGACATGGTTTGGGGATCCTTCAGGCTCTCTGCAGCGTTCTCATGTTGACAAGCGGTGATAGTATTGACAGTGAGAGGCAGTGGCAGATGAGTTCAAGCACAACTTGGCATCTTTGGAAGGGGCACTTACATCTCTCTGTGATTACACACTGGCATGCACAGGTAGATAGCTGAAATTGTAAAAACATTTTCCATAAGGGAGGGGGACGTGTTTAACATTCCAGCATCTCAAAAGAACCATGTCCTAGCAGAAAAAGAAGTCACTGTCTTGGTGCTGCATCCCCTCCTTTCCCTCTTCAGGTTTTGTGCACGTGAGCTCCATAAGGGCTAAATGGAATGGCCAGAGCCAAAGATGACCGTCCCTGGGATGTCCTTCCCTTATCTTGCTGCATGTGGGAGAGTTTTCATGCCATGCACAGAAGCCCCATTTGCCGGTCTCTTCATTACACCGGTGCACTGACCCAGTGGCTTTTTCTTAGACAAGCATCTGTCAGTAAAACCAAGAGATGTCCCTGAGTTTCAGTGGCTTGCCCCAAGTCCTTCCCGTCCCAGGAAAGAGAGCTGGGTGGCAGGCTTCCTTGCTTCTTCAAAAGCAACAATGTCTTTTATAAGACAGCTCTGTACAGAGATCAAGTACAACAAGGAAGGAGTGCTGGTGTCTTAGGTTTCAGCCCTGCAAGTATTCCTGTCCACAGGAGAGGCTTTAGAGGAGTAATTACCTTGGGTTTGGGGGACTGAGAGCCAGGGCTTCCCAGCTGCTGCTCTTACTCAAGAGCTCTCTTGCCTTTCTAACGTGACTTGTTTGCTGTGTGAAGTCTCACGTCCATGACTGTCACTGAATTAAGCCCACCAAAAGAGGGGAGCATATAATATTCACTACAGCCCCCCCCAAAAGGAGAGGTTGTTAATCATCCCAGCAGAGCAATATTTGCTCTGTTACGCATATCTGATTAAAGCCATTTATTGTTCTAAACCTAGAATGTTGTTGGTTGAAATCCCATCTCTGCACTCTTTCCGATTATATTTGTACTCTCCCTTGAAGCTGAGTGGCAGCAGTCCTATAAACACACCGCTTGCTAATCCCTTTCCTCCTCCTCCAATACTTGCATGGATCAAGTGCCAAAGCAATAAATTGGTTTAAAATTTGTTGACACTTTAATAAGCATTTATGCAAAAGATTTACCCGGTTAGCTGTTGTCTTTCTCTTGCAATTGGCAGGAGCAGCAGCTTATTTTGTGTGGTTATTGATGGCTGAAAAGTCTGTTTCAAGAAAGCCCTTAATATTTGATGTTCCTCAGTGCAGTGGGTGCAGTGCAAAGGCTTTTTCTGACTTCTTCCTTGAGCCTAACTGCCTGACAAGTACTGCAATGAAAATGGCCCATCCAGAAGTGTTCCCTTTTCAAGGTACTTTGTCTCTGGATCCTCTCCTTTGACTGTTGCACTCCTTGGCTCCAAATCTCAGTCTTCCATGGGCTTCCCCTTGTCCTTAATGGGACACATCAGTTAACTTAATATACGATGTTACTGTTACTCCTTTGCATTTCACCATTCCCTCTGCCAGCCCCTTCAAGACTCAGCTTTTTGTCTGCTAGGAGCAGAAGTTCCCCAAGAATCCTCCTGTGTCTCGTCCATCTACAGCAAGAGCTCTTGAAGCAAATCTTCAGTGGTTTCATTTGCAGTTTAACTCTGCAATTTACTCTGACATTTTCAGGAAAGAAGCTCTACCTTTTCTTAAACACAGCTCTCAAATGTAGCTGTGAAACCTTTCTGTCCTTGCTTTTCCTCTGCAGGGGCTTCTGCTTCTTCTGCAGCACATGGGAAAGGCCTTTCCCAAATCTCCCAGGAAACACAGCAGACAAATTTTTGAGACCCTGGAGTGTTGTGTGATGAGACCAAAAGTGTCACACGTGGCAGCTGCGGCCCTGCTACCAACAGCCAACAAAACCCAGTTAAGAGTGATTAATCAAAACAAGTGTCCTCATAGCTGTTAAAAGCAAGTTTCTCTTTCTGCAGCTCAGTTCTCTGAGGGGATGGGACCAGAGCTTCAGCCCCATGTGGTATCTTTTTGAAGCCTCCATCCCACGCTGCCCTGAAATCTCTCAAGCACCACACTTCACAACTAGGCTGGATGGTGGCTTGTTTAGGCTGAGGGTTTTGGGTATTGATTTTGATGAATGTTCATGTGATCATTCGGGTAAATTTGTTTCCTGTTAATCTTGCTAAAGTATTTGAGAGCATAATTGTTCAGAACCTTTGCTTGTGACAAAGCTGAAAAGAAACCCCTGGCCTGAAATCCATGAGGAGTGCAGTAGGGATGTACATCTTCCAGAATGTTGAGTTACACTTCAGCACCGTGCTCTCTCATGGACCTTAACTGCTCTAATTTGTTTCTCTCTGTTTGAGTCAAGGGATGTTCAGCCTGTGATTCTGTGGCAGCTCTTCTCACTGTTGCAGGACATTTCTGGAATGACTCTGGTAGCCCTTGTGTTGCTTTGGACTGGTATTTTCCAGTTCTTTACCTGTGGATGCCACAGGAGTGAGTGGTTTTCCATCCGCTGTGGCTGTAAAAGGCACACAGGAAGAAGGTCAGGTGGTCTGTGAGCCACAGTGGAACACACTCAGGCAGTTCTGGCAAGGGAATTCTGAGGCTGTGATCGTGCCCATGCAGCAGTTCTCTCCTGAACGAGACCTAACCTCTAGCTAGCAGAAATCTACTTACCTGCAGCACTGCCTCTTGAGGTGTGCTGGTCGCTGCCCAGGCTCAGGATTTGGAGGTCAGATACAGCACGGAAAAATAAAAGACAGCAGAAAGATAAAAGCCTTCAAAAGATGTACAGATTAGGTTTGCTTCTTGAAAGCATTTTTAATCCTAGCATCACTTAAGGAACATGGCTTGCAAATGAGTCCTGACTTTGATTGGAAGGTCCTCTTAATAGTGTGATAGTAAAGCTATACAGTGAGAAATTACTTTAAACTCTTTTTTATTGACTCAAGTTCAAGCAATTTCAGGTATTACACCTGCCCCTAGGCCAATTCCTGTGGTTTTAGAACTATGTTCTCCTCCCTTTCAGAAGGCCTTTCTTTGCTTTGTTGTGGTGTGGAGTGCCCACGCAAACAGGGGAAACGGAGCACGCACAGGGAAAGCAGCGCCTCACCAGCTGCCATCAGCCTGCAGAAACCAGTCCAGCCCAAGTGCTGGCCCCTCTGAGCACCAGTAGTTACCAGGATTTTTTGCATCAAGGGCTTTAAAAAATACTCAGTCAGGAGACTTTTTTTGTTTCCTTCTGTGTGTTTCTTTGGTTTGGGTTTTTTTTTTATGCACCCCTATAAATACAATGCAATAGCATCCTGGTAGTTTTTAGGAACTTGAAAAACATTAAGCTATGATTTGGGCAGATGGGCCCAAATCTGCAAGCCTCTGAGGCAAATGGGCAGGATCTGTAGGTTCAGCCTCTCAGGTCCAGACCCAGAATTTGAATTTTCTGACTTCTGTCACTGTGTGTCTCACAGACGTGCCATGCACGCGCGTGACCTCCGTTCACAGTTCCCTCCTGGTCTCTGTTCCTAGAAATCGTTGCTTCAGCACAAGGGTCTCTGGCATCAAAGGACAGGCTGTGCCCATTTGCTTTTCACCCACCCAGCCCAAGTGCAATAAATCGTGGCTGTGGGGAAGAGTGAGGTTGGCTCTTTTCCTGCTGTCTACTGTGGATGTACCTCCTTAGCTTGCTTGGCTTCTGCCAGCTTGGAGCTAGATGTTGTGTTTAGTTTTCACACCTGCTGTGGTCTTCCTGATTAAAATACATAGAAAAGAGATCAAGAGGCCACTGTGCAGCGCACTTAGGCTGTGCACTGTGCAGATTTGTGGGTTTCATGTCATGAAACCCCCATGTAAGTTGGGTCCTGAGTATGCAGTGTTGCTGTTTCTACATAAGTTCTTCATTTGAGTGGCTGATAGCTTTAATCTGTGGTGAACTTGCTGCTGTTCTATATCAACTTGCTAGCTGCTGTGATCTTACCTGCTTTGCTCAAAGAATTACTAAAAGTAGTTTGGCACCAGGTCCCATGCTCTTTCAAAAAGGAGAACCGCATCCTGTCTTTTCCTTTTGCACAGAACACAGATTGGTAAAGCAGCAGCCAAGTAAGAGGGAAGGTGGAAATAAAGAGAAAAATCTGGTTTCCAAATCTGTTTCTGTTGAGGAACTTGTTCCTGTTTCCAGCTCCAAGGAAGTTTTGTATCTGGGCTGTGAACGGATGAGGACAGTGTTTTACACCCGAAACACCGATAGGTTCTTAACTGGGCCCTGGGACAAGGGCACCTCTTTAATATCTCCTTTAAATGATGGCTAATGGTGACTGTATAACTAAGCAGTCCCCATTATTGCATCCTCTTTCACCCGTGGGATAGATTTGGCAGTCCATAAAAAGGTCAGGACATCCTCTGTAAAGGTAAACACACCACATGTTAGCAGACTCGTTCCAGCTTATTGATGCCTGAAATCCCCCTTGTGACAGCAATCTATTTGTGCCGGTGATGTCGGTCTGGACAGAGCCACTGCACTTCCTTAGAAATCCTTTTTTAATGCCAGCCACAGACAGACATTGCAGCTTGTGGGTTGGTGCAGGGAGGCGAGGAAGCATGGGCCATGTCCCTAAGATCCAGCAGGTCGAGGTGCTTCAGCTGCACTGCCAGGAGCTGGGTTTGAGCTGTCAGGAAATAGTCTGGCATGTCTGGTAGCCTGAAGAGGGAGTGCCAGAACACGTGTAGAGTAAGTACATGTGTACTTCTGCTTTTGTTCTGAAGAGACTGTCCCCTTCTTTGGCCCCATCTTGCCAGATTGTCCCAGTTCTTCTGGTCCTAGTCTGTAGCAGTGAGCAGTGCTAATGGTGCAATGGTGTTGTGCCTTAGCTACTGCAGTTCAAAAGAGCTCTGTCATGCAGAGCTTGGTCTGAAAAACTCATCAGGCCAGCAGTAACATCTGCTAGAGGAGAGCAGAGGCTGCTGTTAAAATCTCACCTCACAGTGTCTGGAAGGCAGCAGCATGTAGCTGGGTTCCTCATACTTTTTCTTTCCCTTTTTCTTCTTAAAACTTTTTCTCTGGAATGGTTTCCAGCAGAGTGTGTCCTATGAGCCAAAAGACCAAGTATAGTTTCAATGAAATGAAATTTTCCTGAGGAAAAGATGTGTTTGTTGTTATTTTAAAGGTAATTTCTAGCCCAAGGAACACTTATTTCAGCGCAGTGCTCACACCTGGGAGTGAGATATCAGTGTCGCACAAGGGGCATACTGGACCCCGTACTCCCAAATTTTGATGCAACCGCAGGTCATGCAGTTGGGTTTCTTGAGGTGCAATCTGGTGAATCCACAGAGGCCTGTGCTGGCCACTGGTAACTGTTTCTGAGATGATTTTGCAGATGAAAGATCTGGGAACTCAGAGCTGCTGAAGCTTGGAGGTGGTTGTGTATGAAAATAGCACCATCTACTGCAAGTGCTTTGTCTTGGCCTAGAGTTACAGGCCAGAAGTGGCTACTGGAATTTAGCTTTTATCCAAAACTAAAGACTCCTTCTGTGTCTGCCCCAAGTTGTGCAGAATTTCTTTATGAACAGAAGTAGTTTCTTCTGTCTTCCAATACCGTATGCTTGTTTAGAACAGGCAGGATTTTTAAAGTGGCACTCCTAATAAAAATGAAGATTGAAACTTGTCATTTAACATGCAGCAATGATACCCATATTCTGATTTGAGTATTTCTTTTTCTAGGGAGCCCCGAAGGCCAGGAGATATATGTTTTTAACTTGACATCACTCACAGAGTCTGAAAATATCTTGTCAGCTTCGGTGTATTATTATATTGGTGATCTGCTGCACGTGAAGTGGAACTGTTCCCAGTCCCGTGAATGTTCTCATCACAAGCACAGGAACCCTGAAATTCAGATACATCTTTCAGTTTGGACCTTTCCTTCAGCTGGGAACCCGACTCGGAGCCTGGGACATTTCCTCATAAATGTCTCCTCGGCTTACCAGGATACCCTTTCCTGGCAGTGGCAGGATATCACTCAGCTCCTGCATGAAGCGAAGCAAAACGACGAACTGCTGCTCAGTGTTAAAATGGATCTGACCAGCCATCATCCCTGGGAAAGAGCATCTTCCTCCTACGAGCCCTACATCCTGATTTATGCCAATGATTCTGCTATCTCAGAGCCAGAGAGCGTTGTCTCTACTTTGCGAGGACACCTTCATCCTCTGGTGAGGGTCCTTCCCAAGCCAGAAGGCCACACGAGGGGCAGCAGTATCACTAATGGCCGCAGAAAACGCTCGGTAAACGTCCTGCTGCCATTGCAGAACAACGAGCTTCCAGGAGCCAAGTACCAGTACGGTGAGGACGAGAGCTGGGAAGGCAGGAAACCCTACGAGACCTTCCAGCCGCAGCTAGCAGACAGGGCCAGGAGTAAGAAAAAGCAGAGGAAGACTCACCTCCAGAAGACCCAGACTCTGCAGTTTGATGAGCAAACACTGAGGAAGGCCAGGAGGAAGCAGTGGAACGAGCCAAGGTATTGCGCCCGGCGCTACCTCAAGGTGGATTTTGCAGACATCGGCTGGAGCGAGTGGATTATTTCCCCTAAGTCCTTCGATGCCTATTACTGCTCAGGAGAATGTCAATTCCCAATTCCAAAGGTATGGTCCCTATTGATTCTTTTTCACTGTCTGTTACCATAAATTGGGCACTTCGTTTCCCATGTCAGTACAAGGCAGCCAGTGCCAGCATGGGTTTGGATCTAGGACCTACCCAGATTTGCCCCACGCAGCAATGGGCAGTGGTTGGAACATCTGGTCAAGAGATAAGCTTGCAAAGGTAATTTTAAAAACTTGACTTGCTATTAGTTTTTCCTCCAGACCCCAAATTGCCATAAAACATTTCCTGAACAGTGCTTATGATGTGTGAACTTGTTACTAGCCTGTTTAACAAACAAAATACAAGCCAGATCTGTAAAACCATTTCATTGTCACCACTTGTGCTCACAGGCAGAACATGTGACACACAGGCACAACACACTCCAGGCATGCCCTGTACCATGGGAGGCAAGGCTGCCCCAAGGGCAGAGAGCTCCGGGCAGTGACAAGTGTGGTTAACACAGAGTTGAGTGAATCACTTCTGATTCACTGGACCAAGGGGATCCAAAAGCAATGGATCCAGGCCCACTGACTTGCAAAATATCCCCCAGTTTGTATGAGCTTGTTGCATATGAGTAGCAGGTGAGGCTGATGTGCTCCTAGCCCTGTGACCTAGATAGAGGAACTCTCTTCCAAATGTCCAGTGTCATTCTTAGCAACATGTATTCCCTGGAGGCTGCTGAAACTTGAGAGTAGGACATGGCATTTGAGGCTGGCTGAAATGAGGGGTATGCACAAGTTACACCTGCAGGGAACACCAGTAAAGGCAGGGCTCCTGGACTCAGTGCCATGTTTCAGTCCAGAGTATTCTTTATTCCTGTCACAGTGATGCCAGAGCAGTTGGTTCTAAAACATACATTTTGGAATTTCAGTGGCCTAAGGAGCCAAGGGAGTCGCCCTTTGGAAGTGATGGGTGGAAGAACTGTACCAAAGGGCGTGGCACCCAGGAGGCAGGGTCCTCTCCTTGGAGGGGGAGATGACTTGCCTAGCTCCAGCTGCAGGGGCAGGCTTTAAAGCTGAGCATCCCAGGATCTGCTACTACTGACACCATGTTTGCAGAAGGATACCCTGACCCTCAGGCAGTAACAGGCTACTCTGTGCCCGTGGGTACATAATTTCCTTAGCTGAGGGTGAGCTCCTGTTGGGTAATGGAGAACAGACGTGCCCCCCCCCACCACCTCCAGATTTGTATTTTTTACCCATGCCCTGGTTCTAGTTAGCTGGTTTGACTGCTGTCAAACCCACATGTGTTGGGAGTGTGACCTGGTGTGGAGCTTGTGGGAGACACTCTCCTGGTCAGGGAGGAGAGCTACCTTTTGGCATGTGATCATCAGGCTCAGGACAGCTGTTGGACTCCCAGTTATTTTGGGGAGAATGGTGCCCAGCAGCTGAGTAAGGAAGCGTGGCTGGGTGCTACCACAGCTTTCACTTCCCTTTGAAGACAGAAATGATACAGAAATCTGAGTTGTATAGGAATCTAAAACTTGTTTTTAAACCTCTGGCTGCTACTGGTGAGGAGTATAGGTACTCTTGAATTCAAAACAAACCATCAGAAACCTCTTTGATGAGCTTGGATGGAGACTTAAAACTTCACGTACTAATGTGCTGTGCAAACCATATGACAAGCTGGAGTTCATAGTTAATCCTGCACTTTTTGCAGGTCCATAACCAACACTTAAGGATGGTTTTTTTTCCCAGAAACAAATCACCTCTCATGGCATCAAAACTGCAAATTGAACATTTGGCCAAAATGATATTGTTCTGTGTATTTGTCAGTGACATGTTTTGGGGTTCCCACTGAGCTGTTTTGATTCCTAGATTCTGTGTGTAAAAACAACTCTAAAAACCAAACTGAAAGTCCCTGGCTAAAAGCTGTGCGTACCTACAGATACTTGGATCAGGAAGCATTTCAGGGTTCAGAGTAAATCTTTGTGTTTGTCATTTCTCTGTGTTGGTTTTTTATTGTTATTAGCACCTTAATGGTTTCTGGTTTTGTGACCAAGCAGTTACCTCACTGGGCAGATCTGCTTTCTGTTCAGAGCAAACCCAACCGTGTCCCTTTTTATAAATTTAGGAAACTTTGTCATATGAAGTTTCTTCTCTGGAAGAAAATGTCACTTGAGTATAAGGTACAGCTGTCTTGGAGGCTCAGTTCCTCAGTAGTGCCACTGGCAACAGATGTTCCAGCTGAGGGGTCTCAACAGGGTCCCTCAACAAAGCAATTTGATTGCAGAGTACCTAAATCCACGGCAATGTGGGTGCAGCAACATGTTGTGCCACGTCTTTGTCTTGCAGGCCATGAAGCCATCCAACCACGCCACCATCCAGAGCATTGTGAGAGCGGTCGGAGTCGTCCCGGGCATTCCTGAGCCTTGCTGCGTTCCTGACAAAATGTCCTCTCTCAGTATCTTATTCTTTGATGAGAACAAAAACGTGGTTCTGAAGGTGTACCCCAACATGACAGTGGAGTCCTGTGCGTGCAGATAACGCCTTGGGAGGCCTTTTGGCAATGCCAGGTTGATCACTTGCTGTCTGGGGAAGGGGGTGGGCAGGAGTCTCATCACACCTACTTTGTGTTTGCACTGCCAATGCATTTCCTTTGGACAAAAAAGAGAAAATGTAAAGAAATCCAATCAATGAGAATGGGAACAGAATGGATTCCAAGTACTGGTTCCAAGGAAAGGGAATACAAACTTCATTTGTCTGTGATTCTGACTGAGACACAAGGCTTGGGAATGGGACCTGACTGTACCTATTGAAAGTGAGAGGTGAAAGTAAAATCTGCAGAGACTTTTTGAGACTTTGGCTCTCAAAGGACATAATGATCTATATTTGTACAACATTTTGGAAGCAGCAGAAGCTGGTAATTCTTATCTCTGTTCTAATGGTGACTAATGGTAGGGGGAGGTTAAAAATGTAATAGTCTTCATTTTAAAGATAAGTTTCTTGCCTTAGTTTTTAGAGTAGTACAGCAAGGCAGGCAAAACAAATCTGACATCCTAACAGCTGTAGATAACCCTACTTGACCATGCATCTCCTTGGTACAAGGCTACCCACCTTGTGTGCGAGCTCCTTTTCACTGACACCGACTCTGTAACTCAGCTGAGGAGCTCGGAACGGGACTGATGCTGAGTGCATCACTCTGACTTCTGCTGTGGAAACTCAGCAGCCAGGGGCACGAGAACACCACACTCGCTGAAGTGTCCACGACTGGTTCACCACGTGTTCTTAGAGCATACCTGCCAGGAATCTGTGGGTTGTCTTCTTGCAAGGACGCTGTGGCCAGGCTGTGCAGTGGCGTCCTCTCCCAGGTAACAAGCAGCAGGACCAGAGGTCATAGCCTCAGGCTGCACCAGGGGAGGTTCAGGCTGGCCACGAGGAAGGATTTCTTCACGGAAAGGATGCATTTTTAAATGATTTCTGGTGAAAGGTTTGTCTGTGTACACAGTGTCCATTAAAAAGAATTAAAATCACCCCCAAGAAAGAGAAGTTATTTTGTATATGGAGAGAAACTTTTACAGATGCTTCTAATTTATTTCATATCTGTGGCCCCCTAACAGATGTCGTTGTTTGTGTCAGCACCCTGTAAACCACGCAGGTCTCTCTCAGTGCCAGGACTGTATGGAGCTGTGAGGGGAGCGTGCTTCGCTGCTGGTGGAGGAGCTTGTCTCATCTGTGTTCTTTTCCGTCAGCAACACGGGCCTTCTGCTCGGAACTCTGCAGAAATGTAAAATAAAATGACTTTCAAGTGAAAAGCCGGTTTTTGCTGTGTGTCTGTCAGACGTTTCCAGGAGTTTTCCCGGTGTTGATATTCCCGCCTTTTGTCCCGCGGCACTGCGGGGGGGGGGGGGATAGGGGGGCCCCCG